>MNCI01020719.1:196297-245345 GCA_015680685.1 Gnetum montanum | reverse complement strand
CCAAGGTGGAGCGAAACAACCTCGGAGAGGTAGAAGGCAAGGTCCTGCTAGACAACATACTGAACAGGAGGTGCACTCATTCAGTATCCATCAAGAATAACCTCCTACCAGATGATCCAGACATGTGGAAGGAGGAGCTGCTGCGCCTGAACTGGGACAACAAATCATGTTGCCCTCGGAATGTGTTCAGGACATCCATACGAAGTCCACAATTACTTCAGTGATTGTGGAACTTAACTTCGAATCTTTCGCAGAGTTTGCTCCTGAGGCTGTTAGGGATCACCTTAAAGGGTCTCCCTTATGGCGTGTTCTCTCTGAGTGCGGTGCCTGGTACTTAGGTGAAACAAACCTGTTCTGGCACAATAAGGAGCAAGGCACCACAGTTAACATCGGTGGTGTGACAGTAGATTTTTCTGCACAGGAAATTTCGGAAGTGTTAAACCTTCCGAATTCAGGCCCCCATGTTGCTCGGTTATCCACCTGATCAGACCCTGATGTGCGAAAAGATTGGCTAGAGAAGGCTTATGGTAGAGATAAAGCTTTTGGAGAGCTAACAACGGAAGAGAGAGTTTATTTTAAAATAGGAACCTATCACCTCTTTCCCACAAAAGATTTGAAAAGAATATCAATGTACGTGGCAAGAGGATGTGCAGTGTTGATGGGAAAGATTAACGCTAACCTCCCCCATCTATATTTAACAGAGATCCTAAGGCGATTTGAAGAATGGAAGTCAGGGAAAATGGCACTCCCTTTTCCCTGCCTTATCTGAAAACTGTGCCAACGGGCTGGTATTCGGGGATACACAAATGATGTCCTCCGAAAAGCCCAAAATGCTTCTTATGCTGAATTATTAAAGGCGCCAGCTCCAAGAAAGAGCATTGGCGAAGAGCTGGGACCAGATGAAGAAGAAGAAGAACAGATGGCTAGGTCCCCTGCAACTCAACTTGCAGGACCCAGTCAACCTCCAGCCATAGGTCCCAGCCAACAACAAGAAGCAGGACTCAGCACAGGCCAGGATCTACCACTGTTGCAAGACTATAGACCGTTGATGAGCCATCTTAGGGCCATCGCTGAGACGATTAGTTGGGGAAGTTGTGATGATGCCAATCTCTTCCACATCATCGATGATGCCAACTAGCCTATAATTTCAGTAGATCGCACACGGGGTGAGTTATCAATGCAAACAGGAGGAGGGGAAAGTAGATGGTCACAACAGATCTCTGGACACACGACATATTTTCAAGTGCAGTTAGAGACTGGTGAAGGGGTCACTGTGGTGGTCATGCAACACCAGGATGCCGCAGGAGCTGCTGATGTGGTTGCTGACCACATCAAAGAGTCTTTCAATGTACCTGTTGTGCCACCGGTAGATCTTTCAGGAACACAGGATGCTCAAACTATTGCCGGAACCTCAATGACTCCTGCGGAACATGAGGATGTATTGGACATATTGCTTTAAACAGGACAAGTTTTGACGTCCTTGTTTGACATCCCCTAGGATGTAACGGAAATTCAGTTAGACCTCATCTCCACAAAGGGGAATCTGGTCCTATCCAAAGTAAGGGCAGATCATGCTAAAGCTAAAGTGCAAAAATTACAAGAACAGCTCGTCACCTTACAAGCAGCACAGCGGGATCCTTTGCGATTGGTTCCCGCAGACCAGCTAGACAATTTTAGAACCGAGCAACTAACAAAACTAATTGCAGAAAATAATAAGGTGGCAGAAGAAAAGGAGACAGCCACTTGGGATGCCTCTGTAGCTCAAGCGCAAACTCATGCGCATCTTAAGGTACTCAAGGCCTTACAAGAAGAGAATAAGCAGTTGGTTGTAGAAAATCTTCGGTTGACTTCTGTGGAGAAACAAAAGAATGTTCTCAATGAACACCTCCATCAGTTGTGAGAACAATTCATTTGGGTCAACCGAGATGTAAGTCTTTTAGCCAGAGAAAATTGAACCCTCTCAATGGAGGAGGTACGTGCTATCTGACAGAAATCAGCCATCGAAATTAGCGTGTGGCAGAATGAGGCTAAACGACACGAGAAGCTGAAGGAGCATTTCTGTGGTCAGGTGGGGATGTACAAACAAATCCTAGAGAAGGAGATCCATATGGCCAAAGCTCAAATCAACAACATTAGTGCGCAGCACACTGATTGGGGGGCCATATTGGACACTTATGCCTATGCCCACCAAGTGGAAATTAAGAACCGGGACCTGCAGATCCAGGACTTAACTGAATACATGGAGTTGGCAAACCTTCGATATGCCAACCTAGCCATGTTAATAGCAGGGCACCCGAGGTCAAAGCTCGAGCAGTAGGTAGCTTCCACCCACATCAAATATGAAGCAGAATTTGCAGAGCGAAAAAAGTTGGCTGAAAAACTAGATGTCGCAAATTCTGAACTTGTGGTGGTAAAAGAAAGCTATCAAGGACAGAAAGACGTGGCAACCGACCTGGCTCAATGGCTAACAGATCTTCACGAATACAAAGACAAAGCCAGAGCCTATGAAGAGGAACTGTAGGTGTTTGCGGCATGGTATGTCAAAGCTAATCAGATGTTCCCGCAACTACCCTGTCCGTGGGAAGTGTCGACTCCATCAAACATTGGAGCATCAACATGAATGGCACAAGACCCCCGGATTGAAGAGGAGAAAATCCAGGCTATTCTTCAGTGTCATCAACCTTCAAAGCTCAGAGCACGTGACAAAGGGAAAGCACCCATGGAGGAGCCACCACCACCAGGAACTACATGAGTTCCACATTTTTGTAGTTGTATTTTTTCTCTGTGTTGTGTCTTTTCACATTGCGGCATTAGTCTATTTCTTTTTCTAGTTAATAATCCCATACCTATCCACTGTGTAATCACTAAAGCTTGTTCTCCTTGTAACTCGAGGACGAGTTTTTATTCAGTTGTGGGGGTATGATGAGACGTGGTTCGCATAGGCCGCGATATCACGTACGCGATATGGTAGCCGACGTGATATCGCATCTTCCCCTACGATATCGCGTATGCGATATCGCAGTCCGCTGCCATATCTATAAATAAGAGGCGGCTCTCCCTCATTTGAATCCCAGTTTTAGAGTAGCGAAGCTCTGGCAATTTGATCCCTCCAGAGTTAGATTTTTTCCCATGTCTGCCCGCAGTGTGGTGAATGTAATTGTATGGTGTCTTTCTTCGAGTGTGCTGTACTTGGACACGCACATGATCAGTAATAAAGATCGAGCTTACTTCATCATTGCAGCATTCACTTAGTTTATTTATTTGTTATTTATTTAATGTTATTTATTTCTTTCATAGCACGGTGTGAGTACGACTTGATTACGAGTGCCCACAGGTGTGTATGGCTAGTTAAGGAATCGGTTACTCATCGCGATTAGTCTCTCATCCTTAAAATTCTAGAAGCAGAACGAGTACGACTTGATTACGAGAATTTAACTGTGACTGCTTGGTAGCCTAGTGGCGTATCCAGGATCTACGCTTGGTAACCCAGTGGCGTATTTGGGATTTGCGCTTGGTAATCCCAGTGGCGTACCTCGGAGCTACGCTTGGTAGTCCTAGTGGTAGTCGTGCACAAAGTCCAAGATGTGTACGGTTGATCAAGGAATCGGTTGCTCATCGCACTTAGGCTAGATTAGATTTTCTTACCCTTTTCCTCTTAGCTTAGATTAGTTAACATTATTTTCCACTGCCATCAAGAGTAGCATTAGAATTAGAACACATCATACACCTCATTTAGACTAAACCATACGTGACATATGCAAAACTAGTCTAGGTGGGAAGACAGCGAACTGTGACCTAAGGCTAACTATCTAGGTGCCACAACTAGTCCATCTACGGAGTTCGACCGGATCACGTGTGCGACACTCCTTTCGTATGGTTGAGTGTAGGGGTACCTCGCCACTCATCATGTGGGTTCAGGACGTGTATGGAAAGTGGGAATAGATACTTATGTTAGGATTAGTTAAATGATTAGTTAATTAATTAATTTAGATTAGTTAATCAAATTACCTTTATCTACATTTGAACACCAACTTATAAAACATAAGAAAAGATAAAAATTGAATGGCTCAGTTACACTTAACCATACCAATAAACGTCACAAATGTAATTGGGAAGACAACAATTGACCTTAAGGTTAGATTTACTTCCTAAAGGGCTAGGGCACTAGAAATGATGAAGTCCTTAGAATTCAACCGGATCACATGTGAATGCTTTGTGATTCCTATGGTTGGGCATAGGGGTACCTCACCGCTCATCATTGGTGTTGTTGCTAGGGACTTTATTTGTGGAACATGTACTATTTAGGTCTAAGTGAATATCACTAATATCGTTGTACAAGCATAAAGGTCCGTATCATTCCCACTACATAAAATTATAAAAGCACACTGACAATTTCATTTTGTTTTGCAAAATATCTTTTTCTTCTCGTAAGCTCGAAGATACTAAGCCATTGGTCCCAAAAGAATGCAAGGTGGTCTACACTCATCTAGATGAGTTTATGCTGAATTTCACCTTTATCTTACATCAGGATGAAGAAATGTGATGGCAAGATCTAGAGGGCAACATCATCTTGTCCCGTAATAAATCTATGCCCAGAATGCTATTTAAAACCCTTAAGAAGTTGGACATAGCAGATCTTCAAGAAGAGTATGTTATGGACGGATATGACACTCGAAACTACTATCCCACTATCCCACTGAAAAATAATGTAAGTGAGATAAACATCAAGAGAAACTCCATGAAGCTACAAAGGGGAAACATTACACTAACCCCTTGTTCCTACTAGATCAAGAAGACAATGAGGATCCTCCCTTGGAAGGTTCTCAACATGAAGATTCTCCACCCCTTGCTACTGATGGTGAGGGTGTGAACCTAACCCTACGATTGACTATTCATAAACTAGGGTTAGGAAAGAGTGATAGCCAAAGTAGGGACTCAGGCAAACATCACAACAAAAAGGGATCTAATGATAGTAATCATAATAAGCGTAAGAGTGGTGGCGGACACCACGGTGGCAATAGTGGTCCACATTTCTCTTCATCCTCTTCATTTGATTCTAAACATTCATCTTCATTTAATGATTATCATGGAAGTCGCTATCGAAACAACCATGATGAACGTGATCAATGAAATAACAATGACCGTGAAGGCCATCGAAACCAAAGGGGTGGCCGAAACCATCATCGACATCATCAACATAGTGATGATGATGAACCTTTATTGGCAACTTGCAGTATGCTTAACATTGTGAAGGTAGTGAAAATCTTGACCAGGAATATGAAGGATAGTTGTATCAAGTGCCTAGATATGAACAATATCCCAAGATTTAAGGGGAGATATAATTCTAATATACAGACACACCTACAAGCTTTTCAAGATGTCTATGCTTTACAGAACATAGAGAATGAGTGGCAGAAACTCAAGCTTTTTCTAAGGACACTCATTAAAGAAGCTAAAAGTTGGTACTAGTCCTTAGAACTGGAATCTATCCAAAGATGGAGTACCATGTTAGAACTGTTCAATGACAAATATCAAATGTACTCTAGAGTGTCTAATTTGGGAAGGCAAATCCAAGACTGGAAACAAGGAGTACATGAACCATTGGATGCCACAATGGACTAATACTATTCAATCCTACATTGATTCTTGGGCCATGATTACTCTTAGAGGGAACAACTTTGCCACATCATAGATGGGCTATGAGTAGAAACAAGAAGAACCCTTGGGATGTATGCTTAAGGAAGATTGTCTAAAATGAGAGCTCATCAGATCCAAAGGTTAATTGAGTAGGTAGCAAAAGAAGAAGGTGAGCTACAAAAAAGGAAAAGTGTTGAAGAATATAATAGGGACCCTTTCATTAGAAAATGAGAGGTTTGATTTTGTGACGAGGAGGAGTTGCCACTTGATGAAGTGGTGAACGGAAAGACCTTGTCCATCAGAAAATCTATTTTTGATATTTCGGCCAAGGTTGACAAGTTATGGAACTCTTTGGATGAAAATTTTTAAACCACTTAAAAAATTTCCTAAGAATCCAAAGAGCAACATAGTGATCGTAATTGTAGGAGGCGAAAAGACATTGAATGTGCCTACCAAAGAGGTAAGGGAAAAGATCTTGTAGTAGAGGAAGTTGTGGAGTTTGACTCTGATGATGAAATCAAATGTGACATCTATCAATATGAACATCCAAAAGGATGTTGCCATGTGATGTCACATTGACAAGAGTCTGGAGTGTATGCATTGAATTCTTGCCTAGCACATAGGCAAGCTCCAAGATGATTACTTCCACTAGCAACAACAAGCTTACTATCCAAGTGGAGCTCCTCCTCAATCGTACGAACAATACCAATAGTGGTATCACCCACAATAGTGGGGAATGCCATCGGCAAGGCAAAAATACCCTTATAGGCAGCTAGATCCATACAAGTGCTATGTTTACCAGCCTGTCTCCCCTAGAAGTTTTACAAGCCATACATCATTTCAGCATCATTATTACCCTCTAGAGTACCATTAAACACATTCACCATCTACTTGAGGGAAAAACCCATATCCACATCTTTATCGTCCTCCATATCCCTCTACACCTACACCTCCACCTTCAACTCAATTACCTTCTACTCCATCCATGTAGGTTGAAATTCCTCCAGTCGCAACAACAAAATGCTACAAGGGTTGTACACTTACAACCAGTTTTTCAACCAAGTGGTTTGGATAATTGATTAAGAAAACAACCTTTCTTCAGGCCCAACTGTCTTCTCCAGCCCTCACAACCTACTTCGGCTGATCGCCATACATCTCCAACATCCTCATCCTTTTCATAAAATACCTTTGAGTACCCTTCAAACCAAGTGCCACCTAGGATTTGCATTGTAATATTAACCCATGCTATTTCTAATTGGATTAAGGTTGATAACTGATGAGTCATGAATTGTTGGCTACGATATTGCACCGACGATATCGCGTACGCGATATCGTAGCCTAGATGCGATATCGGATGCATGATATCATGGCCTTTCTACTCATCTATAAATAAGAGGCAGGCGGATTTAGTTTAGAATCGAGTTTTAGTATTAAGGTAGGGAATTTTTGTCAGTTTTTCCTCTCAACCCTTTCTCCCAGTGCATGCCTGTAGTGTGATGATTGTAATTGTAGGACATCCTTATTTGACTGTGATGTACTTGGACATGCACATGACTGGCAATAAAGATCGAGATTACTTCATCATTGCAGCATCCACTTAGCTTAATTATTTAATTTTTATTGTTATTTATTNGGATGATTAAGGAACAGATGCTCATCACACTTAGGCTAGTTTAGATTCTCTCTCATCCTCTCTCTCCTAGCTTAGTTGATATTATTTCCCATCATACCTAGGAGTAGCATTAGTGTAGGAACACATCATACACCTCACTCTGGACTAAACCATACGTGACAAAGCTAATACTAGTCTAGGTGGGAAGACAGCGAACTGCGATCTACGAGTAACTATCTAGATACCACAACTAGTCTGTTTGTGGAGTTTGACTAGATTGTGCATGAAGCGCTCGTATTCGTATGGTTGAGTGTAGGGGTACCTCGCCACTCATCATTGGCGCCATTATCGGGGACGGTGCTAGTTATCTAGATTAGTTATATCATACAAGGTCACTGTATAGGTATTAACGATATATCTTTTAGGAAGAAATAATTACAAAAAGTCACATACAAATTCACACACAATTTCACAGCCATGCCTCTCCTACAAGACTACGATAACGCCACATCTAGTGAGGCAATTCATTGGAGAACCAACACATTATATGACAATGAAGATTGGAGTACGCAATCCAAGGTGGGGGTTTCTTATAAACATAAACAAAGGCAGCATCATCCCAACGCACGAAAGCATACCTTACTTGATGATGATGAACCCCTACTGGCCACTACAAGGCTAACGCAAATACAAGAGGCTATTCGAATCTCCCATAGGCATTGTAAAGAGAGCCGCCTACCCAGGCTCGATTTAAACAACTTTCCCAATTTCTCAAGAGGCTATGACTTAGATTCGCAACAACATTTACAAGCCTTCTATGATGCTTTTTCATGGAACAACATTGATAATGGTTGGCAAAAAATCAAGCTCTTACCTATAACACTCGTTGGCCAAGAAAAAATATGGTATAGATCGTTAAAACCAAATTCAATTTGACGTTGGCCAACAATGGTATAACTCTTTAACGAAAGATGTCAAACTTACGCAAGAGTGTTAGCCTTAAGGAAACAAATCCAAGAGTGGAAACAAGCACAACATGAACCCTTGGACATGGCCTTAGAAAGATATTATGCATTGTTAAACAACTGTCCAGGCCATGAGTTCTCCAAGGAAAGGCTAATGTACCATATCATTGATGGGCTTCGTAATGAAACAAAAGAGACCCTAGGGATGTATGCCCAAGGTCAACTATACAAACTATGAACCCATAAATTCCAAGAGCTTATTAAGTAGGTAACAAAAGAAGAAGGAGAAATGGCTAGATGGGAGAGTGTTGAAAAACATCAATAGGACCAAAATCTCAACTTAACAAAGGTCCATAATCACAAAAAGGAGAAATCAATCCATCTGAAGGAGGAAGAACCATCTTTGCTAGTACAATAATCATTAGACAAAATTGAGGCAAAGATCAATACGATGCTGGAATGGATGCATAAAAAGTGTGGAGAATATATCAATATTATTGAAGATAGAGTTTTGACAACTCGAGAAGTAGGACAAAATATGATTAGACAATTGGAAAGAAGGGATGAAGAAAATAAGAGCTCAACTCCCAATCATACGTACGAATGCAACATTTTCCGGTACGATCACCCCAAGGGCCAATGCCCAATCTTGTTACATTTATATGAGCATTGGGGAAGCACGTTACACCCAGAGTTCGTACAGAGATACTGTGTTCAATCACAGTGGCAACAATCCCAGTCGTTGGGGAAGCCATCCCTAAACTGGAGACACCCTTCGTATCATTCGAATCCAAATGCTTATCTAGTCCAACATCCTGTTTCCCCAACTGGGTTAACATACTCTATCTCACCGCATTATCATTCTCCTCAATACTATCAGCCCATGTCCTCAACACAACCAACACCTTGTGTACCTTACACTTCTCCTAAATTTCAGCATTCTCATCCTTTCCCTCCTTCTACATTGCCACCAATTGTTCCTAAAGTGTCTACACCACAACAACAACCCACGAACGTTACTTGTGCTACTATTGCCAACAACAATGAGAGACCTCCTCAACATCAAAGGTGTCCCTTCTTTAGACATGACCGTAGGAAGGGACAACACAGTTCCAATGCCACTGCATTCTCCAACTTAGGACAAGTCCAATACTGTGGTGCATCCTTCTCCTTGAACCCAACGCCTCTTATCACCTCATTAGGGCCACCAATTAACACTCCAACAACCATACGGTCCAATGAATATAGCCATGGAGGGCAACATCCCAATCCTAGCATACCATCTTACGGTCTCAAGTATCATAGTGGGTCAACTCTTTACCTGGGAATGACATCTTATAAATTGCCCCACTATGCTTACTATAATAAGATGTGTGAACCTCAATAGGGTAAGTATGATGGAGTTTTGATATTTCCAACATGCAAGGATCCTCATCTTTCATTTATTAATCCTCGTCATGCTCAATCATTTAGTTATGGGGGATATCCCCCATTCTAATAACAAGCAGGATTAATAAATATTTTTCATTTACTTTAATTTTATAATTTGTTGTTTTCCAGTTTTTCATTTTTCAATTTCTTGTTTTATCTTTTTGTCATTTTGTCTTTTTATCTTTTTATAAGTAATCTCATCTATGAATAAAACACTCATGTGGCTCATTGGTTGAGGTGTGTTCTATGTTATCGAGTCTCAAGTGATCAATTATTTGGATAGTGAGCCCATTACACCCACTCATCCATTCTACAAATAAGAGGTTCTGTTCAAGGGTACAGTGATATTCTTGACATTCTTAAACTTAAAATTAATTCTATGTTCATTGTATCTAGAATGAAGAAGGATGGACCAAGAGGGAATGATTAGGGTGTGACATCAAGGGGACTTGCGAATTCTCTTTGGTGACATATGTGAGAATTATCACGCAACGTGGTTGTACTATGATCGTTGTAGATCTAACGCAAAATGGGAGTAAGAGTAATCAAAAGGAACTCAAAAACCCAATGCTATTCTAGGGGACCCCACTGGAAAGACATGTACCCATGCCTTAGGGTTGGCAGCTTCTCTGGATTCAGCATTCAAGAAAAAAAAAAAAACAAGGAAAGTGCCACAAAGAAAAAATCACTTCTCCCTTGAACAAAATGCCAAGTGATCGTACGCCTTGTTGTTATGGTACTCTCATAGTCACTCATCATGGGATGAAACAATGCAGTGTCACTAATAAGAGGAATGGACTTGGTCCTGATCTTGGAACAACGGGTTAATGACACATTAATCATGCTTTACATGCAGGATTCATTGTGCCCTAGGTCAGTTACCTCATGTCCCAATCTCTACAATCCCTTCTGTAGTCCGTCTCATCTCACTGTTCATGTAATTGTAGCTCGTGTCTTGTGTAGCATAGAATTCTTACCTCANTTCCTATGAACCATCACATAGCCTTTTTCTCTCCCTTACCATCCGAGGTCCTTAGTGATAAATTCCACACCATCATAATTTTTGTGCCTTTAGAACTAGTTGAATTACCCTGAAACCCTTTAACAACAGTCCAAATGTCCTTAGTTTACATCATTTAATTTCAGAAAAATATTAAAAATTTGGTACATTCTATAAAGTGCCCTAACTTCGATAGGCCGCGATATTGCATACGCGATATCACGTCCAAAAAAAAATTATATATATGCAATCCCCTACCCCTATCAACATCACTTGCAACTATTCAAGTGGGGGAAGTTTTTCAAATTTCTCTCTACGACTTGCGATCGCACGTCCTTGGCTTTCATATTCATAACTCACTTGCTGGTACTCTGATTTTCATTCTGTTTGAACCTACTTGAACTCAGAGTGTTCAGCTTAGTCATGGGGGAGAAGCACATGTCGAATAGTGCATAAATGTTTTGAAATTTTTCATCGTCGAAAGGACATTATCAAGGGTAATTAGTTATAAAATTAATGATAAATGCGCCAAAAATAATTTCATCTCCTTAGTTATATCAGGAAACTAGATTTAGAAACCACCTAAGCAAAGAGGATTAAATATTATAATATTTTAGGGACATTTTCTCCTAATAATTAACGTCACATAGAGATAAAGAAAATTCATTAAGGCAAGCAGTAAGGTATAACCTAACTTTGGTAACAACCTTACTACCAATTGGCTCCGTGTGATTGCAGATGGCCCCAAAATGTGGACAACAGGAAGGTCTTGCTCAAGGTGTGATCAAGTGACCTAGGAGAGGTGAAGGACAAGGTCCTGCCAAAAAACATGTAGAGTAGGAAGAATAATCATTTAGTATCCATCAATAAGACCTTGCCACTGTACAATCAAGGCAGGTGGAAGGAGGAGCTACTACAATGTTTGAACAGGGACAACATCTCATGTTGTCCCAAGATTGTGTTCAGGCCATCCATGAAAGGTCCATATTAATTGCAATGATCATGGAATTAAAATTTGGACCTTTCACAGAATTTTCTCTGGAGGCTGTTAGGGATCACCTCAAAGGGTCCCCATTGTGGCCTACCCTGTCTAAAAGCGGTGCCTGGTACTTAGGGGAAACGTACCAATTTTGGTGCAACATAGAAGAAGGCACCATGATTAACATTTTTGGTGTGACTGTTGATTTCTCTATTCAAGCCATTTCGGAAGTATTAAACTATTCGAATATAGGGCCAAAGGTTGCTCGATTGTCTACCTACTCAAACCCTGATGCACGATGAGTTTGGTTAGACAGGGCATACGGTAAGGAAGATAAGACCCATGGGGAGTTGACGACGGAAGAGAAGATTTATTGCAAAATGGGGACTTATCACATCTTCCCCACAAGTGGTTTAAATAGAATTTCAACATATGTCGTAAGAGGATGTGCAGTGTTGATGGAAAATGTTAATGCTAACCTACCTCATCTATATTTTATGGAGATCCTAAGGCGGTTTGAAGAATGGAAGACAGGGAAGTTTGCGTTGCCCTTCCCTTGTCTTATCATGAAGCTGTGCAGCCATGCTAATATTAGAGGATACACCAATGATGTCCTCCAAAAATCCAAAAATGCTTCGTATGTTGAAATACTAAAGCCATCAACTGCAAGGAAAATCACCGGTGATATGCTGGGGCTGGAATAAGAAAAAGAATAGATGGCAGGGCCAACTGCAACTCAACTTGCAGGACCCAACCAACTTCCAAGCATGGGACCCAGTCAAAAACAAGAAGCAGGGCCTAGCATAGGCTAGCAAGATCAACCACCACCACCGCCACCATTGCAAGATTACAGACTGTCGATGAGCCATCTCAGGGCCATCGCTGAGACGGTTAGTTGGGGATGTCGTGATGATGGAAATCTCTTTCACGTCATCGACGATGCTGTATAGCCTACGATTTCTATGGATCATGTGCGGGGTGAAGTGTCCATTTAGACAAGAGGAGGGAAGAGCGCTTGGTCACAATATATTTCAGGGAATGCTGCATCCTTTCAGGTGCAGTTGGAAACTGGTGAAGGGGCCACGGTGGTGGTCATGCAGCACCAAGATGTAGCGGGAGCCATAGAAGTGGTCGCAGAACACATTAAAGAATCATTCAATGTGCTTGTTGTGCCATGGGAAGATCTTATCGAAGTATGGCTAGTACCTCAATGACTCCTACAGACCATGAGGATGTACTCGATCGATTGTTGCAAACAGGATAGGTAATGACGTCCTTGTTTGACATTCCACAGGATGTTACAGCAATACAATCAGATCTCATTTCCACCAAGGGGAAGTTAGTCATGATAGAGATGAGGGTCAAGCACGCTGAAGCAGAAGTGAAAAGATTGCAAGAAAAGCTCGTGACCTTGTAAGCAGTGCAGTGGGATCCTTCTCAATTCGTTCCCGCAGACCAGCTAGACACTTTTAGAACCAAGCAACTCAATAAATTATTGACAGAGAATAAAAGGGTGGTGGAAGAAAAAGAGAAGGCTAACTAGGATGCCTCTGTGGCACAAGTGCAAACTTACAAGAGGAGAATAAACAACTTGTTGCTAACAACCTTTGGTTGACCTCTATGGAGAAGCAAAAGAATGTTCTCAGTGAACATTTTTAGCAGTTGTGAAAACAACTAATCAGGGTTAACCAGGACATGAACCATTTATCCAGGGAAAATCAAATGCTCTCAATGGAGGAGGTATGCACCATCCGTCAAAAGATGACCATTGAAATAAGCGCATGGCAGAATGAGGCTAAATGGCATGAGAAGCTAAAGGAGCATTTCTGGGACTAGGTGGGGATGTATAAAAAAATCATCAAAAAGGAGATCCATATGACCAAGGCCCACATCAATTATCTCAGTGCTCAACACACTAACTGGCAGGCCATATTGGACACATACGCGTTTGCCCACCAGGCGAAAGTTAAGAGCTAGGAATTGCAGATCCAGGACCTTATAGAGTACATGGAGTTGGCAAACCTGTAGTATGCCAACCTTGCCATGTTAACAGTAGGACACCCAAGAACAAAGCTTAAGCAATAGGTAGCAACAGGTAACCTTGTAATTTCCGAGAATATATATAAAATGATCTATTTAAAATTTCAGAAATTGCATTTGTTTAACATTTGTACTTCCATCCTCCTCATAAACCATGATCACGATGATACTAGAGTTGCGATAAAAAGACAAAGGCAAGTGCTTCCAACACTGCAAGCAGATCCATTGAATTAATCGTTGCAAGAAGAAGAAGAACTAGAGTTAGAGGTCAAAACAAAGCAACAAAGGTTTAGCATTATGTTTTTATTTTCAGATTTGCATTTGTCTTATTCTTCTTCATCATCGTCATAGTAGAAAAGGCCCTCTGTCACTTCCTTGTCCTCCTTCTTCTCCTTCTGCTATTGCTTCCTGCATTGGTGAAGACTCACTTTGAGTTTCTTCTTTCTTTCACGTGCACCTGGATTTGCTTCATCAAAGGAGGAGGAGGAAGAAGAAGAAGAAGAAAGCAGCAGAAGAAAAGCAGCACCTTGGCATTATTACATTTATTCAGGCTTGCATTTTGGAGGATCCATTTTGCGCTTGGAGGCATACATTGAGGTAGAATGTGTGCATTTCAGTCAAATTTGGAGGACTCATTGAGAATTTTGGCGCTTCACAGGGTTTGCACATCCTTTTTCAAGGAGGCCCAGCTCTGTTTCGGGTTACTCTGTAAGTTATTTGCTCAGAGGTTTGAATTAGTGGTGTTCTAGAGTCATTTGTAGTGCATTTCCATTCATTTTGGTTTGTCCATAATGTTGGATTTCTAGAATGTATGTGCTACATTTGGATGCATGAATTTTTGTCGTTTCCGTGATTTGTATTTTTTGTGATTGTGGTTGTGCATGTTTCACATTTGGAAATATGAATTTTGGTGGTTTCAATGGATTTTGATTCATTTTGGGCAAGGTTATTTTTGTCGTTGTGTTTTAATTTTTCAATTACAGCACCACATCCATTTTGAACACATTAACAAAAATGTTTCTTGTTACCCATTTTGATGAATGTTGCATCCTATGCCAATTTCAATGGAATGACATGAAGCTTATTGGGATAATTTCAATGTACATATTTTTTTTTGGTAATGTTATATATAATAATTTGATGAATTATTCTCTACTTCTATTATAGTTTCGGAAGTCATGCTATGATTTAGATCTACACTTTATGTCTCTAATTTTTGAAGAAACGAATTTTGATCATTTTTTTTATAAAATATGTAAAGGGGACTTCCCAATCATAATGGAAAGAGCATGGCTAAGAAAAAGTGACGCATGCCTAGGAATATGTGATCTTTCTCTAGAGATATCAAAGGAAAATACATTTGGAAAGATTGAGAAGAATAAAGTTCCGTCCATCGCATACAGTGACATAGGCTGTAATTGTGTGCAGAAGTCCTACTTCATACAACGTTTAACATTGCCTGCATTCAACCAGTGTTCACAAGTAACTAACATAAAAAGATGCTTATGTGTAGCAGCCACGAGATAGGAATGCATCCAATGGCTAATAGCTAACCAAGAGAGCAATTCAACTATATGCATGGAACCAACTAAGGGTTTGACTTGCACTTACATTGATAGCATAGATACGTTAGAGAAAGTCCATCGCCAAGTGCCAAGTCCTAACATTGAAAATATCAACTGGGAGAAGTTGGAAATCCCTGACAACTTTAAGCAATAGCCCCTTGAGTTAAAATTGTTGCCCACCAGTATGGAGTACACATTTCTCAAAAATGGGAAACCGGTAATTATTAATGCTAAGCTCACACCTCAACAAAAAGAAAGACTGCTAAAAATAGTAAACAAATGGTTGAAAGTATTTGCTTGGTCATATCCCAAGTTAACCAAAATAGACCCTAGGATATGCCAACATAGAATTTATACTAACCCCTCCATAAAGCCTCAACAACAACCGCAAAGACGATTGAACCCAAAGCTTAAGCAAGTGTTTAATGAAGAAATTGAATAGCTTTTAAAAGCTGGGTTCATCTACCCCATTTCTGATGGTGAATGGGTTAGTCCCTTAGTCATTGTGCTCAAAAAGCAAGGTAAATGAAGGGTGTGTATAGACCTTAGGCTATTGAACATGGTAACATTCAAAGACCACTTTCCATTGCCATTCGTCGACTAAGTCTTAGATACCATTGCAAAGCATCTCTATTATAATTTTTTGGATGGGTATAGTGGGTACAAAAAAATTCAAATAGCCCTAGAAGACCAAGCCAAGAGTACATTTACGAGTCCTTAGGGGACGTTTGCATACAAACAGATGTTGTTTGGCTTATGCAATGCCCCTGCAACATTTCAACGTTTCGTTCTAATCATATTTGAGTAGCAAATAGGAAATGGTGTGGAAGTCTTCATGGATGATTTCTCCACCTACGGAGTGGACTTTGATCAAGCATTGGACCAATTAAAGCAAGTATTGAAATGATGTGTTGAAACCAATTTAAGGTTCAATTGGCAAAAATTCCATTTAATGGTCCAAGAAGGCATGGGATTAGGGCATAAGATTTCACAAATAGGGATAGAGGTAGACCTCGAAAAGATTAAAGTCATTTAAGGAATCACGTGTCAACCTGAAACTATAAAAGGTGTTTAGTCATTACTTGGACATACTGGCTATTATAGACACTTTATTGAAAACTTCTCAAAGGTAACAAAACCATTGGTTGAATTAACAAAAAAGGATGTGCCCTTTGAATGGACTAGGGAATGTGAACTAGCTTTCCAAACTTTAAAACAAAATCTCATAGAAACACCTATTCTACAAGCTCCTGACTGGTCCAAACCATTCCACATAATGACTGATGCATCCAACTTTGCTTTAGGAGCTGTACTTACATAGTTAGATGATTAGAAATGACCCTATTACATTCACTATGCAAGTCGAAGTATTGTTGGTGCACAACTTAACTACACCACAACAGAAAAGGAGCTAATGGTTGTGGTGTTTGCACTAGATAAGTTTAGGCACTATGTATTGGGCTAGAAGATATTTTTACATACAGACCATAGTGTAATTTGGTTCCTGTTGAATAAACCAATGGGGATCCCTTGCATCATATGATGGCTCGTAATCTTACAAGAGTTTGATCTTACAATGATAGATCGTAAAGGCACCAAGAACATTGTTGTTGATTATTTATCTCGATTAAGATAGGACAACAAAAAGGATGAATACCTACTTTCTGATTGCTTTCCTAATGAACTCCTCTTTGCAGGTGTAGTAAATAATCAATTAACCATAGAAACAAATTGGTATAGTAGTCTTTTAGCCTATCTCCTTACACAACAAACACCACAAGGGTTAGCGTTAAAAAGAAAGAGTAGTTTCTACATCGAGCCAAGTATTTCATGAAAATCAATGGAAACCTTTATAAGGTATGTCCCGATGGCTTGGTTCAATGGTGTGTTCTAGATGTAGATCAATTATGAGTTTTCTAAGATGCTCATGAGAGTTCTTGTCGGGGTCATTATGCTGGGAGACGAATACCCATGAAAATATTGCTTGTAGAATATTATTGGCTTACATTATTTCAGGATGCTCATCATTTCATCCAATCTTGTGAGTACTACCAACATGATGGGGGAATGACTACTAGAATGAAGGGTCCACAATAATGGATTCAACCTTTAGAACCCTTCGATATATGGGAAATTGATTTTATGGGGCCTATTACACCAATGTCCAATGGAAAAGCCTACATTGTTGTTGCTGTTGACTATTTTACAAAGTGGGTAAAAGCAGCCACTGTTATAGACTGTATATCATTTATTGCTGCACGATTTGTTCAACAACAAATCATAAACAGGTTTGGTTTGCCTCATGCACTTTTTTCTAATAATTGTACACATTTTACAGGTGTGACTTCAACCCACTCAGTTGGTTCCATGCATATAGTTGAATTGCTCTCTTGGTCAGCTGTTAGCCACTGGGTGCCTTCCTATCTTGTGGATATTGCATACAGGAATCTTTGTATGTTAGTTACTTATGCACATTAGTTGTATGCAGACAATCTTAAGTGTTGTATGAACTAGGACTTCTGCAAGCAATTACACCATGTGTCATTGTATGCGATGCATGGAACTTTCTTTTTCTCAATTTTTCCAAATGTATTTTCCTTTGATATAATTAGGGAAAGATCACATATTTTTAGGCATGCATCAATTTTGCTTAGCCATGCTCTTCCAATTATGATTGGGAGGTCCCCCTTACATATTTTATATAAAAAAAATTATCAAAATTCATTTTCTTCAAAAATCAGAGACACAAAGTGTAGATCTAAATCATAGCATGACTTCCAAAACTACAATAGAAGTAGAGAATAATTCATCAACTTATTATATATAACATTACCAAAAAAATTACATACGCTGAAATTATCCTAATAAGCTTCATGTCATTCCATTACAATTGGCGTAGGATACAACATTCATCAGAATGGATGACAAGAAACATTTTTGTTAATGGGTTCAAAATGGATGTGGTATCGTAATCAAAAAAATTAAAACACAACAACAAAAATAACCTTACCCAAAATGAATCAAAATCCATTGAAACCACTAGAATTCATATTTCCAAATGCAAAACATCCACAACCGTAATTGCAAAAAATACAGATCATGAAAACGGTGAAAATTCATGCATCCAAATGCAGCACATACATTCTGGAAATCCAACATTATGGACAAACCAAAATGAATGGAAATGCGCTACAAATCACTCCAGAACTCCACTAATTCAAACCTTTGAGCAAATAACTTACAGAGTAACACGAAACAGAGCCGGGCCTCCTCGAGAAAGGATGTGCAGCCCTTGTGAAGCACCAAAATGCTCAATGACTCTTCCAAATTCGACTGAAATGCACACGTTCCACCTTAATGTACGCCTCTGAGTGCAAAATGGATCCTCCAAAATGCAAGCCTAAATAAACATAATAATGAAAAGGTGTTACTTTACATTTGCTTCTTTCTTCTTCTTCTTCTTCCTTCTCTTTTGATGAAGCAAATCTAGGTGCATGTGAAAGAGAGAAGAAACTCAAGGTGAGTCTTCACCAATGCAGGAAGTAGTAGCAGAAGGAGGAGGAGGACAAGAAAGCTGCGAAAGGCCTTTTCTACTATGACGACGATGAAGAAAAAAAGGACAAATGCAAATCTGAAAACAAAAACATAATGCTAAGCATTTGTTGCTTTGTTTTGACCTTTGATTCCGGTTCTTCTTCTTCTTGCAATGATTAATTCAATGGACCTACTTGTGGTGTTGGAAGTTCCTGCCTTTGCCTTTTCATCACAACTCCAGTATCATCATGATCATGGTTGATGAGGAGGATGGAAACACAAATGTTAAGCAGATGCAATTTCCAAGAATATATAAATTTTTTTTTGTTTGGCAAGAAAACTCAGGTACAGCAAGGCTGTGAACCATCCATTAAATAAAAGGGTTCATCATAAGGTTACTTCAATGCTAAGCCATCTAAGTAGGGAGAACTTACAACTTTTAAACTTTAAATGAGGGTTTTGACCATCTGTGCTGTGATTTTTTAATAAAATAAGTGAAACATTTATAAATTTTTATGTTGTACTGTCATGCAATGTGGATATGATTCGATTTTCCACCATGATGTAAACGTTTTCACATTCCATGCATAACATGCTTTGTTTGCGTTGCGTGTTTAGAATAGAATTTTTGGTCCATGCACTAATCTTGGCACCTTTTTTTTCCTTTGCATATGATTTTTATTCTATTATGATGTCTACTTTTTTACATGCCATGCATAGCATGCTTCGATTGTGTGTTGCATGTCTTGGATTCGAATTTTTGTCCATGGTACTAATTTTGGCACCTTTTTCCCTTTGTTTTTGCTTTGTTTTGCATGTAAAATAACAATTTTATCGGTAGCCTTGATGTCTTGGGAAAATGATGAGATTGACCATTCTCGCTCATGGCTTCATGCAGTCTATTTGTGCTACTCGTCCAATTGGGTCTTGAACATTTTATTTAATTTTTCTTTTCTTTAAAAGTGAAAAATTCAAGCATTTTGCATGGAAGGAAATAGGATTTCATGGTTTTGAAAAATGCTTGCAATATGTTCATGGAAAATAATAACATGTTTAGCATTTTGAAAATATGTGGTTTTTTAAAGATGGTAATAAGGGACTGTTAATTTTTCTAATTTGAGAAGGCAAATCCAAGACTGGAAACAAGAAGTACATGAACCATTGGATGCCATAATGGGCTAATACTATTCAGTCCTACATCAATGCTTGGGCCATGATTACTCTTAGAGGGAACAACTTTGCCACATCATAAATGGGCTAAGAGCAGAAACAAGAAGAACCCTTAGGGTGTATGCCTAAGGAAGATTGTCTAAAATGAGAGCTCATTTGATCCAAAGGTTAATTGAGTAGGTAGCAAAAGAAGAAGGTGAACTACAAAAAAGGGAAAGTGTTGAAGAATATAATAGGTATCCTTTCATTAGAAAATGAGAGGTCTAATTTTGTGACGAGGATGAGTTACCACTTGATGAAGTGGTGAACAAAAAGACCTTGCCCATCAAAAAATATTTTTGATATTTTAGCCAAGGTTGAAAAGTTATGGAACTCTTTGGATGAAGATTTTCAAACCACTTTAAAAATTGCCAAAGAAGCCAAAGAGCAACATACTGGTCGTAATTCCAGGAGGCGAAAAGACACTGAACGTGCCTACCAAAGAGGTAAGGGAAAAGCTACTGTAGTAGAGGAAGTTGTGGTGTCTAACTCTGATGATGAAATTGAATGTGACATTTGTCAATTTGAACATACAAAGGGATGTTTCCTTGTGATGTCACACTTGCAAGAGTTTGGAGTGTACGCATTGAATTCTCGCCTAACACATAGGCAAGCTCCAAGATGATTACCTTATCCTCAAGGTAGTTCAAGATAGTTCCACTAGCAACAACAAGCTTACTATACAAGTGGAGCTCCTCCTCAACCATATGAACAATACCAATAGTGGTATCAACCACAATTGTGGGGAATGCCATTGCCAAGGAAACAATACCCTTATAGGCAGCTAGATCTATACAGGTAGTATGTTTACCAGCCTGTCTCCCCTAGAAGTTTTACAAGCCATACATCATTTCAGCATTACTATTACCCTTTAGAGTACCACTGAACACATTTATCATCTACTTGAGTGAAAAACCCATATCTACATCCTTATCATCCTCCACATCCCTTTGTACCTACACCTCCACCTTTAACTCAATTACCTTCTACTCCATCCATGTAGGTTGAAATTCCTCCATAGTTGCAACAATGAAATGCTACAAGGGTTGTACACTTACAACCAGTTTTTCAACCAAGTGTTTTGGATAATTGATTAAGGAAACAACCTTTCTTCTGGCCCATCAATCCTCTCCAACCCTCACAACCTACTCTAGCTAATCACCCAGCATCTCTAGCATCCTCATCCTTTGCATCAAATACCTTTGAGTACCCTTCAAACCAAGTGCCACCTAGGATTTGCACTGTAATGTTAACCCATGCTGTTTCTAATTGGATTAAGGTTGGTAACCTTCCTACAAAAATATCTGATATAGGAAGTCCACTCATCTATCTACATATTACTAGACATGAGCCATGCAAAGCTCTTCTTAACTCTGGTTCCAAAGTTAACCTCATCTCCCATGATATGTACAAGGCTTAGAACCTACCACCTCTTAAGAAGAGCAACATCCATTTAGAATTAGCAGATTAGTTAGTTACTCTCCCTTTGAAATTAGTAGAGGACATTGTGATCATAGTCTATGGGTGGTCCATCCTATTAATTTTCGAGTAATCAAGGTGGACAACTGCAAAAGTGACTTTCCCATCATCATGGGAAGGGCTTGGTTAAGCATGGTCGACACTTGAATAGGTATAAGGGACCTATCC
This sequence comes from Gnetum montanum, assembly GCA_015680685.1. Lineage (NCBI taxonomy): Eukaryota > Viridiplantae > Streptophyta > Gnetopsida > Gnetales > Gnetaceae > Gnetum > Gnetum montanum. Next base: position 223,726 of record MNCI01020719.1, on the reverse strand, counting down.
TTAGAAATAGCCAAGGAAAATGAGCTAAGCAAAATTAAGAAGAAGCATATTTCTTGTATCGCGTACAATGATAATGGGTGCAATCGTGTGCAAAATATTTGGTCAATCAAGAGCACATATATTAAAGCATGAAATCAATGTGCACAAGAAATTAATATTCAATGGTGTCTATATGCAGTAGCCACAAAGTAAGAAGACACCTAGTGGCTAATAGCTGATTTAGATAGCAGCACAATATGCATGGAGCTAACTGAGAGTCTAACATGTGCGTATGTTGAAGGCATGAAAAAAATTGAACAAGTTCATTCCCAAGTCCTTAATGAAGATGATGATACTTGTTGGGGAGAGTTGGAGATCCCTGATTACTTCAAGTAGGATTCCCTAGAACTAAAAACTTTACCCGCCGGTATGGAGTATGCATTTTTGAAGAATGGTAAAACGATCATCATTAATGCTAAACATGCTCCTAAACAAAAGGAAAAGTTGTTGAATGTGGTGAATAAATGGTCAACAACCTTTGTTGGTCATATCTAGAGCTAACAATAATTAATCCAAGGATATGCCATCATTGCATCTATAGTAACCCAACCATGAAGCCTAGAAGGCAGCCACAGAGGCAATTGAACCCCAAATTAAAAAAATCATCAAGGAGGAGAGAGAATAACTCCTCAAGGTAGGATTCATCTATCTAATTGCAAATAGTGAGTGGATTAGCCCACTCATAGTAGTGCTGAAGAAGGATGGCAAATGGCAGGTTTGCATCGACTTAAAGCTATTAAATATGGAACATTTAAAGATCATTTTCCTTTGCCATTTGTAGATCAAGTGTTAGATACCACATTTGAGCATTGTGATTATAGTTTTTTGGATGGTTATAGTGTCTATGACCAAATCCAAATCACGCTAGAAGACCAGGCCAAGACAACATTCACAAGTCCCTAGGGGACTTTTGCATATTATAAGATGTCATTTGGCCTATGTAATGCCCCTGCAACATTTCAACGCTTGGTCCTGAGTATCTTTCAATAACAAATTGGTAGTGGTGTTGAAGTTTTCATGAATAAATTCTCCACCTATGGAGATACATTTGAGCAAGCTTTGGACTGACTTGAGCAAGTATTGAAGAGATGTGTAGAGAAAAATCTATGGATGAATTGGAAAAAGAGCCATCTCATGGTCCAAGAAGGCATTGTGATAGGGCATCGAATCTCACAAACAAGGATTGAGTTATACCCAAAAAAGATAAGGGTCATCCAAGAATAACAAGCCAACCAAAAACTATTAAAGATATCTGGTCATTCCTTAGACACATTGGTTTCTACCAGTGATTTATTGAGAATTTCTTTAGGATTGTAAAGTCGTTGGTAGAACTTACAAAGAAAGATGCACCTTTCATTTGGACCAAGGAATGTGAACATGCATTCCAACAATTAAAAGAGAAACTCATAGAAACACCAATCCTATGACCACCAGATTGGTTCGAACCATTCCATATCATGACAGATGCATCTAACTATGCTTTGGGAATGGTGCTCATACAACTGGATGATAAGAAACATCCATATTATATCCATTTCGCTAGTAGAAGCATTTTGGGGGCATAGTTGAATTACACTAGCATGGAGAAAGAATTAATGGTAGTCGTGTATGTACTAGAAAAGCTTAGACATTATGTGCTAGGTTATAAGGTATTTGTACATATGGACCATAGTGTAATTCACTTCCTTATGAATAAGTTGATGGTGAGACCTTGTGTTATACGGTGTCTTGTGATCTTGTAGGAATTCAGTCTTACTATGGTAGATTGAAAAGGGATTGAGAATGTGGTCGGTAACCACGTTTCTTGCTTAAGATGGGATAACAAAGAGGAGGATAGCTTGCTCTTTGATCAATTTTTAGACGAATACATCTTTACTAGAGCAATAAGTGAACACATGTCTAAAAAAGCAAGACAGTATAATGACATCCTCACATATCTTCTCACTCAAGAGATGCCACAAGACATGGATTTTAGGAAGAAGCAACAATTTCTTCATCAGGTCAAATACTTCATGGAAATCAACGGACACCTTTACAAGGTCTGTGATGATGGCCTAATTTGTTGGTGTGTCCCTGATGAAGATCAATTGTGCATTCTCTAGGATGCTCATGAAGGGCCTTGCGGAGGCCACTATGTAGGGAGATGCATAGCCATAAAAATCATGATGGTAGGATACTATTGGCCCACAATCTTTAGGGATGCCCACCAGTTCATAAAGTCTTGTGAACATTGTCAATGTGATGGGGTAATGACTGCTTGCATAGAAGTTCCTCAACAATGGATTCAATGGCTAGAACCTTTCAACATATAGGGCATTAACTTCTTGGGTCCCATCACACCCATGTCTAATGGGAAGGCATATATTATAGTAGTAGTTGATTACTGCAAAAAATGGGTAGAAGCAGTAACTGTTACTGATTATACATCATCCACTACTACTAAATTTATACAACAAAATATCATGAATAGGTTTGGGGTGCCGCATTCATTAATGCAATGGTTAGGGGTAGAACATAGATTAAAAACACTGTATCACCTGTAAGCCAATGGTCAAGTAGAGGTAACCAACTAGGAGATTACAAAAATACTAACGCGATCCATTAGCAAATATAGGAATGACTAAAGCACAAAACTTAATGATGCTCTATGGGCTTATCGCTCAACTTGGAAACTTCCTATTGGATATTCTTCCTATGAGTTAGTGTATAGAAAACTTCCAATACTTCCAATTCAATCTGAGATCTATACACTCTCAATGGCCCATGATCTAAACCTTGACCTAAGTTTAGCACAGAAGGAAAGATTGATCAATTTGAATGTGCTAGACAAAAATCGCTTAGTGGCCCTATCCTTGAATGAGGTGAACAAGGCATTTAGCAAGCAACGTCATGACCTTAGAATTAGGAAAGTAAAACTTCAATTAGGAGATAATGTTCTTTACTAGAACCCCACACATGTACCCCAAAAGATAAAATTTCAAACATTCTGGGAGGGACCTTATATAATTAATCAAACCTTTCTCTCTAGGGTCATGATAATTTACAAACCTGATAACCCAAATAAAAAGCAGTTGCTCAATATCCAACAAGTCAAATCTTTCCTAGAACTAATACTAGCTAGTGTAACTACTGCCTCAAAAAATGGACAACCACATTCTATTTTTTTAGATCTCCTCCCTCTAGCTCAATTGTGGGGGAGATGGCCATCCATGCTGACCATTATCATGGCTTTTTAGTTTTTCTACCTTTTTTTCACATTTTTTATTTTTAAATTTTTCTAATTTTACATCATTTTTAGTACCTTTTAACTTTCTTAATTATTTTACATTTTCTTATCTATTTTACTTTATTTTGTTTCCTTCTGTTTAAGTGTGGTATTTTCTCATTTTTGCTAATCAATCTACTTTATTGTCACAGGACACAATGCTGTTGTTGTTGTTTGGTAATGATGGTTTATGCTTAATGTGCGATTATCAATGTCTAGTTTCTATTTTTGAATTTTGATGTTTAATGAATTTGACATGGTTTATTTTTCATGGAACATTCACCGATCCAAATGAACACTATGGTTTTCCTTGTTCTAGGAATTTGAAGTCCCTTCCATTAAAAGAAACTTTTAATCGATCGGTAACTTGGGTAGTTCTTGAATTAGGAAGGATCTAAAGGTTTGTAAAGGGTGTGACTTCAAGGGAACTCAATACTCTCTATACTCTTCTTCTTGCTTGAGTGCTTGAGTGTTTTTCATGGACTTCTTACCATTCCATACCACTCAATGATAGGAAGATAAATAACATCATTGCATGGTGTGGTTCCCATTAAAAAAAAAGTATGGGAATTAAAAGCATATCCCTTTGACTTGATTAAGTCCTTACATGTTGTGGTTCCCATTTCAAAGAAAAAAAAACACTATGGAAATTCAAAGCACACCCCTTGGACAAATAAAAGGGCTACAAGCACTGGTTGTGGAACTTGAAAGACATGCACCTATGATGAGCAGTGAGGTATCCCTATGCTCAACCATACAAATACGAGCATACATGCATGATCCAGTTAAATTCCAAGGACTAAGTGCTTATGCACCTTCATAGAACAAGGACAGGTTAGTTAATTGTTGTCTTCCCAAGCTTACTTGTATGACGTGATTGTATGGTTAAGTAAACTTGAGGTATATTATTTTATATATTTTTTATGTTTTGTGTCTTGGTGCTAAAAAGGGGAGAAGTGAAATAATTAAGTAACTAATTTAATTTAACTAATTAACTATGCTTTAACTAGTCCTAACACTAGCATCCATTCCCACTTTCCGTACACATCCTGAACCTGTGCAACACTACTGGGATTGCCAAGTACTAATTGTTACTGGGTTACCAAGTGTTCCACACATGCTCAAAGTGGTTGTACTGAGTGTGCTTACTTGGAAAAATTAACAAGGTGAGAGAGAGAGAACATTAATTAACTAAGGAAATCATTAAAGAACTATAAATAACATTAAATAAGCTATTCTGAATGCTATAAGGTTTATCACAAAGTTTATCTTTATTTTCAGCCATAAGGTGGGCTCAGGTATACAATGCTTGAATAAAGATCCATTCACTTTATGAATCCTACTACAGGCACTCAGAAATAATTCTATCTCTGGAAAGGGAAAAAGGCAAGAGTTTGGGTAAGGGACTAAGACTAATTGCCAAAACCAAGTGTGCCTACCTCTTATTTATAGGTAATGAGACAGGGTCCAACATTGGATGTTTGATATTGCTTGGAAGGCTCCGATATCGTAGACATGATATCATGGATGCGATATTGTAGCCTTGATATCATGGTTCATCATACCTCCACAACTAAATGAAAACTCGTGCTCGAGTTCCTTACAAAATATTGGAAAGGTATGGGCTTATTGACCAAATCAGCACTGATGGTGACATGGGGTGACAGACTCAAAGTGCCCAATGAATGGATCGACAAACATATCACATCATTGGTGTTCATAACCATTATGGTGAACACTGTACATAGATGACATACAAACCCTCATTTGACAGCTTGAAGAGAAAGAGAAGGGGAAAACAAAATGAGGCACGTTGCTACCAATGTTAGAAATGTACACTCCGTTATTTATCCATAGCCACATGATGAAGTGTGTTCCTTGCATAACTACTTCTACTCTAGTCCATCCTAAGTGCTTTTGCCTATCCCAGTCCATCAAACCCTTTTCAACCATGGAGTCCTTCGTTGGTCTGAATAATACCGAGCCACCAATTCATTAACAGTTTTTCTTAGAAAAAGGGATAGTATGTTTCCATGACAAGGGAGACCATAGAGTTGAATGGAGGAATGGATGACATGGATTCATTGCTTGTTTTATCAAAAGAAATCATATCTTAGTATCAACATTGAAAATTAAAGGTAAAAACCAAACATTAGCAATCAATACCATTATAGTACATCCAAAATCATGAGCACTTATTGTATGACAAATGAAAATAAATCAAACAAAGAAATAGTAAAAATGTGAATGATGGTGTAAAACAAAAAATAAGTAAATTTAAAGAAATGTGTAAAACAAAAATGTGTAAAAAAAAATACAAAAAGAGCTAAGGGCTTAGAATGGTTAGCATTGGTGGCCCTCTCCCCCATGACTGAGTTGGAGAGAGGAGATTTAAAATAATGAGTAGGGTTGTCTACCAACAGAGGTAGTATTGGTACTGGCTATTCTAGGCTTATGGAAATGTTTGGTTTTTTGGATGTTGACCAACAATTTCTTATACAGGCTCTTAGGTTTGTAAATCATCATGACCCCTAAAGGAAAAGTTTCATGAATAATATAAGGTCCTTCCCATAATGTTTGAAATTTAGTGCATTATGGCATGTGTGTGGGGTTCCAGTATAGAACCTTATCTTTTGGTTGATATTTAACTTTCTTAATCCTTAGGTCATGACATTATTTATTAAAGGCCTTGTACAATTCATTAGATGACAGGGCGGCTAATCGATTTTCATCTGGCAAGTTAAGGTTCATCAATCTTTCTTTCTATGCTAGATCAAGGTCAAGGTTGAGATCACATGCCATAGATAGTGTACAGAGCTCATCTTGGATAGGGAGCATTGGAAGTTTACCATACACTAACTCATAGGGAGAGTAGCCTATAGGGAGTTTCCATGTGGAGCGGTATGCCCAAAGAGCATCATTTAGTTTGGTGCTCTAGTCTCGCCTATATTTGCTAATGGTTTGTATCAATATTTTGGTAATCTCCTTTTGGTGACTTCAGCTTGACCATTCGCTTGAGGATGATATGGTGTAGTCAACTTGTGTTCCACTCCTAAGTGTTGCATCAACTTTCAAAAAGTTGTACTTGTAAAATGTGTACCATTATCTGAAATAATTGCACGAGGCATACCAAACCTATTTACAGTTTATTGTTCAAAAAATCATGCAGTGGTAAATGATGTACAATCCATAACAGTGCTTGCTTTTTCCCACTTTGTAAAATAGTCAACAGCAATAACAATGTAGGCTTTTCCATTGGACATTGGTGTAATAAGCCCCATAAAATCAATTCCCCATATATTGAAGAGTTCTAAAGGTTGAATCTATTATTGTGGACCCTCCATTCTAGCAGTAATTCCCCCATCACATTGGTAGTATTCACAAGATTGGACAACATGATGAGCGTCCTAGAACAATGTAGGCCAATAATATCTTGTAAGAAAGATTTTAATGGCTGTTCATCTCCTAGCATAATGACCCCCACAAGGACCCCCATGAGCATCTTGGAGAACTTGTAATTGATGTACATTAGGAACATACCATTGAACCAAGCCATTGGGACATACCTTATAAAGGTGTCCATTGATTTTCATGAAATACTTGGCTTGGTGTAGAAACTGCTATTTCTTTTTAATGTCTAACCCTTGTGGTGTTTGTTGTGTAAGGAGATAGGTAAGAAGACTACTATACCGATTGTTTTCTATGGTTAATTGATTATTTACTATACTTGCAAAGAGGAGTTCATTAGGAAAGTAATCAGAAAGCAGCTATGCATCCTCTTTGTTGTCCCATCTTAACCGAGATAAATGATCAACAACAACATTCTCGATTCCTTTACGATCTATCATCATAAGATCAAACACTTGTAACATTATGAGTCATTATATGATGTGAGGACTCACTATTGGTTTATTCAGCAAGAATCGAATTGCACTATGGTCTGTGTGTACAAATATCTTATAGACCAATACATAGTGACTAAACTTATCTAGTGCAAACACCAAAACCATTAGCTCCTTTTCTGTTGTGGTGTAGTCAAGTTGTGAACCAGCAATACTTCAACTTGCATAGTGAATGTAATAGGGTCATTTTTTGTCATCTAACTATGTAAGTACGACTCCTAAAGCAAATTTGGACACGTCAATCATTGTGTGGAATGGTCTAGATCAGCTAGGAGCTTGTAGAATAGGTGTTTCTATGAGCTTCTATTTTAAGATTTGGAAAGCTAGTTCACATTCCCTAATCCATTCAAAGGGCACGTTCTTTTTTGTTAATTCAACTAATGGTTTTGCAACCTTTGAAAAGTTCTCAATAAAGTGTCTATAATAGCCAGTTTGTCCAAAGAATGACCAAACATCTTTTACAATTTTAGGTTGGTGCGTGATTCCTTGGATGACTTCGATCTTTTTGAGGTCTACCTCTATCCCTGTTTGTGAAATCTTATGTCCTAATACTACACCTTCTTGGACCATTAAATGGATTTTTTGCCAATTGAGCCTTAAACTAGTTTCAACACATTGTTTTAGTACTTGCTCTAATTGGTCCAATGCTTGATTGAAGTCCACTCCATAGGTGGAGAAATTGTCCATGAAGACTCCCACACCATTTCCTATTTGCTGCTGACATATGCTTATAACAAGATGTTGAAATGTTGCAAGGGCATTGCACAAGCCAAATGACATCTATTTGTATGCAAATGTCCCCCAAGGACTTATAAATGTAGTCTTGGCTTGGTCTTTTGGGGCTATTTGAATTTGGTTGTATCCATTGTACCCATCCAAAAAACTATAATAGCGATGCCTTGCAATGGTATCTAAGACTTGATCGACGAATGGCAATGGAAAGTGGTCTTTGAAAGTTGCCATGTTTAGTAGCCTTCATTTACCTTCCTTTTTAGGCACAATAACTAAGGGACTAACCCATTCACTATTAGCAATGGGGTAGATGATCCCAGCTTTTAGAAGTTGTTCAATTTCTTCTTTAATCACTTGCTTAAGCTTTGGTTTTAGTCACCTTGGCAATTGTCGTTGAGGCTTTATGGAGGGGTCCGTGTAAATTCTATGTTGGCATATCCTAGGGTCTATTCTGGTTAACTCGAGATATGACCAAGCAAAGGATTTTGACCATTTGTTTACTATTTTCAACAGTCTTTCTTTTTGTTGAAGAGCGAGCTTAGCATTAATAATTATTGGTTTCCCATTTTTGAGAAATGTATACTCCATATCGGTGGGCAATGATTTTAACTGAGGGGCCTCTTACTTAAAATTTTTAGGGATTTCCAACTTTCTCCAATTGATATTTTTGATGTTATGACTTGGAAGTTACAATGGAATTGCTCTAATGTATCTATGCTATAAATGTAAGCACAAGTCAAACCCTCAGTTGATTCCATGCATATAGTTGAATTGCTCTCTTGGTCAACTATCAGCCACTGGGTGCCTTCCTAGCTTGTGGCTGCTTCATATAGGTATCTTTGTATGTTAGTTACTTGTGCACACTGGTTGCATGTAGGCAATGTTAAATGTTGTATGAACCAGGACTTTTGCACGCAATTACACCCTGTGTCACTGTATGCGATGCACGAAACTTTCTTCTTCTCAATTTTTCCAAATGTATTTTCCTTTGATATCTCTAGGGAAAGATCACATATTCCTAGGTGTGCATCAATTTTGCTTAGCGATGCTCTTCCCATTATGATTGGGAAGTCCCCCTTATAGTTGTTGACTTGAATCACTAGGAAACTGGTTGGATATAACCATCCACAAATAGTGGTAACAATGTCCTCCACTAGTCCTAATGGGAAAGTAATGGACTGGTCATTTAGCTCTAAACAAATGTTACTCTTTTTTAGTGGAGGTAGGTTATAGGCTTTGTACATTTCTTGATAGATTATGTTAACACCAAAACCTGAATCCAAAAGAGCCTTGCAAGGTTCATTTCCAGAGATTTGTAAATATATAAGAGGACTCCTAGAATAAGAGAATTTCCTAGGGAGATGGCTAGCCTTAATCCAATCGGTAATGGCATGCATCAACATGACTATGTGCATTGAATGTGGCCTTTGGTTCAAAGGGAGTTTTGAAGTTTCAAATGATAGTGAGGCCTTTGGAGAGTTAGCCACTTGTGACTGTAAGGACTTGGTTGGAATGTCGATCCTAAAGAAAGATATCTTCTTTACACGGTTGTCTAAACCAATAGTAGGATGAGGATTCACAGCCCTTGTAGGGTTACGTTGCTATAGCTGGGCAGGGAGCTCACCCTGCATAGTTGGAGCAGGTGGTAATGGAGCTAAGGGTGGAAGAGATGCAACTGGATGAGAAGGATAGTATGTTTGTGGAACATAACCCCTAGGAGAAGGAGTTCTATAATACTCATGGGCTTGGTAGTGAGGTTGGAGAGTGACGTTACTAGTGGAGTCACATGGAGAGATTGGCTACTGCACGTAGTATCCATATGAGTCAAGTTGATGGTAGGGGTACTATTGATGTGGTGGTGGCATTCCCCATGATTGTGGATGCTGCCACTATTGATACTGCTCATTTGGTTGTGATGGAATTTCACTTGGATAATACATCAAGGGTTGCTTAGGTTACCTTAGGGATAAGGTAACCTTTGGGGGTGTTTTCCTTCTGTTTAATCATGGGTTGAGTGCATACACCCCAGTCTCCTGCAGATGTGAGATTACAGGGCAACATCATTTAAGATGGTCATATTAACATATCTCACATCCACCATCATTGTTTGTATTTGAATCTGCAACCTCTTCGATGATGGAAAATTTACCCATACCTTTGTTACGTGCATATTCTACTTCTCTCTTTTTTCTCCTTTCTCAGTCACTTCCNTGCATATTCTACTTCTCTCTTTTTTCTCCTTTCTCAGTCACTTCCTAGTTTCCTAGACTCCTCCACTATTTTGAGAATGGTTTGAAATCTATTATCTAGGGAGTACCACATTTGGTCCACCTTTGTTGATACTTCTGATACAAGTTTTTGAATAGTCAAAGTTTTCTTATTCACCATCTCTTCAAGTGGTGACTCTTCTTCATCCTTACAAAATCTAACTTCCTTCTTTCTGAGGGAAGGATCTCTATTGTATTCCTCTACACTCTCTCTTTTCCTTAACTCACCTTCTTCTTTAGAAACTTTCTCCAACAATCTTTGTACTTGATGGGCCCTAAGCTCAGATAGTCTCCCTTGGGCATAAGTCCCAAGGGTTCTTCACATTTCATGCCTAAGCCCATCTATGAGATAGCGTAGTTGTTCCCTCTACGAGTAACCATGGCCAGGGCAATGATGTAACGATGCATAATATCGGCCCATGGTAGCATCTAAGGGTTCATGTCCTCCTTGTTTCCATCCTTGGATTTTCTTTCGTAGGTTGGACACTCGTGAGTACGGCTAATACTTATCGTTGAACAGTTCTAACATGGTACTCCATCGGCAAATGGATTTTGGTTCTAAGGACCGATAGCAGCTTTTCGCTTCTTTGACTAGTGTCCATGGAAACAAATTAAGTTTTTGCCATTCATTTTCTATATTTTGTAAGGCACATGCATCGTGAAATTCTTGTAGATGGTTTTGAGGATTAGCTTTGTATCCCCCTTCAAATCGTGGGATATTTTTCATGTCTAATCTCTTGATCCTGTTATCTTTCTGGTGCCTTGTTGGGATTCTAACAACCTCAGTTATATCTAACATACTTTGGGTAGTGAGTAGGGGTTCATCGTGATCGTACTATCTATGGCATCTATGATGCCTATGTTGTTCCCTACTCTCCCTTCTTTCATGATGAGTTTCTCTAGAATGCCCTCTTTCCATTTCTTTACTGTTTCTTCTGTGATCTCTGTTTCACCTACCATTATCCTTAGGGTCTTTTCCTTTGTGACTACGTCTAGATCCTGAAGGAGAGGGTGAAGGAGATGATGAAGGTAAAGAAGAAGGAGGATTGGTACTATGATGATGTCTGTTACCTTCTCTTCAGTGGTAGTGGCCTCGATCGTAGTTACAGTCAGAATGTCCATCTTTATTATGTGTTTGTGTTCCTTTTTTAGATCCTTTATATCTGTTGGTATCAGAACCTAGGTTATGGATGGTTGAGTAAAGGTTCTGATACAAAACCCCTTGACCAAAGTCAATGGGAGGAACATCGTTTCATGGAAAACTTTCGAGGTAGGTTCACCACCCTCATTTTCACTTGGGACATGTGGGACATCTTGAGACCGCTTACCTTTCAAAGATTTGTGATGTCTCTCTTGTTGTAGGTTCCTATGATATTGTGCCTCCATGGGTTGACACTCTCTTGAGTCATGTTCATGCACAACGTATTCTACCTGTAAGTGCTACATACCAATTCATGTGAGAGCATGAAGAAGCATGCTTGGGACTAAGCGATCGATAGGTAACACTATGTTACCTTCTAAATCTTGCCAATGTAGTTGTTCATCCTGGTGGAGGATAAAGGTAAAGTCTAGTATATACTCATCAGGATGAACATATACCACATGAAACTATTTGGGTACTGGTGGATCATCATGTGTATTATGCCTTCAATTATTCCCTATATTGGACCTAGGCAATGTGACACTCTTGTAAGAAGAAGGAGACATGATTGTCTATTCAATGTGTAATATTCCTCTTGATGATTGTAAATTAACCAACCCTAAGGGTTCGTTCTAAGGATTGGAAGATTTCTTAAGTTCCAGTTAGCGCACAAACAACAAAGTCCCCGGCAATGGTGCCAATGATGAGTGGCGAGGTATCCCTACACTTAACCATACGAATACGAGCATACACGCATGATCTGCTTGAATTCCAAGGACTAAGTGCTTATGGACCTTCATAGAACAAGGACGGGTTAGTCAATCATTGTCTTCCCAAGCTTACTTGTATGGTGCGATTATATGATTAAGTAAACTTGAGGTATATGATTTTTATATATTTTTTATGTTTTGTGTCCTAGTGCTAAAAAGGGGAGAAGTGAAATAATTAAGTAACTAATTTAATTTAACTAATCAACTATGCTTTAAATAGTCCTAACACTAGCATTCGTTCCCACTTTCCATACACATCTTGAACTAATGCAACACTACTATAATTACCAAATGCTAATCGTTACTGGGTTACCAAGTGTTCCATGCATGCTCGAAGTGGTCATACTAAGTGTGCTTACTTGGAAAAATTAACAAGGTGAGAGAGAGAGAGCATCAATTAACTAAGGAAAGAATTAAAGAACTATAAATAACATTAAATAAGCTATTCTGAATGTTGTAAGGTTTATCACAAAGTTCATCTTTATTTCTAGTCACAAGGTGTGTTCAGGTACACAATGCTTGAATAAAGATCCATTCACTTTATGACTCCTATTACAGGCATTTAGAAATAATTCTATCTCTGGAAAGGGAAAAAGGCAAGAGTTTGGGTAAGGGACTAAGACTAATTACCAAAACCAAGTGTGCCCACCTCTTATTTATAGGCAATGAGACAGGGTCCGACATTGGATGTCTGCTATCGCTTCGAAGGCTCTGATATCGTGGCCCTGATATCACGATTCATCAACCTATTGTTGGAAAAATGAAGACAAATACATTAATTCTTGTATTTCCTTTTATGTTGCATTTGATGTGGGGATATGTTTTATCCCACATGTATTAGGATTGGGGTTTGGTCCTCATGTTTCCTCATAAATAGGAGGCTTGGTGTTTTATCCCACATGTATTAGGATTGGGGTTTGGGTCTCGTGTTTCTTCATAAATAGAAGGCTTGGGGTAGCCTTTAGTGTGTTATTTGAAGTGAAAGCATTGTATCAAGGTTTTACCTTGGAGACATGAGTCTTGTTGGTGTTGATTTGAGATCTGTTGGAATAACAGATTGGGTGTTTGGAAAAGTTACAAGGATGACTTATGTCCTAAAGATTTGAGAAGAATAGAAAGTAGGTCAGCATTGTTATGGAAGTAGGGTAAAAAGGGCCTGGACCACATAACTCTCTATGTTCTTGTGCTATTTTTACTATTTTCATTCTTCTTTCATTTTGTTATCACTGCAAATGTTTGCTACAGTTTAGAACGCTTTGAGAGTGATTTATAGTGTTTCTTGACTTGCTACAGTGCAATATTTTGCCTCTAATAATTGATTCAAATTTGTAGGGTTATAATAATTTCTCTAGAGAATTTGTAGTGTGTTTTTAGATATGATTATAACAACTGGTATTAGAGCTAAATTTAAAGAGATGGAGAGGTTGCAAACAACGAAAAGATTGGTAGGAAGGAACTAGAATGTTTGGAGCATTTTGATGAATGCTATTTTAGCACAAAAGAAGTGCCAAGAGGTCCTACAACCCTCTTAACCAGTAGGAATGTCAAATGATGATTGGAGAAAAATTAAGTCTAGGGCATTATCTTTCATTCATCCAACCCTAAGCAATGGGATTTTTGCCTCAATCAAACCTGATATGGATCCACATGATCTATGGCAAATGCTGAATAATAGTTTTGACAAAGTATTAGGTTTGAATACCTTTCACATTTATTAGAAAATTTTTAGATGCAAGAATAGATCTGATGTGTCTTTTCAAGATCATTTGGATGAGATGATGGAAAATCTGATAAAGTTGGAGGAATATAAAATTGTTATTCTAGATTTAGTTAAATCGTATGCTTTGTTAGACTTCTTACCTAATTCCTGGTTTGTAATTGTGACATCTATTACTACTTCTATGAGTGTTTCATCTATGACATTTGAATAGGTTGTATGTACCCTTCAAGATTTAGAAGGAAGAGTATATGTGTCTTTTAGATCTAGAAATGTTCATGTAACAAAGGAAAGAGGTAGAAGTAGGAGACATTTTCCAAGTAGGGGGAGGAGCACGGACAGAGGAGTATCACATGGCAAAACGTAAACTCAAGAGTGCTGGTGCTGCAAAAAGAAAGGTCATTTGAAGAATGATTGCTTTGCATGGAAAGCACAGAAAAATAAAGGAAAGGAGAAGAAGTCAGAAGAAGTAACATCAAAGGTACATGTAGCTAATGAAAACGTTAGTTTTCTGATTCAAGAACAATGTACAATGGTGGCATATGGATGTAGTAGTGACATCTGATTGATTGACTCAGGTGCCTCCTTTCATATTTGTCCAGATAAGTCTTTTTTTGCATCTTATCATAAAGTTGAATCTAGTTTTGTATATGCTGCTAATTGAAAAGCTTTAAAAGTTCTTGGAATTGGAAGTATAAGTCTGCAACAAGTAGAGATGCCAAAGGTGATAATAGATAACATTATACATGTTCCTAAAGTTACAAAGAAGTTGATTTCAGTTCCACAGTTGGATGATTCAGGTCTGAATTTTAGTAGTGGATGTGGACATTGGAGGATTTGTAAGGAATCATGACCATTCTGAAAGGAAAGGAGGGCAACTTATATACATTGATGGAAGATTCATGCAACTCTATTGCAACAGTTTCTGATACAGAAAATTTTGAAGTGTGGCATAGACATCTTGGACACATTGGCTGGTCAAACTTACAGGTACTTCAAAATCAGACTCTCATTCTTGTATTTTCTTATGCTCAAACTGATTGGAAAGACTGTTTAGTTGGAAAATTTAGGAGAGTAAACTTTTGTAGGGATTTGGACAACAAAAAGAAAAATAAATTAGAATTGGTTTATTCTAATGTTTGTGGTCCTATGACTCTCATTTCTCTTGGTGGATCTATTTATTTTGTGACTTTCATAGATGATTGTACAAGGAAGTTTTGGGTTTATATGCTGAAATCAAAATATGGTGTTTTCAATTTTCAAAACATTTGTTGCAAGAGTAGAAAATGAAATAGGTCTGAAAATAAAATGTTTGCAAACTGATAATGGTGGGGAGTACACTTCTAAAGTATTTGCTAATTTTTGCAACATCAAAGGAATTAGAACATTCATATGCCTCCTAGCACACCATAGGAAAATGGAGTTGCTGAAAGATGCAACAGAACATTGCTGGATCGTGCTATAATAATGGTTTCAGGTGGAGGCCTACCTAAGACATTTTGGGGAAAGTCAGTTATGATTGCTATACATTTCGTAAATAGGTCTCCACATTGTTCAATTGATAATGCTATTACAGAAGTTTTTTTGGAAGATAAAAACGTTTCATACAGTCATTTAAGAGTTTTTGGATGTGAAGCATTTATGCATATTCCAAAGGAAAACAAAACTAAGTTGGAGGACAGGGCTAAAAGTTGCATATTTGTTGGATATGAAGAAGATGAGTTAGGATTCAGACTTTGGGATCCTGAATTGAAATGTGTAGTGAGATCAAGGGATGTTAAATTCAAAGAAAATGTGATGTTTAGTTAGCTGCAAAAGAAAGACAAGGATAGAATTGGCTAAGAAAGCATAAGGACTCCTTTTAGTGTGACTAAAGAAATTGAAAATGATGAAATTAATGGATTTTCCAGATCTAGAAATTTTGGACAACATGCTGATAGTACATGATAGCAAGTTGAGAACTTAGGACAACAAGGAGAAAATGCAGGACAACAAGAAAATGAGGTAGAAGATGATGAACAACAAGCTATAGATGTGTCTCATTGGGTTAGAAGGTCAACCAGAACAACCAGACCTCCTGACAGGTACTCTCTCTCATTGAATTATGTACTTTACAGCAATAGTGGTGAACCAGAAACAGTGAAGGAAGCCATGACATGTGTTGATGCCACAAAGTGGAAGGCAGCTATGAATGATGAATGGAAATCACTCCAATAGAACAAAACCTGGGAGCTAGTTCAGTTGCCAAAATGGAGCAGACCCTTGGAGTGCAGGTGGCTATATAGAATTAAATCAGAGGCAAATGGGGAAAAACATTTCAAGGCTAGGTTGGTGGAGAAAGGCTATGCACAGAAATCAAGTATTGACTTTCAAGAAATTTTTTCTCCAGTAGCAAAACACTCTTCTATACATTTAGTGCTATCATTGGTGGCTTGCATGTACTTAGAGTTGGAACAACTTGATATAAAAACAGTATTCCTCCATGGAGATTTGTAGTAGGAAATTTACATGAAACAACCAGAAGGGTATGAAGAACAGCAAGGTTCAGGTCTGGTTTGTAAACTGAAAGAAGTTTATATGGTTTGAAACAAGCCCTTAGGCAGTGGTATAAAAGGTTTGATACTTTCATGAAGAAGCTATCTTATTAGAAAAAAAACCTAGACCACTATGTGTATTTTTATGGAGATGTTTCAGGTAAATTTACAGTGTTGTTGTTGTATGTTGATGATGTGTTAATTGCTGGAAATGATATAGTATNGTTGTTGTATGTTGATGATGTGTTAATTGCTGGAAATGATATAGTACAGATAAAATGTTTAAAATTGGAAATGGGCAAAGAATTTACTATGAAGGATTTGGCACAGGAAAAGAAAATTCTTGGTATGAATATTTACAGGGACAGAAAAAGGAAGAAGCTGTGGTTGAGTCAGGAAGATTACATTGGAAAGGTTCTAAAGTGTTTCAACATGGAGGATGCAAAACCTGTAGGTACACCTTTTTCAGCATAATTTAATTTATCAAAGAAGGACTATCCAAAGTCAAAAGATGATTTTGAAAAGGTTAAAAATATCCCATATACTTTTGCTATTTGGTTATTGATGTATGTCATGGTTTGTACACGTCTTGATATTGCTTATGTCATTGGAGTAGTTAGTAGATTTATGACCAACTATGGGTGGAATCACTGGTTAGCTGTCAAATGGATTTTAAAATATTTAAAGGGAAAAAAGTGCATTGCTTATGTTTTAGAGATGCTAATATTCACATTGAAGGTTTTGTAGATGAAAACTTTGCTGCTAACCATGATACAAGATGATCTTCTATAGGGTACACAATTATTTTTGGTGGTGCATCAGTAAGTTGGTTGTCACGTCTACACTCACTAGTAACTTTATCTACAACTGAATCAGAGTACGTAGCCCTCACATAAGCATGCAAGGAGATGTTATGGATGAAGATATTTTTTCAGTCTCTTGGATTAAAACAACAAAGGTATGTTGTGTTTTGTGATAGTTTGAGTGCAATCCATCTTGCAAAGAATTCTGCCTTTCATGCCAGGACAAAACATATAGATGTCTGATTCCACTTCATAAGAGAAATCATAGAGGATGGCTTGGTGCATGTTCAAAAGGTCCATACAAAGCTCAACGTTGCTAATGCTATAACAAAACCAATGATAGTTGAAAAATACATTTTTTGTAGGAAGAAGCTTGGGATACTGAAGCCTAATTAGAAGTGCACATCTCTTAAAGGTTGGTTGGATTTGTCTTCAAGGGGGAGTTTGTTGGAAAAATGAAGACAAATACATTAATTGTTGTATTTCCTTTTATGTTGCATTTGATGTGGGGATGTGTTTTATCCCATGTGTATTAGGATTGGGGTTTGGTCCTCATGTTTCCTCATAAATAGGAGGCTTGGTGTTTTATCCTAGATGTATTAGGATTGGGGTTTGGTCCTCATGTTTCTTCATAAATAGAAGGCTTGGGGTAGCCTTTAGTGTGTGTTTTGAAGTGAAAGCATTGTATCAAGGTTTTACCTTGGAGACGTGAGTCTTATTGGTGTTGATATGAGATCTGTTGGAATAACATATTGGGTGTTTGGAAAAGTTACAAGAATGACTTGTGTTATCGAGATTTGAGAAGAATAGAAGGCAGATCAACATTGTTGTGGTAGTAGGGTAAAAAGGGCTTGAACCACATAACTCTCTATGTTCTTGTGCTATTTTTACTATTTTCATTCTTCTTTCATTTTTTTATCACTGCAAATGTTTGCTAGAGTTTAGAATGCTTTGAGAGTGATTTATAGTGTTTCTTAACCTGCTACAGCACAATATTTTGCCTCTAATAATTTATTCAAATCTGTAGGGTTATAATAATTTCTCTAGAGCATTTGTAGTGTGTTTTTAGATATGATTATAACACCTATGCCTACTAAAGGTTCCCTCTAACTACGACCCTATCTCTCTCTCTTTCTCTCTCACTTCCTATTCATCTCTCTCCTCTTTGTAAAATGGTGGTTGTTTTGTGAAAGCACTCTTATGTCTCAAGTGGGTGAATTAATCTTAGAGTGATGATGCAATGTCATTTAAGATGGATGGTTTTGGTTTGGATTGAGGATGGAACTTCTTGGGTCATTTTAACCACAGATTCCACAATGGACTTCTTATGACCTCAATTTGAAACTCCATTCCACCTTCTCTATCATCCATCCATGCTGCCATAATTCACCTCACTACTATGTTCTACGTTATACTCCATGTCTTAGTCTGATGTGTTGGGATTCTTGAGTGGATTTTTTTAGGTTTGTTCTTAACTTTTCATGATTGTTAAATTGACTATGGGGCCCATGGGCCCCTTAGTTGAGGTTATACAAGGGCAAAAAGGGCATGATCTTGCTATGGGGAGGACCCACTTGCATAGCTTTTGGCTTGGTTAGTTAAGGTTCTTTACCTTTGACATCACTACAATCCTATATTTCATATTTTCTAGTGTAAACAGCTTAATACTCCTTAATCTTTTATTGCATTCATCCATTAAATCAATGTCTCCATTTTTTCAAATTTATGAACTTCAACATCCTATTTTGATGATTTCATACTATTCTTGGTCTTCTAAGCTTTCATTTGATCCTAATTTCATTGAAAAATTCCTTGTATTTTGAAAGTTTGACCAAAGTCAATGGAAGTCAACGGTGGTCAATAGTTGTGTCAATGAGGCCCTATTGTATGAGGCCTCGTCGACATAGTGAAAAAAATACTATATATACCGCTAGACACTTTGGAAGTTTTTGCAATTTACTCATAACACATGGGGAATTTTTGCAATTTTTTAGAGCCCAAAACCTTCCAGAGCCCATAACTTTCAAATTGTTTATCCAAATCACTTGGTTTTTTGATCCGGCATTTATTGGAGGTAAGATCTTTATTGTGGGAACTACAAACCTTAAGGTTTTCGATGAAATTTTTGAAATGTTTTTCTAACTTCCTCCAAGGTTTAGTAACCTTAACAACATAAAAATATCAGCTCTTTCGATAGTTAACCCTTCCAACAACTTGAGATAATTTATCAGTAATAATACATATAGAAAAATAATAATTGAATTAATTAAATCAATCATAATCACAACTTAGCCAGGTATAACTATTCTCAAGAGTTAAGGTATCCCAATTTTTTTAAGGTTACACAATGATTACTAATCCATGGTCTTATTGTGATTACAAATGGCACCCAAACAAAAGTGTCTGCAAGAAGGAGAACCCTCACAACCATGGGAGAAATGACCCAAAGTTGGAAGGGACCAGTAGAAACAAGGCCAAGAACAACAAGAGGTGACCCATGCAATGGGACCTCTTTGTGAGGAACTTGAAGTGGAATCTATTTGATATATTTCAGAAGAAAAAGTGCCTATCGAACAATCCCAGTGAGGAGAAGCACATGAACCTGTGCCAAGACTTGAGGTCACTCTGACTCAAGCCTACCTAGACATCATCAAGTCTTGAGAAATCCAAAGATCAATTCTTCAAGAGATAAACTTCAGGACATTTTTGGGAAAAGCTCCAGAGGATGTTAGAACACAATTGCAAATCTCTCCCATGTGGCCAATCATCACGTCTAGTGGGGAATGGTACATGGGAAAGACCTATCTCTTCTGGAGTAGCCAAAGGCCAAGGTCCATTGTAAAAATCAAGGACACTGAAGTGTCCTACTTGGTGGAGGCTATTGCATAGGCACTGGGGTTGCTAGACATTGGAACATAGTTGGCTAAAATATAAACAAAAGGTGATCCTGAGGTAAAAAGGGAATGGACCCAGTAATGCTACAGGGTGGACCATAAGGAGTATGGTGTGCTCACACTAGCACAGCATATTTATTTCAAGATTGTGACCTATCACCTCAATCCAATGGTGAGGCCCAGCAAGGTGACTACTTTCTCTACCCAAGCATGCACTACTTTAAGCTAAAAATTTCCCATTAATATTTCATAGTTGATTTATTTGGAGATCAAAAAGTGCTTCAAGGAGAACAAATGTGGAAGGAAAACCCTGCCCTTTTCATGCCTTATCAGGAAACTTTGCAAGAGGGCAAGTATTGTTCAGTATTCAAATGACACTCTTAGGCATGCTCTCTTGGCCTCATGGGTGGAAATCATGAAGGATAAGACACTAATGACCACTCAATAAGAGGAGCTACAACCACCACTCACTCAAGAGATAACATTGGAGGCCTGTGTAGTCCTTGAGAATTTGCATCAAATTCGAGAATAGGTCTTGACTAAACAAGAGCAACAAGCAGGAATGAGTGGGGTAGATCCATCTATGTATTAGCCAGTAATGAGTTACCTTAATGAGGTGGCCTGAATAGTTAGCCAGATGGATAGAGGTGGTGCCATTTTCTTTGCCCAAAGAATGTAGCTACCTTTGAGATCAGATCCCAATGCTCGAGAGGTGATGGTGTCACTAGCAACACACCATCTATTCCCAGAAATCTCTAGGAATGCTACCACTTTCTCGATGAGGTTGAAGGAAGGTAAAGAGGTAATTGTCTTGATGATGTATCACCAAGGGTAGGAGACAACGAAAGAAGTGGTAGCTGACCATGTAGCTGAAGCGCTAAATGCACCTATAGCATCTATACTAGACATATCTACACTTCAAGATGTGTAGACATCCATAGGCATGGTCAGTGAAAAATTGAATGTAGCATGGTCAAAAACTAGGTAATGGACTCTAGAAATATTTGATCTCCTAGAGAACATCACCACAACCCAGTCAGAGCTACTAAATGTAAGGTGTAGATGCATCATTTGGAGGGGCAACTAGAAATGACCCAAGAGTAAAATCAATGCTTAGCTGTGGAGGTTGCTGAACTTCATGCCCGACTTGTAGAATATGCAATCCTTAGCCCAGCATAGCTTCAAGAATGATTTCAAAAGGCTGAGGAGGAAGTAATAATGGCCATCTTCAAATAGTCTGTGGTAGAAGCTGAAATGCACTCAATCAAAAAGAACTTGAATTAGATGCACCAAGAGAATGAAGCATTGATCGTGTAAAATCATTACTTGTGAAATGCTGATGCTTAGAGAGATCAAATGTAAGAATTCATTCATCAAAAATAGGAGTAGCTTGCTAGGTTAAATACTAAATTGAGGAAATTGGCTATGGAGAATCGTAATTTCTCAATGGAGGAGGTACACACCTTGTGATAAAAGTCTACCATTGAGATTGTTGCCTAGAAGAACAAAGCTTTCAAATTTGAGAGAGCGAAAAATCATTATAGGAACTAGGTTGGCTTGCAAAAGGAAATTAATGAAAAAAAATCTAAATGGTGAAGTCGAAAGTGAATGAATCCATCTAACAACTCTAGAAAGGAAGAGAGATGTGACAGCCGATCCTTGATGGGATTGACGCCTACAACAAAGTGGAGATCCACTTGAAGGAATTTCAAATTGGGGAAATGACAAAATATACGAAGTTGGCCAATCTCTGTTACGCAAACCTAGTAATGCTAACAACCAGATGAGCATAGTCAGAATTGGAGAAACATGTGGCTAGCTAGTATCTTCTATATGAGGCTGAGTTCAAGCACCACAAGGACACCACGCAAAAGCTTGAGACTGCTAACATTGAACTCAAAGTTTTCAAAGGATGATTCACAGATCAATGATCCATTGTTGAGGACCTAGCTAGATGAATGAATGACTACTAATAGCTAAAGAACACAATGAGAGCATTCAACATTGAATGCAAACATTTTGTTGCTTGGTTCATTAATTCCAAAGAGTTGTTTCTAGTGATCCCATGTCCTTGGGATGTGCCCATTCCAACCCACATTGGGGAAGCTACGTGGATGATGCATGATCCTAGGAGTAAGGAGGAGAAAATGAAAGCACTATTGAATGCTTTTTACCTCTTTGTTGAATTTACAGCAGCAGTAGGACAACTACTGCTACCTTAACCACTACTAGTGCATGAAGCTGGTGAGGGTCCCTCGGAGCCTCAGGAACCACCATCGCCTGGGATCATTTGATCTTCTCCAACAAGCTTCACACCATCAAGGAACGTGTTGTCCAAATTTTGAAGAGTTGTGTCATGGTATTCAATTTTGTGTCCTAAACACCATCATTTTTGTAATGTGTTGATCCATACACCCGGGCACTCCATTTTTTTGGTCAAAATTAGTTAGTTGTTTTGTTGAAGAGAAGTTAGTCAATAATCCCATACCTTTCCAATTTTGTAAAAGAACTCAAGAACAAGTTTTCATTTAGTCATGGGGGTATGATGTGTTTTCTTTGGTTAGCTACATCAACAAGGCCTTGTCGATAAGGCCCCATCAATGCATCTTGTCTTGCATCGACAAGGCCTTACCAATGTAGTGTCTATTTATTATCTATAAATACATGCCTACCAGCCACATTTATGGCAATCTAGATTTTAGTAGCAATGAAGCTCATGCATGTTTTCCATTTGAAAGTTAGAATTTTTTCTATGAGTGCCCATAGCAGGAGTCATTGAGTGTATGGATCTTTATTTAAGCATTGTTGTTCCTGAGCATGACAATGTGTGCAACAATAAAGATGAGCTTTCTGATAAACCTTGTAGCACTTTGGATAGATTAGCTATTTTATTTATGCATTCAATGTTTTTAATTATTTGTTAATTTTTCTCAATTATTCTACAAATATTTTCTAGCAATTAAGTTAATGAGGCTATTAATTTAGATAAATTAAATACATAAGTATGACCACTTCGAGTGTAACATGTATTCTCTTGGTAATCCTAGTAGCAGCATTATTGCTTGGTACCCACAGTAGCGTAGCGTTTGGTCACCCAGCAATGGATACCTGGACATGTACGGAAAGTGGGAATGGATACTTATGTTAGGCTTAGTTAAATGATTAGTTAATTAATTAATTTAGATTAGTTAATCAAATTACCTTTATCTACATTTGAGCACTGACTTATAAAACATAAAAAAGGATAAAAATCGAATGCCTCAATTACACTTAACCATACCAACAAATGTCACAAGTGTAATTGGGAAGACAACGATTGACCTTAAGGCTAGATTCACTTCCTAAAGGGCTAGTGCACTGGAAAAGACGAAGTCCTTGGAATTCGACCAAATCACATGTCAACGCTTTGTGATTCGTATGGTTGGGTGTAGGGGTACCTTCTTGCTCATCATTGATAAAAGTCATTAAGAGTACTAAGAATTTGTTATAATCTTTCAATTGAACTTGAAATTAAGGCAACATCATCAAACTATAGTAAGAGTCTAATAAGACTACGTCTAGTTGTAATTACAAAATGAGTTAGATTTTATGCATCCACTCTTCAATTTCATTCATAAAAAGATCAAATAAAGTAGAAAAAAGAGGACATTGTTGTTTAACACTAAAAAAACTATTAAATAAATTTTTTTCTTACTTATTTGTAAACTTAATGCATACTTCTTTATAAAGCTTTTGGGTAGACAATCATAGTATGTTGGGAACTTCTAAATTTTCCAAGTGTCTCCATAACTTACTTTAAATGATAG
The DNA here is from genome assembly GCA_015680685.1 of Gnetum montanum. Lineage (NCBI taxonomy): Eukaryota > Viridiplantae > Streptophyta > Gnetopsida > Gnetales > Gnetaceae > Gnetum > Gnetum montanum. Next base: position 199,856 of record MNCI01020719.1, on the reverse strand, counting down.
AATCATAGGCCTTAGAAAAATCTACAAAATAAATAAAAATTTTATTGTGGAACTTTTTTCTCTATTAATAAGATATTTTAAAGTGATGAGCTGAACTATAGTAGAATATTGTTGCCTAAATCTTGCCTAGGAAATTACATGTATTTTTTATTATAATTACTTTATAATTATTTAGATCTGTTTTATCTACTTTATCAAAGAGCATAACTACTTTATTGATGCATCATTTCTTTTCTAACTTGTTCAAGAAAGCATTCCATAGTAGTGGCCATTCCCATTTAATAATTTTTCCATGTAAGTTATTTACATTAGAAGCTTTTGGTAATGCTAGTTTTTTTAATTTCTTGGATTATCACATCAAAAGAAATAAAAAATGTATTACCATTGCTATGAAAATTTTCTATTCTATCATCGTTATGCAATAAAGCTTGGTAAAAATGTTTTGAGAAAGAAGGAATAGTCTATTCTTCTCTTGCTTTGAATGAATGCAAAAAATATTTGGGATCTTTCTTTATCATTTCTAATAAACTATTTTATCTTTATATGACAAGTTTCATCTTTTTAGTTTGAATTAGATTTTTATATTCCTTGATATTCTCTAGTAACTTCTGAATCTTTAGTAAAATTTTAGTTGTCACAGTAACTAGAGTTTTTATAAAACTTACACTTGGATTTCAAATCTTTTAAATTTCATTTTGAAAATCCTTGTTTATTTTTGTAGTTATTCTAAAGTTCATTTACCTTCTAGAATATCTAATATTTTGTGTATTTATTAGTAACATGAAGTATAAAGGAAGATAACAGGAGTTAATTATTTTTTCATCTATTTCAAAATATTTGATGCTCCTAACATTTTCTAGAACGAAGAAAGTCAATACTAAAACTACCATATGGTCCTATAAAAGTGAAGCCACCTATTTTTGGATATTTGTTGATGCCATTTAGAACTAATAGATCTAGTCTTAATGCTCATTCTAACAAATGTTCTATATGATTAAATTATTTAGTTTTAGAGAAATGATTCCATTCTATAATTTTTGCATGTTCTAAAAATCCTTGAGAACTACAACGACCAACAAAAATATGATTAGAACTAATTTTAGCATTAAAGTTACCACATATGTAAATATTTCCTCTTTGAGAAAAATTAGAAATATTGATACTAAGGGATTGAAAGGGAAAATCTCATTATAAACCAACTCATTCCTAGAGAATAGCTTCTCTAGGTGCAAAGTAGTAAAAATCTAAAAATAAAAGTGATTTTTATTATGATATTTTAATCCAAAAATATTAGCTATATTCAAATACTTTTCTTATTTGAACTTCCTTATGAAGAGATTTGAAAACCAAAATAGAAAAGCCTCCAAAAGGTCTTTTACAATATGCATTTATTTTGTGAGAAAAAAATTAAAATATAAAAAATTGGACTCAAAAGTTTTGGAGAATCTTTAGTTTTTCATGTCTTAGAGATACCAAATATTTGAACTTTGTGAAAGAAAGATATATTATATTATAGCTTCACTTTATCTACTATTATAGCTTTACTTTATCTACTATTTTATATCTTATTTGTAAATATTTTTAATATTTAGTTTTGGTAATTACTACATTACCTCTTGCATCCAAATATGCTATAAAACCTTTTGCTCTTACCTCTTTCACTATCCTCCATTCTACAGATCTTTTTGCAAGTTCACTTTTATTGAGATTTTTATTAATCTAAATTCTATAACCCTTCAAAGGGTTGTAATGTTCCTAGATGTTTGAACTATCATTCTTTATTTATTTTTATCCCTAAAATGAATTGAATCCTTTATTTTAGGTGATTTAATATGCATGATGTTATTTATTACTACTGTCACTTTTTAAACTAGAATTTCATTTTCTTTTTTTTTCTATTCCAACAAAATAGAGATTACAGGCCTTTTTATTATTTTCTTTAATTTCATCAAGAAGACCGTAACTCACCAAATTCATGTAAGCTTCTTTATTGATTTTCTTAAACTACTTCTTTGTTAGATATTCTTCAATAATAGCCTCCAATGTAGTGATGCTTTCTTTCATGTAATTATTTTCTTCAATAATTTATTTTAGTTGATCATCATTTTGATTTACTTTGGTCTTAACATCCTAAGTAGTGAACTTGGCTTCTAATGTAGTGATATTTGATACATCTTCTTTACATAAAGTGGCAAATCTTTAAATTTTTCCATCATTTCATCATGTATCACAACCTTCATTAATTTTCTATCATATTATACTTTCTAAACTTGAATCATTTTAGGATTTTATCTTTCAAATTCCATTTCAAAGTCTTAAAACCAAAGTAGATGTTTGCATTCTTGTATAAATCTAATCATTGGAAACCTTCTTCTAGATAATATTTAAAAAATTTAAAGTAAAAAGATCAAAAAAGAATGAGTATAAAGAAAAAACCTAATGGTTTTGGAGATGCCTTTCTAGATTTTCATCCTTATAATAAATCCTAAAAAGCCTGCCCTTTGAGGTAGGAAAAGAAGGAGGCATTACCCTCATTTATAAGTATCCTCATGAGTTTTCACTTTTTAGTAAATAGTTTCTTTTAAATAAATCAAAAAATCTCTTTGAAAACAAAAGAAAGCTTCAATAAAAAAACAAAAAAATAGTAATAAAAGTTAAAATCCTTCCATGCTTGAGCCTCTAAGGGAAAAAATTAATACTGCACAAAAAAAATTAATTATTCAGCTTTCATTAGAAGTTTTTTTGCTTGAAGTTGTAATTGAAAAGTGACATCTTTGAGAATTTGATATTTAACTTATGAAGAAAGATCATACTTATACTCTTGCTATTGAAACCTAATTGCACATATAAGCTTCCAAAAAGAATAGAGAATAAGGAGTCAATGATAGTTTCAAATACAAAGAAATGAAGTAGACAAAGTAGGTAGACCATCAAAAATTATATTACTAAAGCTTAGTATTAAAACTTGTAGATGTTCATTTCCAAGTATGCTATGCAAAAAAATACTTAAAAAAAATATAAGAAACTTAGGTTTCACTTCTACAAAGAGGATACTAAGGAGAAACAGTTCATATTTGAGTGCTAAAAGAAGATCTTGATGAATAAAACACCATAAAAAATATGAATTTTTGGAAAATTATCCACAATACATATAACTAACATGATACTTTTGTAGAACTTACATAAATGTGCCTGAAGTATGACTTAAATTGGTAGACTCTTATTTACAAGTCTTTCTTGGACAATGAGATAACCACTTGGATCATCTCTCATTAGGTAGTTGATGAGATGCGATATGCATAGGCCGCGATATCGCATACGTGATATCGCATCCGCCGCGATATCGCATCCCTTACAATATCGCATACGCGATATCGCGTCGTTCCCTGTGATATCACGTATGCGATATTGCGGTCCGTCGCCAAATCTATAAATAAGAGGCGGCACTCCCCTCATTTGAATCATAGGCGTAAAGTAGCGAAGCTCTGGCGGATTGATCACCCTAGAGATAGAATCTNTAGCGAAGCTCTGGCGGATTGATCACCCTAGAGATAGAATG
>MNCI01020719.1:128736-193757 GCA_015680685.1 Gnetum montanum | reverse complement strand
TACCCACAGTCATGGGGGATGCCACCGCCAACACATCAATACCTTGNAGTAGTGGAAATACCCAAAGTCATGGGGGATGCCACCGCCAACACATCAATACCTTGACTGGCAGCTTGATCCTTACGGTTATTATGTGCAGCAGCCAGTTTCTCCAGGTGACTCTATGGGTCACATTACTTCCCAACGTCACTACCAAGTTCGGGAGTACTTCAGGAGGACTCCTTATCCTCCAGGAGATATCTCACATTTAGTCCATCCTCTAACTCCACCCACATCTCTTCCACATGTAGTTCCCATACAACCTGTTCCAACAATGTAGGGGGAATTGCCTACCCAACCGCAACAATGTAACACCGCGAGAGCTGTAAATATTCAGCGTGTAAATATCCAACCGAGTGCTTGTTCTGACGACAACTGTATAAAGAAGAGATCTTTTTTTAGAACTAGGAGCCTAGACAAACTCTCACAACAACAAGCGAATGGGTACATGTATAGGCCTCTAACCACTAATGCTTCAGAGAACCCTTTAGTCTAACAGAGTGTAACACATACGGTTATGTTAACACATACTGTAACTAACTAGATCAAGGTAGGCCACCTTCCCACGAAACCAATTGACCCTGGGAGTCCCTTTATTTATTTGTAGATCGCTAGAAATAAACCACATCGGGCTCTTCTTGACTCAAGTTCTGGAGTCAACTTAATTTCACAAGAGATGTATCAAGCCTGGAACCTACCACAACTTAAGAAGAGCAATATCCAACTAGAGCTAGCAGACCATTCCATCACCATTCCCTTAGGATTGGTGGAGGATGTTATTACAACTGTATTTGGTTGGTCCTACCCAGCTGACTTTCTGGTGATCGAAGTTAACAACAACGAAGGGGACTTCCCAATTATAATGGGAAGGGCATGGCTAAGCACAGCAGACGCATGCCTTAGGATCCGTGATCTTTCCTTGAAAATCTCTAAGATAAACATATGTGGATAGATCGAGAAGAGGATAGTTCCATGCATCACATACAGTGATTCATCGGGTGATGACACGGAGGAAATGTCTCCATGTAACAGGTATGCCCAAGAAACTCTGCAACAAAGATGCCTATATGTAGCAACCACACAAGAAATAGTAGACACCCCATGGTTGATGGCTACTCGTAGGAGTAGAAAAATATGCATGGAACGAACTAAGGAAACTCATGCCAACAATCGTGGCATAGACACACTGGAACGTGAGCGTCGCCAACTTCCACCCCTCAACTTAAGATCATCAATTAGGAGAAGTTGGGCACTTCTTAGATATTCAAATAGATGCTCATTATTTCGGATCTCTCCCTTACAACTTAGTCATGGGGGAGATGGCCACCTATGCTAACCATATGGGGCCCTCAGTTCTTTTTCAGTTTTTGTTTTACACATTTTTGTTTTACAATTTTCTTTAACTTTTTCTATTTTTGTTTTCCATCCTCGTTATACTTTTTCCACTTTGTGTGTGTGTGTGTGTGTGTGTGTATCCACCCTATAAGTTCGTTNCAAACTAAGGAAGGACTCAAGGATTGCAAAGGGTGTGACTTCAAAGGAACTTGATGCTTTTGTGTTGGTCATTCTCTTGGGTACTTAGATGTTTTCTTCTTGAGTTTTCTTACCGTTCCGATGTTACCCATTCTTCGGAAGCTGAGACAATAAAAATAAAGAAGTCTTTGCATGGTATGGTCCCCACGCATAAAAACACAAAACACAAAAAAAATAAAAAAAATAAAAAAAAAACGTGAGGATTTAAAGCACACCCCTTAGACGAAATAAAATTTGGGCTGCAAGCACTGGTTATGGAACCAAAGTGTTCCCTCTAACTAAGGCCCTTCTCGCTTCCCGTTCTCTCCCTTGTTTCGTTGGAATGGTGGTGGCTCTTTGAAGATGCATCCTTGTTATCCAAGTGGATGGTTTAACCGAATGCATTGATGCGAAGTCACTGGAAGTGGCTGGTTTGAGCCCGGAGTTGGAATGAGATTTGCCACGTCACATTAATCATCAAACACACAAGGGGCTGTACACCACCTTGTTCTTGGGATTCCATTCCATTTCTCTTCTCTCCATCCCTCTCTCTATTGTTCACGTCATTGCCGGTTGTATCATTGGTGTATATATTTTGGTTGATGCATTGTTTTCTTTTTGATAAATTCTTCCGATTAATACTTTAACTCTTGTTCCAAAGGACATTCCTAGAGCCTACGGACTCTTTGAATGTGGGATTGTCGAGGCATTAAGGGCATGAGCCTACTTTGGGGAAGACCCACTGACATTCCTATTTGGAGCATTAGTTAACTTCTTTTCCTTAACATTTTGCAATTAATTTTATTTTTGTTCATTCCCATCCTGACATCCCTTTCATTGATGCCATAGTTGTCCCTTTTTACCTATCTTTCTTACTCCTTTTCTTTCTCCATTCTAACGCTACCGGAGGTTCGCGATTAGTCATGGGGGTACGGGGCCTAATTTTTCAATTTTTCTCCTAAGCCCCAAATTTTTTTTGTTTTTCTTCCTAACCCCTACATCTTCGGTAGTCATCAGTAGCATATTCCTAGGTCCATATCAACCATACCACAACCTAGCCAATGAACCTACACCGAAGCAAGGTATTATTTACTTAATGATTCAATTACCCTTGCTAATATATGATTGTGTTGTATGTGCAGATGGCAATCATACAACAACGGAATGGATCTGGAGCAAACATTTGGAATGGAGCAGCACTGAAGCAGCTATGCAAGGAGCAAGATTGATGATGCGCTGACGGATGAATGATGGAAGGCATAATCTAGGTGTTGGCAGCAGCAAGACTCTTCTCTCTTCTTCTCTTCTCTTCTCTCTCCTCTTTTCTCTCAGCTGCCAAATGTGGCCTGATGTCATTGTAATAAGGTGTTCACCCTTGTTGTCATGAACACCAGTTTTGTCAAGTCTTGTAATAATGAACCGTTCACATGTCATTCCATTAGTTCCATTCCCCTCAATAATCCCATACCTACCTGATATTATTGTAAGGAACTCGAGGATGAGTTTTCATTTAGTCATGGGGGTATGATGAGACGCGATATGCACAAGCCGCGATATCGCATTCCGCCGCGATATCGCGTCGTTCCCTACGATATCGCGTACGCGATATCGCGGTCCGCTGCCAAATCTATAAATAAGAGGTAGCACTCCCCTCATTTGAATCATAGGCATAAAGTAGCAAAGCTTTGGCGGATTGATCACCCTAGAGATAGAATATTTTCCATGTGCCTACAGTAGGAGTCCCCCAAGTGAACGTTTCTTTATTCGAGCAGCTTTGTACCTGAACGCAAGTTGTGTACGGCAATAAAGATGAGCTTTGTGGATCAACTTTGCAGTACATGGATAGGTTTATTTAATGTTATTTCTTGCTTTCCTAGTAACACGGCATGAGTACGACTTGGTTACGAGCGTTGACGAACGTGTATGGCTAGCCAAGGAATCGGCTACTCATCGCGATTAGATTCTCTCACCCTTACCTCCTAGAACGTGGGACAAGTACGACTTGATTACGAGCATCTACGGATGTGTACGGCTAGTCAAGGAATCGGCTGCTTGTCACAGTTAGGCTAGTTAGGTGCCTCAGTACGACTACTTCGAGCACATGCGTTACGTGTGGTAATCCCAGTAACAATTAGCATTTGGTAGCCACAGTTGCACACTTTAGGGTGTGTACGACATGTGGGAATGGATGCTGACACTAGGACTTAGTGTTGTAATTAGAATTATTTTTAGTCTCTCAACCCTTCACCGTTTAGCATAGGAGATAAACCAGAAAATACCCAAAAAATCATATGCCTCGGACTTACTTAGCCATACACAGTGACAACAACAAGTAAGTCTGGGAAGACAACGATTAATTAACCCCAAGTGTTCCTTGCGGTGTTTAGGCATTTAGTTTGTGGAGTTCGACCAGATTGCGCGTGCTATGCTCGTTTCATATAGTTGAGTGTAGGGGTACCTCGCCACTCATCAGTAGTGCTTTTGGAAGTATGCAGTTACAAATGAATAACTAGGTAAATTGATAATTTGTTGGTTCATTAAAAATAAATTGTATGGTCATACAACTAATCTTAAGGAAGGGAGGGTTTATAACTTGAAACTTTTGAAATAATATTTATCACTAAGATATAGCATAGTAGTCAATACACTAACCTCATGCTGGGGAAGTTGTGGATTTAATTCTAGCCTTTGCCTTTGGGTGTGATAGTAATGGAGTAACCTTTTGGTGAGATACTCTTGTTTACTAGGCCACATCTACCTTACTATGGTGAAGGTGTTGTGTTACTAACCCTTATGTGATTGCTCAAAAAACAATACCCCCAATATATAAATTAAATTTAAACTTTGTAACTCAACATTATTCATGAAAATAAAAATCATAATTGAAAACTTCTAAATTAAGAATCTTACCATGAGATTAACATCTCCTTATTTATACATATGGTCATAAAAAAGATTTGGGTTTGAACACCCTCATCCCTAATAAATTAGAGTTTGAACTATGGTTAATCCTATTTTAAAAGTAATTAGCTATATGCCTAAGAGGATGCTAGGTCCCAAAAATAATATATTGATAATAAGCTTTTAAAAAACCATTTTGAATACTTCATAACCTTAACACTCATAGAGAATATCAATTTTTTCTTTTGGTGTGGGGGGGAGGTGGTGGTGTTGGGGAAGGGATTTGGTGGGGGAGAGGAGAGGGAGGGGGGCCTATCATATGCCAAAAATTAAATATATTAGAAAAATAAAATTTAAAGTACAAAAGCAGAGAAGTAGAGGAGAACTCCAAAATAACAAAAAGGAAAGACTTAATAGTTTTGGAGATGTCTTTTTAGATTTTCATCTTTACAACCAATCCTAGAAAAGCTCCCCTTAGAGGTAGGAAAAGGACCAGACCTTGTCCTTATTTAGAATCATTTAAATGAGTTTTAAGTTCCAACTAAAGGCTTCATGTTAATAAAAAAAAACCTATAGAGAGAAACATTTAGTAATTCACTTAAAATATCAACTATTGAATGATGTCATCTTGAACTGATAAAGGAAGAAAATTAGCTAGGGAATCTTTGTGAAAAATCACTTTACATAAAAACTTCCCAATGACATAGAGAATAAGAGGATGAAAGTAAGGCCAACCATGAAGTAGAGATCCTTGAAGTTGAGAAGTATCACAAAATAAAACTTCATCTAATCCTAGTTAAAATCCATGTAAATACCTACTACATGTAGTCCAAGAGCTACAAGCAAGGGAAAAAGTAAAAAAATAGTGGATGAATGTACCTTCCATGTTGTAGATAGGATATCTTGGATCATGAATACCCAACTAAGAGTGTTGAATACCAATAAGCAAACCTTGATGAATTAAGTAGTAGTGGTATTCCATATCTTCTAAATTTGCTGCTTCTATAATTGTATATTATGATTAACCTTCCAAAGATAATTAACTTTTGGCCAAATATTAGTATTAGAACTAATAATAATATACATAATCTTGGCCCAATATGGAAAAACACAATGGCTATTAATCCAAGAAAAATCAAGAAAATCATTATGAGAATACCAACAATATGGAAATGAAAATATTTCTAATTAAAGGGATGTCTCCTCAAGTGTACAATCTTACAGCTGATTTTTTTTTTGAAAAATCCAAGAAAGGAAAATTAATTGTTAGTTAGGAGGATGGATCCCACTCTAACAACATTTACATCACGTTTAACATTTATGCTTGAACTTAAAGTAGCAAAAGAATTTAAGGTAGCAATAGAAAGCTATGATGACATATTAGCATTTGAAAAAACATGCAAAATTGGTTGCACATATTTTATATCATAATTAGCTTATTACTTAATATTCTAGTTTTGATTTTTGAGTTAATATTGGTTTTGTCAAAAGGACAAATTGAATACTAAAGAAGACATAGAAAAAAAATGATTGAAGATGATTTGAAGAAACTTTAAATAAACAAAGATCTAGCTCTTTATAGAAGTGAATAGTAAAAAATAACTCATGTAGTGAACCCCATTTTATTGGGACAAGGCTAGGATGATGATGATTGGCTTTAAGATAAGGACAAATTTGTTTTATAAACTATTTGTTTGGACTGATCTATACTTCTTGTAGTACAAGTAAAACCATTCATAGAAGCTTTTATCTTATTGGATTTATTTATTGTCATTTAATCATTCCTATCATTAACATTAACTTGAATTTTCATATCTTTAATTTCAAATTATTTTCTATCTTTAATTGCAACACATTTGCTCTTTTCCTCAACATCTTTTTTCTTTAGTAGAAAAGAACAAGTATTAAATAAATATATTTAACAAAGATAAAAATTTCAAGAATTAAAAAGATTATAATATGTAATTGGTTGAATATAAGCCTTCTCATTTGTTGTAATACTAATTGATAGTTAAGAATATTAATTTTAACAAAAAGTGTTTATGAAATCCAAATTTTGTAGAAATAAATCTACATGCTTAATGGGATCAAGTAGACTAATAATTCTCTACTCAACTTTTTGAAAAATCAATAGAAGATTAAATTTCTTAAAAAAACATCATAGGGCGATTTTCATTATATTTGAAATTTTTCATATGAAGCTTCTTAGTTTCATCCAAATCTCTCGTTTTAAATTCTTAATGATTCCTTAATATGTTCGCAATACATGTAACATTATGACATTGTAGTAAAAAACTATTATTCAAAATCTTGTAATTAATCATGGATTGTTCTATCATTATATAATAAATCCAATTTATCTTTGAAGATCTAGTTGATTATAAATTAGTGTATTTTCAAATGATTTCCATGATTTTAAATCAATTTATATTGTAATAATATCCATGACTATAAAGTAAAGTATTTTTAAATGTTGCCTATGAGTATGTGAAGATCATGTAATTCACTATCTATGCTCATTTGAATTAATCGTTTATTATGCTAACCTTATGAACAATTGGCTGATTTTATATTATTTTATTTAAAAATTATGACCAAATATATATAAGTATCATATAATTTACTATTTATATTCAAAATAACTAAATATTATTTTGACATGTTTTACTCATGCATATTTTTCTATGAGAGACTAGTTGATTAGATCATGTAACTTACTACTAAATAATTAGGTGTTAACTTAGTGGTAAAACACTTGATTTGGAAGCTCTACATTATGGGTTTGATTCTAGTGGGTAATGTTGAGTTATATAAAGTTCTAATTGGACTATAGATCTTAGGGTGTACCCATGTTTTACTTATTTTTATATGCCAACATCATATAACTCAATTTCAATTTTCAAATAATGTAATTCCAAATAATGTTAGTTAATATATCTCAAAAAATCATATAACTCACTATCTATAGGAAAATATACCTTGTTGGTGGATTGAAGGTTATTTCCCTTTGAAATAGGGATTAGAGAAGTGTGAAGATACTCACGAGATCCATACTATTACAACCATCACCAAAGAACTACATAGTTCTAATTCCTTTATGTATTGCATCATAAGGATATATAGTCTTGTAGAAGCGTTGTGGCTTTGATGCTTAGACCATTGTCCTTTTCTATGAAGTGGGGCTTAGGGTTAGATTTGTTAAGGTAGGAGCACATCTTAGCTCTTTTAGGGGAATGTTAACTCTTATGTGATTGTTGGTGTTAGTTATGATCATGTATGTGTTTCTTACATTGGTTCTGTCACTTATTTGATTTTTTAAGGTGTACTCATCATACTTCTAACCTATTGACTAATGTGTTTTGTACATTTATGTTGTACATGTAGGCATTATGAATATTGAGGCATAGTCCATCTTGGATAGCTTTGAAATACTTGACTACTTTCAAATTTGAGGGTCATGCTGAGTTGTGCTTCTCTAGAGTAGTTCCATTACATTATTAATTTTCATTACAATTAATAGAAGACTCTCCTTACATGTTGCAGGTAATATTAAATTAATTTATGTGTAATTGATGATCATAAATATGTCTAAGAAGATCATATAATTCAGTATCTATTTTCATTCAAAACAAAGATATTTAATAAAATAAGTTATTTTTTGGAACTTAAAAAATCCTTAATTATGAATTAATTACAAATAAGATTTACAATTCAAGCTAGCAACTTTTTGAGAAGGTAATTATCACTAAGATTATTTGGATCATATTTCCTTGCCTAAATGAAGCTCTCTTTATCTTCATCAAGGATTTTATCATTGTTATCATCGACTATTATGATATTCTTACATTCATGCTTACTTTTGTATTTTTTTAAAAAAGCAGTCTAAAGGCTTTTGAAAAATTAGAAGCATAGTGCATTTACAATACTACTATTGACATTGACTTTAACACCAAGTGAATTTTGGTTTTGTATTCAAATCATTGATAAATAATTTTTTATTCTTTTGACATTTACTGAGTAAGTTGATGATCAAAATGCATATTTGAATCTTACCTTGGTTAACTAATTTAGAAACTCATGAACTCATGGTTAAATAAAGTAGTACTTTTTACTAGGCGTGATACCATGCTTTCTATCGTACACCATCGATTTTTTTGTATTCAAAAAATGTATATCATTTAAGAGTATAATGTTTAAGTCTAGTATAACTACTTTTAAATTTTTTGGATATATTTATAATTATCCATAATTCATACATCAGTAAAGCTTCTCTTTATTTCTATGTAAGAGATAACAAAAACTAATTTACCAATGTTAACATCTAGTATTTATAAAATAAAAATCATACAAAAATAATAGAAGTGCCTTTGTATAAAAAAATTATAAATATTGTAATTCTAATTTGATAAAGAATAAATATTACAAAATGGTTTGATGACAAATGAAATTTCTCAATGATAAAGAATCAAATATAATTTAACATTTTTGCTTAAATTTTGTTGACATTTAAAATTATAGCAATCTTGTATGCCAATCAAAGATTAATATGTCACATAGGATTCTCATTTTATACATTAGTACATTCAATTCTTTAAATGATATTTTCTTTCTAATTATAATGTATGTTATATAAAGGAGAACATAAACACCACAGTCATATCCATTTCTCTACCTTGATATATTTCTTTAGAATAGTTGGGTTCATAGTTCATGATGGAATTGCCCCTCTTGTTTCTGAAGTATATGTTTCTCTTCAAAATACTTATAAATAATATTAATTTACTCATTGTATTTGATATTAATATGAAGAGGATCCATGATTAGTACTTTACTTACCATAATATCCATAATAATAAACACCTAATGGTACATATTTCTTCCAATTTTGATGTTTATTGGTAAAAATATTCTTGATTATTACTAAATATAATGCCTCTCTGCTGAATTAACATACAAATCCTTTTTCTTAACTTTGTCTCTCCATTTTCCTTATAAGATATTTTATATAATTTTTAAAATAGGAATAAATTAAAGAAATAATATAGTGAATAAAATTCTAAAAAAGATTGAATCTTTTTAAAATAGTATTTGAACATTAATGGATCGCAATTGGCTGGATCGACGAGGCCTCATCAACTAGGCCTCCTTGATTGAGCCCCATTGACATGGCCCCATCGATGCATTGTTTCATGCATTGATGTGGCCCTGTCGACGCAGGGTCCATTTTTTGCTTATAAATACATGCTCACTAGTCGCATTTATGGCATTAGATTCATAGTAGTAGCAGAGCTCTTGTAATTTTTCTATTTGAAAGTTAGAATATTTTTCCTAAGTTCCTGCAATAGGAGTCATTAAGTGTATAGATCTTTATTCGAGCAATGTTGCACCTAAACTACACTAGTGTGTACAACAATAAAGACAAGATTCTTGATAAAGCTTGCAGCATTCTAGATAGTTTAAATGTTTTATTTATGCATTCATTGTTTTTATTAAATACTTAATCAATTAAGCTAAATAGATTAAATACATAAGTATGACTACTTCGAGTGTAAGCATGTATTCACTTGGTAATCCTAATAGTGTTATTGCTTGGTGCACCTAGTAATGTAGTGCTTGGTAGCCTAGCAGTGGATATGTAGGTTCAAGATGTGTATGGAAAGTGGGATTAGATACTTATGTTAGGACTAGTTAGAGATCAGTGAATTAATTAAATTAAATTAGGCATTAAATTACTTTATCTTTCTCTCTTCAAGAACCAAAGAACATAAAACCTAAAACAATAAAAATCATATACCTCGATTATACTTAACTGTACCATGTGCATCACAAGTGTAGTTGGGAAGCCAACGAATGACCTTAGATCAAGGTTCACTGCCTAGGAGACTAGTGCACTAGAAACTATAGAGTCTATGGAATTCAACTGGATCACATGTAAATGCTCAACCGGATTGCACATGAATGCTTTGTGATTTGTATGGTTGGGCATAGGGGTACCTCGCCACTCATCATTGGCACCGTTACTAGGGACTCTATTTGTTGAAACATGCGCTATCTAAGATTAGTGATCATTATTAATATCGTTGGACAAAATCAAGGTCAACATCACTCTCACACGAGATATAACTACTAAGCACACTAATAATTTTATTTATTTTGCAAAATGTCTTCTTCTTCTCACAGGCATGAAGATGTCAAACCACTGGTCCCACAGGAGTGCAAAGTGGTATATACTCATCCTAATGAGTATGTACTAGACTTCACCTTCATCCTACACCAAGATGAGCAATTGTGATGGCATGACATGGAGGACAACATCATAATGCCCCCCAATCGATCTATGCCCAAGATGTTGTTTCAAATCCTTAAGAAGTTAGACATCTCAGATCTTCAAGAGGAATATGTTGTGAATGATTATGACACTATGGAATATTATCCCATTGAAACATAATGCAAGCAAGATTAACATCAGGAGAAGCACCATTAGTTTGTGAAGGGGAATCACTTCACTAATCCCTTGTTCTTGCTGAACCAATACGACACTGAGGAACCTTCCTATGGGGATTCTTAACATGAACATTCTCCACCCCTTGTTGTTGGTGACAAGGATATGGCCTCGAACCTATGATCCACTATTCATAAACTAGGTTTAGGAAAAAGTAACAGTCAAGGCAGGAACTTGGGAAAATCTCATAATGGCAAGGGATCTAAAGATGGTGGTCATAATGAGTGAAGAAGGGGTGGTGGTGGTCCACCTTTCTCTTCATTCTCTTCATCTGATTCTGAAAATTCCTCTTCATTTGTTGGTTCTCATAGAAGCTACCATAGAAATAATTGTAATGAAGGTGATCAACAAGACAACAATGACCGTAGAGGCCACCATGAATGAAGGGGTGGTAAAAACCATCATCAGAGTCATTAACACAATGATAATGATGAACCTTTGTTAGCAACTTGAAGTATGCTTAACATTGTAGAGGTAGTTAAGATTTCAACTAGGCATGTGAAAGATAGTTGGATCAAGCACTTAGACATGAACAACATCTTAAGATTTGAGGGCAGATATAACTCTAATCTACAAAACCATCTACAAGCCTTTCATGATGCCTACACCTTATAGAACATTGAAAATAATTGGAAAAAACTCAAGCTCTTCCCTAGGACACTCATCAAGGAAGCAAAGAGCTGGTATCGATCCTTAGAACTAGAATCTATTCGTAGATGGAGTACCATAATAGAGCTATTTAATGACAAATATTAGACATACTCTAGAGTGTCTAATCTGAGAAGACAAATCCAAGGCTGGAAATAAGGAATAAATGGCCCTTGGATGTTGCCATGGGTAGATAATATTCTCTCTTACATCGATGCCCTAACCATGATTATTCTCAGAGGGAACAACTCCACCACATCATAGATGGGCTTAGAGTAGAAACTAGAAGAAATCTTGGGGTTTATGCCTAAGGAAGATTATTTAAATTGAGAGCTCATCAGATACAAAGGTTGATAGAGTATGTAGCAAAAGAAGAAGATGAGTTGTGAAAAAGAAAAAGTGCAAAGAAGTATAATAGGGATCCTTCCATAAGGAAAAGGGAGGTCTGATTGTGCAAAAAGGAGGATGCACCACTTGATGAGATGGTAAATAGGAAAACCTTGCCCATTCAAAAATCTATTTTTGATATCTCAAAAAAGGTTGATAACTTATGGGACTCTTTGGATGAAAATTTCCAAACTACTATGAAGATTGCTAAGGAATCCAAAGAGAAAACAAGTGATCATTACCACAGGAGGTAGAAAGAAGCTGAACATGCCTACTAGAGAGGTAAGGGCAAAGTTGCTGCAGTAGAGGAAGTTGTGAAAATAGACTCTGATGATGATACTAGTTGTGATATTTTTCAATATGAACATCCAAATGGATGTTGTCTTGTGGTGTCACACCTACAAGAGTCTAGGATGTACACTTTAAATCCGCAACTAGAAAAAAGACAAGCACCTAGACAATTGCCTTACCCTCAAGGAAATCCGAGGCAATTCCACTAGAAATAACAAGCTTATTATCCAAGTGGAGCTCCACCACAATCATATGAGCAATACCAATAGTGGCACCAACCACAATCATGGGGAATTCCACTGCCAAGGCAACAATACCCTTAAGACAACTAGATCCATATGGATACTATTTTCAGTAACTTGTATCTTCATGAAGTTTTGCTAGCTACACATCATTCCAAAATTACTATTACCCTCAAGAGTATCATCAAACTAATTCACCATCTACTTGAAGGAAGCACCCATATCCATTCCATCCTTCTTATTCATCTATGCATATTCCTTCACCCTCTACCTATTTTCCTCCTGCTTCATCCATGCAATGCAAAATTCCTCTACAATCGTAGCAACAAAAGGCTACAAGGGCTATACATTCACAACCAGATTTCTAGTTAAATGGTTTGGACAATCGATCTAGAAATAACCTTTTTTTCTAATCCAACATTCCTCCCAAACCCTCACAACCTTATGCAGCCAGTCACCCTGCATCTACAACATCCTCATCCTCTACATCAAACACATTTGAGAACCCTTCAAACCAAATGCCGCCTCAAATCTACACTGTGATGTTAACTCATGTTGTTTTTTATTGGATCAAGGTTGGCAACCTTCCCATGAAAAGATCTAACCCATGAAGTCCTCTTATTTACTTACAGATTGCTAGACATGAGCCTTGCAAGGCTCTTCTTGATTTTGATTTCAGTGTCAATATCATCTTCCATGACATGTATAAGGCCTAAAACATACTACCTCCTAAGAAGAGTAACATCTATTTGGAATTGGTAGACTAGTTAATCACTATCTCTTTGGGGTTAGTGGAGGACATTGTGACCATATTTTATGGATGGTTCTATCTTGCCAATTTTCTAGTGATCAAGGTTGACACATGTAAAGGTGACTTCCCCATGATTATGGGAAGGGCATGGTTAAGCATGATTGATGCACAAATAGGCATAAGGAATCTCTCCTTGGAAATATCCAAGGAGAATGAATTTGGAAGGCTAGAGAAGAAGCATGTTCCATGCATCATGTACAGTGATAATGGCTGCAATTACATGTAAAAGATCTGGTCTATCAATATTTCATACATTAAAGCATGCAGCTAGTATGTAGAAGAAATAAATATTCAAAGGTGCATGTACACAGTAGCCACAAAACAAGAGGGCACCTAGTGGCTGATAGCTAATTTTGATATCATCACATTATGCATAGAAAAAATTTAGAGCCTAACATGTGCTTATGTCAAAGGCATGGATGAACTTGAGCAAGTTCATCACCAACTCTTTGATGATGAAAATGTTGAGACCTATTGGGGAGAGTTGGAAATTCCTAAAAATGTAAGCAAGAGCCCCTTGAGTTAAAAAACCTACCAATAAGCATGGAATATGCATTTTTAAACAATGCCAAGCTAATTATCATCAATGCCAAACTTGCTCCTAAATAAAAAGAAAAGCTATTGCAAGTTGTCAACAATTGGCCAACAACCTTTGCTTGGTCATATCCTGAGCTAACTAGAATTGATCCATAGATATACTAGCATCGCATTTACATCAACCCATCTACGAAGCTAAGAAGGTAGCCACAAAGGTGACTGAATCCCAAATTGAAGTAGATTGTCAAGGAGAAAATAGAACAACTCCTCAAGGTAGGGTTCATCTATCCCATCGTGGATAGTGAGTGGGTCAGCCCACTCATAATTATGTCCAATAAAGGTGGTAAGTGGTAGGTTTGCATTGACTTTAGACTGTGGAATATGGTAACATTTAAAGATCATTTTCCATTGTCATTTGTGAACCAAGTGTTGGACACTATTTCCAGGCATTATTATTATAGCTTCTTGGATGGTTATAGTGGTTATAACCAAATCCAGATTGTGATAGAAGATTAATCCAAGACAACATTCATGAGTCTTTGGGGGACTTTTGCATATTGTAAGATATTTTTTGGTCTATGCAATGCCCCTGCAACATTTCAACACTTGGTCCTTAGTATCTTCCAACAACAGATTGATAGTGGGGTAGAAGTCTTTATGGATGACTTTTCTACCTATGGAACTATGTTTGAGTAAGCTCTAGATCACCTTGAGTAGGTTCTAAAAATATGTTTGAAACAAACCTTAGGCTTAATTGGCAGAAAATCCATCTAATGGTTTAGGAGGGCATAGTACTGGGGTACCAAATTTCACAAAAAGGAATTGAGGTAGATCCTAAAAAGATAAGGGTCATCCAAGGAATCACACATCAACTAGAGATAGTTAAAGATGTCCAATAATTCCTTGGATAAACTGGCTACCATTGGTGATTCATAGAGAATTTCTCTAAGATTGCAAAGCCATTGGTAGAACTTACAAAGAAAGATGCTCTGTTCATTTGGACCAAGAAGTGTGAACATGCATTCCAATAGTTAAAGGAAAAACTTGTAGAAACTCCAATTCTATGGGTACCTAACTGGTCCAAACCATTCCACATAATGAAAAATGCATTTAATTATGCTTTGGGTGTGGTGCTTACATAGTTGGAAGATAAAAAATGTTCATATTACATCCATTGCATGAGCCGAAGCATTGTGGGTGCACAACTAAATTACACCACAATGGAGAAAGAATTAATGGTAGTGGTGTATGCTCTTGAAAAGTTCAAACACTATGTACTTGGATATAAAGTATTTGTGCACATAGGCCACAGTGCCATTTGCTTCCTAATGAACAAGCCAATGGTGAGCCCCTGTATTATATGGTGGCTCATGATCTTGTAGGAATTCAATCTTATGATGGTAGATTGGAAAGGGCTTGAGAATGTGGTTGCTGATCATCTCTCTTGGTTAAGATGGGATAACAAAAAGGAAAGTCCACTCTCTGATCAATTTCTAGATAAACTACTCTTTACAGGAGCAATAAATGACCAAGTGCCCACAAAAAAAAATGGTATGATGGCATCCTTACTTACCTTCTCACTCAAGAGATGCCACAAGATTTGGACTTTAGGAAGAGAAAATAGTTTCTTCATTGGGAAAAGTACTTCATGGAAATCAACTGACACCTTTACAAGGTGTGTGCCAATGGCTTAGTTTGTTGGTGTGTCCCTAATGTAGATCAACTACGCATTCTCCAGGATGCTCACAATAGCCCTTGTAGGGGCCATTATGTAAGGAGATGCACGACCATGAAAATCTTGATGGAAGGATACTATTGACCTATAATCTTCAAGGATGTCCACTAATTTGTCTGATCTTGTGAATGCTATCAATGAGATGGTGGGATGACCATCCAAATGGAGGGTCCTCAATAGTGGATTCAACCACTAAAGCCCTTCATGGGTCCCATCACACCCATATCCACTGGAAAGACATATATCATCATAGTAGTCAACTATTGCACCAGATGGGCAAAAGCAGTAACCATCATCAACTATACATCAACCACTACTGCTAGATTTTTGTAACAACATGTTGTAAATGGGTTTGGAGTGCCATGTGCACTAATTTCTGACAATGAAACTCACTTCATAGGTGCCACTTTTAGAAAGTTGATGCAATGCTTGCGGGTTGAACATAAATTAACAACACCCTATCACCCCAAAGCCAATAGTCAAGTAGATGTAACTAACAAGGAAATCACAAAGATCCTAATAAGGACCATAAGAAAATATAGGAAATATAGGAGTGAAACTCAATGATGGCCTATGGGCTTATTTCTCAACATCAAAACTTCTTATTGGCTACTCTTCCTACAAGCTAGTGTACACAAAACTTTCAACACTTCTAATTCAATCTGAGCTCCATACACTCTCAACAGTCTGTGATCTGAATCTTGACCTAAGTCTAGCATAGAAAGAAAGACTAATCAACCCTAATGTTCTAGATGAAAATTGATTAATGGCCCTATTGTTGAATGAGGTGCACAAGGCATTTAACAAGCAATGTCATGACCTCAAAATACGGAAAGTGAAATTTTAACTAAGAGATAAGGTTCTCTACTAGAACCCCACACATGTACCTTAGGAGACAAAGTTTCAAACATCGTGGAAGGAACCTTATATAATTGATCAAACCTTTCCTTATAGGGCCATGTTAATATACAAGCCTGAGAGCACAAATAAAAAGTAGTTGGTTAACATCCAACAAGTAAAGCTTTCCATGAACCCAAGCAAGCTAGTGCAACAACTACCTTAACGGATGCACAACGACATTCAATCTTCTAGATCTCCTCCTTCCAACTCAATCATGGGGAAGATAGCCATCCATGCTAACCATCCATATGGCTCCTCAAGTTTTTACCTTTTTGTTTTATACATTTTTATTTTACACTTTGCTAATTTTTTTATGCATTTTCTTGATTTTTGTTTACAACATCGTTAGTATGTTTTGTCTTTCTTGAATATTTTATAATTTTTTATATATTTTTCTTCCTTATATATTTTACTTTATGTTATTTATTTTTGTGTGTTACTTTTCATCTTTTTTGCTAATAAAAATGCTTTATTACCATAGGACACGGTGCCACTATTACTGTTTACTAATGATGGTTTGTGCTTACTGTTGTGATTGTCAATGTCTGGTTTTTTTAAAAAAATTTTGATGTCTAATAACTATGAAATGGTTTATTTTTCATGGAATAGGTAGTGAGTCCATGACATCCACCCATTCATCACCTCTATGGTTTTTCTTATTTTGGAAATTTGAGGTCCCTTTCATTAAATCAACTTTTAATAAATTGGTAACCTTGGTAGTTTCTGGAATTAGGAAGGATTCAAAAGGTTTGTATAGGATGTGACTTCAAGGAGATTTAATACTCTTTATATTCTTATACTTACTCAGGTGCTTGAGTTTTTTCATTAACTACTTATTGTTCCATGTTCTAATAATAGGAAGTCAAATAAAGTCTTTGCATGGTGTGGTTTCAATCCAAAAAGGAAAAAAAAAACACAATGGGAATTCAAAGCACACCCCTTAGAAAAATAAATGGGATAAAAGCATTGGTTATGGGACTAGAATGACATGTTACCCATGCTTGAAGGTCCCCTCTAACTAAGGCCCTCTCTCACTTTCTATCTTTCTTTTCTTTATGGAATAGTGGTTGTTTTATGGGAGCACTCTTATGTCTTGAGGGGGTGGATCGGTCTTGGTGTGGTGATGCAAAGTCACTAAAAGAGGTTGGTTTTGGTCTAGACTAAGGATGAATCTTTTCAGGTCATTTTAAACACACCACAAGGGATTTCTTATGACCTTAATTTTAGACTTCATCCCACCTTCTTAATAATCCATATATGCTACCACAACTCACCTCACTGTCAGTTTCCATGTTATGCTTGATGTCTTAGTTTGATGTGTTAGAATTCTTGGATAGATTCTTTGAGGTTGGTCCTTATCTTCTCATGACCATTAATTGACTGTGGGTCCCACAGACTCCTTAGTTGAGGTTATGCAAGGGTAAAAAGGGCATGTGCTTGCTATGGGGAGGATCCACTTACATATCTTTTGGTTTCGTTAGTTAAGTTCCTTACTTTAGACATTACTACAATCCTATCTTTCGCATATTCCATTGTGTATCCTACTCAGTGCTCCTTAAACTTTCATTAAATTCATTCTTCAAATCAATTTCTTAATTTTCTTAATTTTCTATGCTTCAACACCTTCTTCTACTACTCTAATCATGTTCGTGGCCTTTTGGGCTTCCATTGAATCCCAATTTCACTTAGAAACTCTTTGTATTTGAGAAGTTTGACCAAAGTCAACATAAGTCAATGGTGGTTAACAACAACATTGATTAGGCCTAGTCGACATAGCCAACCCTATCGACTAGGCCCTATCGATGCATGTCAAAAATCCTGTAAATGCCATCATGAACTTTGAATTTTTTAACATTTTCTTCATAACAAGAAGGGAGTTTTTGCCATTTTTCAAAGCCCAAAACCTTCCAGAGCCCATAACTTCCCAACCGTTTATCCAAATCACTCTGTTCTTTAATCTTGTAGCTACTGGAGGTAAGATCTTTATCATGGGGGTTGTAAACCTTAAGGTTTCCAATGAAATTTTTTAAAAAAATTTTCTAACTCTCCCAAAAGGGGTTAATGAATACAATAATATGAAACTATCAAATTTTGAGAGTTAATCCTTCCAACACCCTCTAGAATGACTTATTACCATTAAAAAATACAATAATGATTAAAATGAATTAAATTAGTCATAATCACAACTTAGCCAAGTGTAACTATCCTAAGGAGATAAGGTATCCTAATTGTTTCATGTTACACAACAATTTCTAACTCATGGTCATGTTGTGATTACAGATGGTGTTAAGACCAAAATGGCCGTAGGAAGGATAACCCTCTCAACCAAGGGACAAATGACTTAGAACTAGAAGGGGTCAAGAAGAGTAAGCCTAGGAGCTGCTAGAGGCAACCCATGCAACATGACCTCTTTGAGATGAGCCTGAAGTGGAATTTGTTCAATAGATTCGCAAAGAAGAAGTTCCAACAAAATAATCACAATGAGGGAAAGTACCAAGACCCATACCAAGGCTCGAAGTCACACTAACATAAGCTTGCCTTAACATCATCAGGCCCCATGAGATCTAATGCTTAGTTCTCTAGGTTCTAAACTTTGGGCCATTTTAAAGCATGCTCTAGCAGAGGTGAAAACACAATTGCAAACTTCTCTCATGTGTCCAGTCATCACTTCTAGTGGGGAGTGGTACATGGGAGAGATGTATCTCTTCTGGAACAATAGAAGGCTAGGATTCATAGTGAAGATCAATGATATTCAAGTGTCCTACTTGGTTGAAGCTATCGCATAGGTGCTTGGGTTGCCTAATACTAGGACACAATTGGAAGAGCTATCAACACAAGCTGACCCTAAGGCCAAAAGGAGTGGACCCAGTGGTGTTACAAGGTCAGCCATAAGGAGTTTGACGCACTCACACCTACAAAATGTATGTACTTTAAAATAGTGGCCTATCACCTCAATCCAATGGTGAGGCCTAGCAAGGTGACTACCTTTTTTGCCTAAGTATGTGCTACTTTAAGCAGGATATTTCTAGCAAACCTTCCATAATTGATCTATTTAGAGATTGAGAAGTACTTCAAAGAAAATGAACATGGAAGAAAAACCCTACCTTTTCCATGTCTCATCTAGAAACTTTTCAAAGGGTAGGGATCATTTGCTTTGTAAATGACATGATCAGGCATGCTCCTTTGGCCTCGTAGTCTAAAATAATGAAGGATAAGACACCTACCATGACTAAAGAAGGAGAGAAATAGTCACCACCTTCACCGCCTATTTAAGAAATAATGCCAAAGGCTCATGTAGCGATTGAGCTTTTGCATGAAATCCAAGAATAGCTCTTGCATGAGCAGGAGTAGCATGTAGGAATGAGTGGTGGAGATCCATCCATATATCGACTTGCGATGAGTCACCTTAATGAGGTGGCTTGGACAATTAGCTGGATGAAATGAGGTGGACGATATTCTTTGCCCAATGAATGTAGTTTCCCATAAGATCAAATCCCAATGCCTGAGAGGTGACAATGTCTTTATCTCAATACCATTTATTCCTAGAAATCTCTAGGAATGATGCCTCCTTTTTGTACATTTGGAGGAAGACGAGGGGACAACTGTACTAGTGATGCAGCACCAAGGGTAGGAGACTACTGCTGAAGTCATTGTTGATTGAATAGTTGAAGCACTTAATGCACCTATGACATTTGTGCTAGATGTCTTTACTCTTCAAGATCTGTAGGCATAATCAACAAAAAATTAAGTGCAGCCTAGCATGAAGAGTTGCTGGACCAACTAGTGGGGATCTAGTAACCAATTTTGAATATCTTTGATTTTTTAGATAACATCATTGCAATCCATTCAGAGCTGCTAAAAGCAAAGGGCAAGTGCATCATCTTAGAAGGAAAACATGAAATGGCCTAAGCATAATAGCCATGGAAGTTTCTAAACTACATGCTTCTTTTTGCTGATCTTGCACTTCTCAGCCCAACAACAACTAGATATGAAGCTTTTCAATATTTTCAAGAATGACTAAAACAAGTTGAGGAGGAAACAGTGATGGCCATCTTCAACCAATTCATAGCAGAAGCAAAAATCTACTTGGTTTAGAAGGACTTGGTTTAGATGCATCAAGAAAATGAGTCACTGACTACATAAAATCATTGCCTACGTAATGTTGATGCATAGAAATAATAGATGCAAGAATTTATTCATCAATAGTAGGAGTAGCTTGCCAAGGTAAACATAGAATTGAGAAAATTGACTATGAAAAATATTAATCTATCTATGAAGGACATTTGAACCTTATACCAAAAATCTATGATGGAGATTTCCGCCTAGAAAAATAAGACTCTAAAATTTGAAAGAGTTAAGAATCATAATAGAGACCAAGTTAGCCTACAGGAGGAAGTGAATGAGAAGTATATTCCAATAACTAAGGCAAAAGTAAATGAAGCCCTCTAGCAACTCCAATAAGGAAGAGAAGTGTGGCAACCCGTCATCGATAGAATAGATGCCTATAATAGACCAGAGATCTAACTAAAGGAGTTGAAAATTAAAGAAATTACAGAGTATATGGAATTTGCCAATCTTTGCTATGCAAACCTAGTGATGTTTACTACTAGACAACCATGGTTAGAACTTGAAAGTAGGTGGCTAGCTCATACTTGTTGTACGAGGCCAAGTTCAAGCACCATAAAGAAACCAAACAAAAGCTTGAGATAGCAAATGCTAAACTTGAAGTTCTCAGGGAACAATTCATGGATCAAAAATTAGCTATTGAGAACTTGGCCAAGAGAATGAATGATTACTAGGAGCTGAAAGATGTAGTTAGAGCATTCGACATTAAGGGCAAACAATTTGTTGCTTGGTTCATCAATGCAAAGGAGCTATTTCTAGTGATGCCCTATCCTTGGGATGTACCTGTTTCAACCCACATTGGCAAAGCTGCATGGATGGTGCACAATCCTAGGAGTAAGGAGGAGAAAATGAAGGCATTATTGGATACTTTTCACCTTCTGCTAAAAGTTGTAGCAGCAGTAGGATAGATGCAACTACCTTAGCCATTGCACGTGCTTGAAGTCAATGAAGGTCCTTCAGAGCCTCAGGAACCTCCACCACCTATGACTGCTTAATCTTTTTAACTGACTTCATGCCATTAGAGGATGTGCTATCCAATTTCATAGAGTTATGTCATGGTTTTTAATTTTGTGTCATGAACACCACAATTTTTGTAATGTGTTGATTCGTATACTCAAGCACTTAGTTTTATCAAGCTAATTTGTTGAGTCTAGAGTCAGTTAATAATTCCATACCTTCCTAATTTTGTAAAGGAACTTGAGAAAAAGTTTTTATTCAGTCATGGGGGTATGATGGGTCATAGTTGGTTGTATTGATGAGGCCTCATCAACTAGGCCCTGTTGACTGGGCCTTGTTGATGCATTGTTTCATGCATCGATGCAGCCCCATCGATGCAGGGTCCATTTTTTGCTTTTAAATATGTGCTCCCCAGTCACATTTATGGTATCAGATTCATAATAGTAGTAGAGCTCTTGTAGCTTGTCTATTTGAAAGTTAGAATATTTCTCCCGAGTGCCCACAATAAGAGTCATTGAGTATACGGATCTTTATTTGAGCATTGTTGTACCTAAACCAGACCAGTATATATGGCAATAAAGATGAGCTTCTTGATAAACCTTGTAACATTATAGATAGTTTAAATGTTTTATTTATGCATTCATTGTTTTTATTAAATACTTAATTAATTAAGCTTAATTAAGTTAAATTAGACTTTAATCAATTAAGCTAAATAGATTAAATACATAAGTATGACCACTTCAAGTGTAAACACGTATTCGCTTGGTAATCCCAGCAGCATTATTGCTTAGTGAAACCAGTAGTATAGCACTTGGTAACTCAGCAGTGGATACATGGATTTAGGATATGTACGGAAAGTGGGACTAGATGCTTATGTTAAGACTAGTTAGAGATCAGTAAATTAGTTAAATTAAATTACTTTATCTCTTTCTCTTCAATCACCAAAGAACATGAAACATAAAATGATAAA
Source organism: Gnetum montanum (assembly GCA_015680685.1). Lineage (NCBI taxonomy): Eukaryota > Viridiplantae > Streptophyta > Gnetopsida > Gnetales > Gnetaceae > Gnetum > Gnetum montanum. Next base: position 171,200 of record MNCI01020719.1, on the reverse strand, counting down.
AATCATATACCTTGATCACACTTAACTGTACCATCTACATCATGCGTGTAGTTGGGAAGACAAAAAATGACCTTAGAGTAAGGTTCACTACCTAAGAGACTAGTGCACTAGAAACTATAGAGCCTACAGAATTTGACCAGATCACGTGTGAACGGTTCGTGATTTGTATGGTTGGGCATAGGGGTACCTCACCGCTCATCAAACATTATATCTTCTATATCTTGTTTTGGTTATTTCTTTGATGGTAACACCTTCTATATTTACCAATGCATCATCATAATAGTCTAGTGAAAAAATTGCATTATAAAGTTTACTTTTATTACTTATTTGAAATAATGCTTTTATTTTTTCTATATGACATGAATCCTCTAATTTTGACACTAAACTATTAAAATAAACATGATCTTCTAGTATAAATGATGTAACTAAGTTAAGCAAACATGTTAGATATATGCGAACATTTTTAATATGATGCATTTTAAAAATAAGTTAACATAAGAATCATTACAGTCAATGTTGGCTATGTAGAGTACTAATTTTATCAAGATTATACTTCACAATGTTATGTACAACTTAAATGCAAGAGATATATAACTTTAAAAAGGAATGGCTAGTATAGACTCATACTTTGTTTATTAGGACCTTTTACAGATTTCTCTCTCTCATTAGTACAAACCTACAAAAAATTGTATAGATAACTAAGTATATTGTTAAATATAAAATTATAGTGCATAAAATCTAGTCCGAGTTTTTCAAATTTATGTTTTTATTGTTTTCATGTACTTTACAATAACATTTTTTTACCACATTCTCCATTGTCAAACTTTTTACCTAAAAGACAAATCATGAAATCTTGTAAATTAATCAATTTATTGAATTTTTAGCATAAAAATTTAGGCAAATAAATGACATTGTATTTACCTTGCATTTTTTTAATGATCCTTTTTTTTGTTATGTTTCAGTCAAGTTGTTCAAAAGAGGTAGAGGTTTTGTATATTTCCTAAATAAAAAATATCATTTTAACTAATTGGCTTACTTAAGAAATATTACTATACATAATAATTATAATAATAAGAAATATCATTATCACATCCTTATCTATCTTTGTTTCATCATCATTGATGAATCATGGTTTGCCAAGCCCTGATATCGGATCCTCGATATCAGGTATGCGATATCGTAGCCTGGATAACGATATCGAATACACAATATCGTGATTCCTGTGTAGGCCTATAAATATATAATTTATGCACATAGGAAGGAGTTCAGTTGATAAGTCTTAGGGTAGAGTCCTTTTTTTAATTTTTAGTTAGTTTTCAGTTCCTTCCCTAGTTAATGCCCGCAATGTGATGATTGTAATTGTATGAAACCTTTGTTCGAGTGTGATGTACTTGGACACGCACACAATCGGCAATAAAGATCAAGATTACTCCATCATTGCAGCATTCACTTAGCTTTTAATTGTTTAATTATTGATTATCATTTATTGTTTTCTTATTAAATATTTCTCTTATCTTCATTTACTATTTCTGTTATTAAATGCAAAATGAGTATGTCTTAATCATGAACATTTAAGTGTAACTACTTGGTAACCCAGTAGCATCTCTAGTAGTGCTTCGAGTAATGTGCACTTTGTAATCCCAGAAGTAGTACACGAAGTCCAAGATGCATACGGATGATAAGGATAGATTCTCATCACACTTAGGCTAGTTTAAACTTTGTTTCCTATTGCTTATGAGTTTAATCAAGATTATTTTCAACTGTCTCTAGGAGTAGCATAGTATTAGAGACCACATCATACACCTCACTCTACACTAAACCATACGTGATAAAGCAAATACTAGTCCAAGTGGGAAGATAGTGAACTATGATCAATGTGTAACTATCTAGATCCCCAACTAGTCCATTTGCGAAGTTTGATTGGATTGTGCGTACACGCTTATATTCATATGGTTGAGTGTAGGGATACCTCGCCGCTCATCATTGGTGCCATTGCCAGGGACGATGCTAGTTATCTAGATTAATTATATCATCCGAGATTTTTGTAATGGAACATTAATGATATATCTTTTAGAAAGAAATTAATTGTAAATAAGTCACACACAATTCACAATAATGTCTCTCTCACAAGACTATGATAATCCAACAACTAGTGAGGTAATTCATTGGAGAACCAATGAAATATATGATGACGGAGAAGTTTGGAGTACTCAATCTTATGTAGGAGTCTCATATGTTCATGAACACCCCAATGATACTCAAGGACTCTTGTCATTCAACTTGGACACCTTTAGTAAGGATGGGACATCCCATAGAATAAGGGGGCTTGTAAGACCTAGGACCTTCTCAATAGTTAACAAGAACTTATCCAGGGATGATTGGGAGACTTACAAAATTCATGATGAGTCTTCCTATTCTTTCTCTTCCTCTACTCCTTAAATGTCAAGTCATGACATGGATGACCATTTCTCAAGGGGTTGGCATAGAAATAAAAATCAAACCCACAGGCAAAGTCAGGAACATCAACATGAACATAGGAAACATCATCCCAAGGCACAAACTCATGACTTATTTAATGACAATGAACCCCTGCTAGCCACTAAGAGCCTAATGTGTATACACGAATCTATTCGAATATCCCACAGGCACCGTAAGGAAAGCCATCTACCCAGGCTTGATTTAAACAACTTTCCCAAGTTTTCAGAAGGCTATGATTTAGATCCACAACATCATTTACGAGCTTTCTATGATACCTATGCATGGAACAACATTGATAACGGATGGAAAAGAATTAAGCTCTTTTTGATGACACTTGTTGGCCAACCAAAAGTATGGTATAGGTTTTTAAAACCACAACCAATTTTTTATTGGCCGACAATGGTAGAACTCTTCAACGAAAGATATCAAACCTATGCAAGAGTCTCAACCTTGAGGAGACAAATCCAAGAGTGGAAACGAGAGCAACATGAACCCTTGTACATGGCATTAGAAAGATATTACTCACTATTAAACAACTACCCAGGCCATGGGTTCTCTAAGGAAAGGCTAATGTATCACATCATGGATGGGCTCTGTAATGAAATAAGGGAGATCCTAGGAATGTATGCCCCAGGTCAACTATATGAACTATGAACCCACCAATTCTAGGAGGTTATAAAGAGGGTAGAAAAAGAAGAAGGAGAAATAGCAAAATGGGAGAATGTTGAAAGATCTCAATAGGACCAAAATCTCAAAATAACAAAAGTCCATTAAGAGGAGAAATCAACTCACCTCATGGAGGTGGAATCATTTTTGCCAATACTAAAATTGCTAGAGGATATTGAGGCAAAGATCAATAAGATGATAGAATGGGTACATGGAAAATGTGGAGAATATCCCAACATTATTAGAGGTAGAATCACGCATGATCACTCTAACAAACAGGACAAACAGAGGATGCTAAACTGAGAAACAAGACAAAACACCACTCCACAGTCAAAAAGAGGGGTTAAAAAAATAAGGATAAGGGCTTAACTGCCAATCATAAATATCAATGTGATGTTTGTCTATAAGATCACCCCAAAAGTCAATGCCTTGTATTGTCACATTTACATTAGGGAGGAATGGTACATCTAGATTTTGTATAGAGGTACTGTGTCCAACCATAGTGGTAGAAATCCTAGTCATGGGGAAGGCCACCATCAAACAGACCACACCCTTCGTATCCCCCAACACCAAATGTCTATTATGTTTAGCATCTTGTTTTCCAAATTGGATCAGCATCCTCTACTTCACCTCATCATTATCATTCTCTTAAGTACTATCAACCCATGTCCTCTCCCACAAGATCACCACCTCATGTTCCTTACACTTTTCCTCACCCTCAATATTCTTATCCTTCACCTCCTTCTACATTTCGACTAGTAGCACTATAAGGTTTTGCACCATAGCACCAACCCCCAAACGTTACTTGTGCTACTACTGTCAATAGTAGTGGAGGTCCTCCACAATGTCGAAAGCATCCTTTCTTTAGGCATGACTATAGAAAGAAATAGCACGATTCTAAAACCACTGCATCCACCAACTCAGCACAAGTCCAACGCTGTGATGCATCTTCCCCCTCAAACTTAACACCTCTTGTTACCTTATCCAGGCCACCAATCGACACTCTAACAACCATGCGGCTCAATGAACATAACCATGTAGGGAGACATATCGATCCTTGCATATCATCTTATGGTCATTGGTGCCATAGTGGGTCAACTTCTTATCACATGACCACATCTTATAATCTACCCCACTATGCCTACTTCAATCAAGCGTGTGAACCCCAATTTGAGTAGATTTCGGCCACCACAACAAGAGACACCTAGTGGTTTGGATATGACCAGACCCCAATGTTTCCAATATGCCTAGATCCAAATTTTCTATTTATTAATTCTAGTCATGCTTAAGGGTTTAGTCATGAAGGATACCCCCCATTCTAATAAGCAGAATTAGTAAATGTTTTTCCTTTTCTTTGATTTTACAATTTTTTTTGTTTTCTAGTTTTTCACTTTTCAAATTATTGTTTTTACTTTTTTGTGGGTAATCTCATCGGTGAATAAAATACTCATGTGACTCATCGATTGAGGTGTTGTTCTATGCTATCAAGTCTCAAGGGACTAATTATTTGAATAGTGAGCCCATAACATCCACCCACCCATTCTATTAACATGAGGTTCTACTCTAGGTGTGATGATATTCTTGATATCATTAAAACTTAAAAGTAACGTTGTGTTCATTATGCCCAGTGCGACAAATGATAGACTAAGAGGAAATGACTAGGGTATGACATCAAGGGAACTTGTGGATTCTATTTGGTGACATCTGTATGTGCTATCATGCAGCTTGGCTGTACTCAAATCCTTGTAAATCTAGCAAAAAATGGGAGTAAGAGTAATAAAGGCACTTAATATAGAAACTCAATGTTGTTCTTGAGGATCCCACTCGAAAGACATGCACCCATGCTTGAAGGTTGGTGGCTTCCCCAAAACACTTTTGGAAAAGACAAAGTGCCAAAGTGACTAGATGAAGAAAAAGAAAAGAAAGAAAAAAAGGCAATAAAGAAAAAAAATCATCATCAAGTAGAACATGCTGCAAAGAAATTACAAATCACTCCTCCCTTGGACAAAATGCCAAGTGAACGTATGCTTTGCTGTCATGGTGCTCTTATGGTTGTCTATCATTGGATGAAACAATGCGATGTCATTGATCAGAGGAATGGACTTGGTCTTGATTTTGGAGTGATGAGCTAATGACACATTAATCACACCCTACACTTAGGATTCACTGTGTCCAGGGTTAGTTACCTCATGTCCCAATTTGGGTAGTCCCTTCTATGATTGCTCATTTCACCCTACTATTCATGTATTTCTAACTTATGTCTTGTATGGCATAAAACTCATACCTCATCGCAGTGGTATTTAACATGTGTGTGTTTTGTTGCACTAGTATGGATTGCATTTAACCTTTTTACTACCTATGGAAATTTTACGGTGTGGTTATGTAAGGGCATGATAGGTATGAACCTACTTTGGGGAGCACCCACTTGCGTAACCTTTGTAATTTGCACTCATTACACATCACCACATCATCTTATACCCTCTGGGTACTACATTGCTAAAGTTATCCTTTTCTTTATCATCATTTTAATTTAAATGTTCTTATGCACTACTACATGTCCTTTTTCCTCACCCTATTCATGAACTTCATTGTTAAATTCCACTTCATTACACTTTTGGTGCCTTTAGGTCTATTGAACATTACCTTAGATCTTTCAAATTTATGTTAAATCCTTCATTTGTTTCCTTGGAAATTTGAAAAATTATCAATTTTTCCATGTACCCTATTTTGGAAGGGATGTGATATTAGGTACCCGATATCAGGTCCGTGCTAGTGCGTACGCGATATTGCATCTATAAAATATATATATATGGACCCCCCACGTGCATCAACATCATTTTTCACTATTCATGCAAGGGAAGTTTTTGTAATTTTCTTCCATGAATTCTCATGCTTTGAGCACCTATCATTCAAACATCAATATCTTGCTCATTAACGCTTCGATTCTCGTTCCAATTAAAGCTACGTAAACCTGGAGTGTTTAACTTAGTTGTGGGGGAAGGGTATGCTCCAAGTTACATGTAGTGTTTTTGAAATTCGTCATTACTCAAAGGATATCATAAAGGGTAAGTGACCTTAAGAAATGTTAAAAACGTATACCAAATTAATTTTATTCCTTCACCCATACCATGAAAATTATTTTTTGAAGTCACCTAATCAAATTGGGCCCAATATCAAAACTTTTAGGGGAATTTTTTATGAAAATTTTTAACTCTAAATCACACTAGGCAAAAAATGAATTTATTAAAGGCAATGAGTAAGGTATAATTCAAATGTTGTAAACGACCTTACTAATAGTTGGCCTTATGTGATTGCAGATGGCCCCTAAACAAGAACAACAAGGAGGACCCTCTCAAGGTGCATCCAAATGGCCAAGGAGAGGTAGAGGCCAAGTGCCTCTCGAAGAACATGCAAAGCAAGAGGCACAATCATTCAACATTCATCAAGAACCTCCTGTCATTACACAATCTAGGAATGCCAAAAGTGGAGAAGGCAGGGCACTTGAATAGAGGCAACACCTCACATTATCTCTGAAATGTGTTTAGGAAATTCTGGAAAGGTCCACGTCAGTAGTAGTGATTGTGGAACTTAATTTTGGACCTTTTATTGAATTTTCCCCTGAGGTAGTTAGAGATCAACTTAAAGGGTCTCCACTGTGACATGTTCTCTCTACGAGTGGTGACTGGTACTTGGGGGAGACATACCAATTTTGGCATAATAAGGAGGAAGGCACCACCACTAATATTGGTGGGATTTCAGTATATTTCTCTGCCAAGGCCATTTCAGAAGTTTTGAACCTTCCAAATATAGGGTCCAAGGTTGCTCACCTATCCACTCACTCTGATGCTGATGCGTGCAAAATATGGTTAAAAAGGACGTACAACAAGGAGGATAAAACATATGAAGAGCTCACACTTGAAGAAAGGATCTATTTTAAAATTGGCACATATCACATTTTCCCAACAAAAGGACTAAACAGGATTTCCACCTATGCGGCTAGAGGAAGTGCCATCTTGATGGGTAAGGTTGATGTCAACCTACCCCATCTATATCTCATAGAAATTTTAAGGTAGTTTAAAGAACGTAAGATAGGGAAATCTGCATTACCTTTTCCCTGCCTAATTAGGAAGCTGTGTAGATGGGCTGGAATTTTGGGGTACACTAATGACATCCCCAGAATGGCTCAAAATGCCTCATTTTCTAAATTACTGAAGCCACTGGCACCAAGGAAAGATGTTGGTGAAACATTGGCACCTAAGCAAGAGCATATGGTTGAGCCCACTGCACCTGAAACAACTAGGCCTAGCTAACTTCTAGACACAAGGCCCAGTCAACAATAGGAAGCAAGGCCCAACATGTAGCCCATAGGCCAGCGAGACCAATCACCATTGTTGCCATAGGACTATTGACCATTAATGAGCCACCTTTGGGCCATCGTTGAATCAATCAATTAGGGAAGTTGTGATGAGGCAAATCTCTTCAAGATCATTGATGATGTTGTATAGCCCACAGTCCTAATTGATCACACATGGGACAAGGTGTTTATCCAAACAGGAGAAGGGGAATCACATTGGTCACAACAGATCTCTGGAAATGCTGCATCTTTTCAAGTGAAATTAGAAACTGGTGAAGGTGTCACAATAGTGGCTATGCAACACTAGGATGCAATAGGAGTAGCAGAAGTGGTTGCAAACCACATCAAAGAATCGTTCAATGTCCTTGTTGTGTCATTGATTGATTTTATAGAAGCACACAATTCTCAAACCTTGGCTAGTCCCTCAATGACTCCCGAAGATCATGAGGATTTTTTGGATTAGTTGCTATAGACATGACAAGTAATGACATCCTTATTCAACATCCTTCAGGATGTCACAGCAACATAGTTAGACCTCATCTCTACAAAAGGAAAGCTGGTCATGGTAGAGGTTAGGATTGAACATGTAGAGAAGGAGTTGAAAAGACTCCAAGAGAAGTTTGTCACCCTACAAGCTGCACAGTGGGATACATTCCAATTCATACCTACAGACCAGCTAGAGTCCTTTCAGATAGAGAAACTGAATAAATTACTAGAAGAGAATAAAAGAGTGGTGGGGGAAAAAGAGAAGGCCGATTGGGATGCTTCAAAGGAAGAAGCTTAAATGTATGCACATGCCAAAGCACTCAAGGCCTTACAAGAAGAAAATAAATAGCTTATCACCGAAAATCTCTGGTTGACCACAATAGAAAAATAAAAGAATATTCTCAAGGATAATTTTTAGCAAATGTGAGAATAATTAATAAGGGTCAACTAGGATATGAATTTCTTGGCCAAAAAAAAATAGAACCCTCTCAATGGAGGAGGTATGCACGATCTGTCAGAAGACAACTATTGAAATAAGTGCATGGTAGAATAAGGCCAAGCGACATTAGAAGCTGAAGGAGCATTTCAAAGATTAGGTGGGAATGTATAAGAAGATTATTAAGAAAGAGATTCATATGGCCAAAACCCATATCAACACTCTTAATGCCTAGAACGCTGACTGGCGAGCCATATTGGATACTTATGCTTTCGTTCACCAAGCAAAACTAAAAAGCCAGGACTTACAGCTATAAGATCTCACTGAGTACATGGAGTTGGAAAACCTGTGGTATGCTAACTTGGCCATGTTGACAGTAAGATTCTCGAGGACAAAATTAGAGAAGTAGGTAGTAGCCACCTACGCCAAGTACGAAGCAAAATTTGCAGAACATAAAAAGATACTACGAAAATTAGAGATAGAAAATTTTGAATTAGAGATGGTCAAGACCAACTACCAAGGGCAAAAAGATGTCATGGCAAATTTGGCTCGATGGCTTACAAATTACCAAGAATGTAGAGACAAAGCCAAAGCCTATGAGGAGGAATGATGATTGTTTTCGGCTTGGTATGTTAAAGCTAATCAGATGTTTCCACAACTATCGTGTCTATGGGAGGTGCTAGCTCCATCAAATATTGGAACATCAGCATCAATAGCACATAATCCCTAGACTGAAGAAGAAAAGCTTTAGGTGCTCCTTCAAAGACATCCATTTCCAAAACCTAGAGCACAAGATAAAGGGAAGAGGCCCATGGAGGAGCCACCACCACCAGGAACCACATGAGTTTCAACAATTTTGTCTTTTGTATTCTTTGTTTGTGTCCCAATTTTGTTTGTTTAATTCCATGCTGTAGCATAAAGTAATTCATAGTTAGTCAATAATCCCATACCTATCCACTATGTAATCAAAGGAACTCATTCTCATTTTGATTATTTGACTTGAGGACAAGTTGTTATTTAGTTGTGGAGGTATGATAAATCATGGTTTGTGAGGCCCCGATATTGAATCCTTGATATTGGATACATGATATCATAGCCTGGATAATGATATTGATTACATCATGATTCCTGTGTAGGCCTATAAATATAGCATTCAAGCACATAAGAAGAAGTTCAGTTGATAAGTCTTAGGGTAGAGTCTTTTTGTTAGTTTTTAGTTCCTTCCCTAGTTCATGCCCACAGTGTGATGATTGTAATTGTATGAAACCTTTGTTCGAGTGTGACGTACTTGGACACGCACACAATTGACAATAAAGATCAAGATTACTCCATCATTGCATCATTCACTTAGCTTTTAATTATTTAATTATTGATTATCATCTATTGTTTTCTTAGTTAATATTTCTCTTATTGTCATTTACTATTTCTATTATTACATGCAGAATGAGTACATCTCAATCACAAACATTTTAAGTGTAACTACTTGGTAACCCAGTAGTGTCTCTAGTAGTGCTTCGAGTAATGTGCACTTGGTAATCCTAGAAGTAGTACACGAAGTCCAAGATGCATATGGATGATTAAGGATGGATGCTCATCGCACTTAGGCTAGTTTAGACTTTGTTTTCAATTGCTTATGAGTTTAATCAAGATTATTTTCAACTATCTGTAGGAGTAGCGTAGTATTAGAGACCACATCATACACCTCACTTTACACTAAACCATACGTGATAAAGAAAATACCAATCCAGGTGGGCAGACAGTGAACTATGATCAACATGTAACTATCTAGGTGCCCCAATTAGTCCATCTGCAAAGTTCGACCGGATTGTGCATACACACTTGTATTTGTATGATTGAGGATAGGAATACCTTGCCACTCATCAATCATCATTACTTTCACTATGAGTACTCTAAGATTATTTATCATGTATCTCTAATTCAATATTCTTTCCTTTTACATCCTAATGTTTTTATAATAAATAAATAAACTAAATACATTTACTTAAGATATTGTAATTAATGAAGATGAGGTCTTTTAAATATTACTTATCTAGCAGCCTCATCTTGTTGTTTTATTTTCTTCCACCTTGTGATCTTCTTCATCCTTCTATTATAAGATTTCTTGTTATAGAAGATGCATCAATAACATAAAAAAAAACTTTAACATATAAAAGCAATAAAATAATTATGTGTTTCCAATTTCATAGCTTCACATATCTTATCAGTTGACCTATTCTTCTATCTTATTATGATATCTTTATAAGCATCTATGATTTCTAAGATATGCTTATATTCCTCCTATGCCCATTTCAAATAGAATGATTCTTTACCCATTGAATTTAATTTCACACTTATTATAATCCATAAAAAATACCATAAATCATTATCATGTAAATATATGATACTAATTTCATTCTATGTTATTGTATGTCATTGTATGCATGTAAAGCCCCTAGTAGATTACTGCATCAAAATAAGGACATAATGAAAGAAATATCATTGATAATTATCTCATTCTTAAGTAAAATGGAGTTAATAAACCTGCTTGAGAAGTTCACCAATTTTCATGTGTTATAGTTAACATCTTCTAGAACTACAATGGTAATAAGAATATCCTTGATGAATTCAAAATCAACCAAATGCTTCTATTTAACATCACACTTACTATTTTTAAAAGCTTTTGGTACATCAATTATTTCTATTGTTGTGAAGAAACGATAAATCAAAACATACATATTTTTTTTTAGGATGGTAATTGTTACAATATTTAAAGGAAATTTTATTGTAAATATAGTCTTTAAATTCATTATTAGAAACTTTAAATAGATGATAGTTCTTCACATTTATATCAATAATGATGCTTGAGAACATAGTGTTTGTTCTTTAAAAAAATTCAAATAAACTTTTAAAAAATGAAAATGCATTTTTCACTATAATATTTTCAAAATCAATAATATAACAAATAATTAATTTCTCCATGAAGGAGAATTTCTTCTCGTATTTTTGTAATGTAAGATGCACATTTTGGATTTTACATGTAACAATAGAAATCTTTAAGTATCTTAATAAGGAAACCTAATATGTTTTCAACATCAATAGACTTTAGATGTTAATGCAACATTGATTGAATAGGTGGCTTCAATTGTAGTTCTTCTTTAGTGAACTCAGCATTTTCAATTAAGCTCATGAACATAAAATCATCAATTGAATATCTATAACATTAAAATTATTTTTAAATGAGTATATTCAATAATTATATGCCTTTGATAATGTTGAATGAAGATGATAAAATATTGTAAACTTATACTATCATAGGCATTGTCTATGTTCAAGTTTGTAGAACGTGCTATTAAGAAATCTTGACCAACAAAGAATTGTACAAAGGCTAACTTCAATGAATAGGCATGCTTCACTTGTTTACATTTTTGCTTCAATGTTACCACCCTATCTATAAAAAATTTTCTTGACTTATTCTTTTACTTTAGATTCTTCAAGTACATTTGTTCATTTAGGATAATGTCAACTATGCATTAGTTGAAATACATTCCCCCTCTTCTCCTTCCTCCCCCACTCAATGCACACATGCATACATGCCCTTACACATGATGTGCCCTCCTCAAGAAACATATATTATATATTGTAATTTCTATATACATTGCCTACTTCCCCACCACCTCCACTAAACAGTTATCTCCTTTTATTTATTTTTGAGAGATATCACTTCCAAACATAAATAATAAAAAGCCTAAAAATTAAAGAAATAGTGTAATTTGTACATGCACTATTCTACAATAGCTTCTACTATTGAGTATTTAGATATGTTACACATAAAACAAGCAAAAAATAACCTAACTTAATATATATTATAATTTCCATATGAAGTATTCATCCCTCTTCATTCTACCCATCCCACCCTTGTCCCCCATAACTAACCTAAGAACTATCCAAACGGCTATATCCTAATACCTCCATTGTTAAAAGGAAATTTTTACTCTAGCAAATATTTTTGTACAGTCTTAAACCTACAATCATTCACACATGAAAATTAACTATTTAGGGTGTGAAGTCACCTAATAACTATTCATTATATGGGCTATATACATATACTCAAATAACATTTTTTTCCCTAAAACCTTCTTCCACATCCTTAATCTATGACCAAGATGCATTTCCTATTCAAAACTAACCTTTTTGACAACCTTAAGCTTAACACTAGTGAATAAAAAAATTAATGAAAAAAAGTGATCTTCTCAACTTTCAAATCCTCTTACTCTGAGATAACAAAAAACTAAAAATTCCCTTTGCACTATACCCCATGAATACATAATATTATTAACAATTGTATATGCACATCCATCCACAAACTTATTAGCCTAGTAGTTAGATTCTTCATTTGAAATTTCTAAGTCATGTGTTCAATTCTAGTAGGCAATGCTAAGTTATAAAGTTCTATTTAGACTATATATCTTAGGATATACCTATATTAACTATTTTAGAGTTCCAACACCTTAATATATAAAGCATCAAAACTTGTTTTTTTATCATTTATTGTAATTATCCGATACTGTATACGAGAGCTTCTTATGAATTTTATTTGAGTATGCTATGAAATTTTTTAGAAACTTAATTTTGCAATTTTAGGAATTTCAAAAAATATGATTTAGGATTTTTATAAATTCATTGTTTCTTCAAATTAGGATTTTTGATTTAATTATATATCACTGCATCTATCATCCATGAATAGTTTTTATTTACTTAATTATAAATTGGCACTTTTTATATCAAATTCAAGTATGTTTTGCATTTTTTTTTAAAAAAATCATTTCAAGATTTTATGAGTTTTTGATTTTAAAATCAATTCAAATTTTTTATTCAATGATATACAAGAACATTGAGGTTTTTCATTCAATAATTTGTAAGTTTGGTGATAAAATGAGAATTATCATTGTCTACGATATCATAGTTACAATATTATAGCCTTACATACATCATTGTAGATACAATGTAGTGGGCTATGGTCATGCCTATAAATACCAACCCATCATTGCATTGAAAGAACAAGTTTTTTCCCACCCTTAGGAAAATTTTTGCAAATTGTTTTCATAAATTTAGAGTTAGAGTGAATAATCACAATGTGGTAAATTACAGTTATATAGAATCTTTATTCAAGTGGATTGTTCCTATACATAATTCATGAATAGAAATAAAGATCAAGATTTTTTTTCATCATTATAGCATAGTTTTACTTTTCCATAATGTTTATTTTTATTTAGTCATTTATATTTCCTAAGCCATTTACTATTCTAATGTCTATTAGTAAGGCAAAATAAGTACAACTAGTTTTGAGCATAAAGTGTAATTGTTTGGTTATCCAATAGTAGCTTTGCTTAATTCATTCAGTAGTGAAGTTACTTGGTAATTCTAGTAATAATTACATCAGCCCATGACATGTATGGAAAACTAAGAACAGATGCTTATCACCATAGGATAGCATAGTTTTGCATTCTTATTGTACATAGAAACAGAATTTACATCCACTTTTACTATGTTTATACTTAGTCTTATTAAGGGCTAGTCAACATTAGTTATCATATACCTCACTAAGAATTAAACTATACAATTTGCACTTCACTAACTCTAAGTGGGAAGACAACCATCATGAACTTAACCTCAACTTACTAGTATATTTACATTATTCATTCGTGGATAAAGATTTGTTCATCCATGAATACTTATGATTTATGTGGTTAAGTGTTGGAATCCCAACTGCTCATCATTAGTACCGTTGTGAGGGATGTGTTAATGTTTAGTAGTTAGTTGATTTTACAAATTTTGTTGTATCAAGTATCACAAAGTACATATTTCATACTTAGAGGAATTTTTTAAAACATACAAACACTTAAGTGTCAGATAAACTAAAATGGCTTCTACAACTAAATTAAGATATCCACCTATTATTGATCTTAATGAAATTCATAACACAGATTACAATGAAGAAGATTAGAGTGCACCGATGTAAACCAAAATTTCATATGCTCATACTGATCCTTATTATTATGATTTTACGTTCCTTTTCAACCAAGATAAAGAACTTAGATGAAGAGACTTACAAGCCAACATTCTCTTTCCACCTGAATGTTCAACATCATCAATCCTTCATGTAGCCCTTATGAGATCAAATCTTGTCCATGTGCAAAAAGGATATTAAGTCACTAAAAACCTAACTAGGTCATATTAGCCAATGGAGGCTCAAGTAAGAAGGATTCCATTATGTAGGCAAGATACAAATAGGATAAAGTAAAGAAGGCATCATAGACAATTGGCCTAGAAGCAAAAGAAGACACTTCATTCTAAGCCAAAACATTTTATCAAACTCGTGAATCTCATTCATAGACACTAATAATTCACATTGAAGATACCATGAAAATAAAGCAGCATTTAGCTCTTATAGAAATCTATGAAAGACTTATGAGGAATTCAAGTCCTAAGACCTTCGATGGATCCAGAAGGGATGAATCAAGAAGTCACAAAAGGGATACTAGCCAATATCATTCTCTAACTCCTACATCTTCTTCCTATCATCAATCAACAAATTTTGACAAGAGAAAATGAAGACTAAGGGATCATGATGGGGAAAGAAGGAGAGATCATGGAAGATATGCAAATAGAAGAAGACATCCTACTGAAGAAGAAGATAATCATGAAGAAAAAGAAACAAGGATCAAACATAAAAGAAGAGAGCATTATCAACATTAGAGGGGTTACCACCATTATAGAGCTTAATAACCCAAAGACTATGAAGAATCCCTATTAGCCACTTACAATATGATTAACATTAAGGAAGATGTGTATATTCCTACTAGGTATTTAACGAACAGTTGCATCAAGTGACTTGACATAAATAATATTCCAAAATTTAAAGGCAATTATAATGTAGATTGACAACACCATCTCCAATTATTTCACAATGCATGTGTTCTACAAAACATTGAGAACTATTGGTTGAAATTAAAGTTGTTTCCCAGGACACTCATAAAGAAAGTAAAGAGTTGGTATAGGATCTTAGAATTGGAATCAATTCAAAGATAGGTTACCATGCTAGAAATTTTTAATGAAAAACATCAAACTTATTCTAGTGTGTCAATTTTAAAAAAATAGATCCAAGGATGGAAATAGAGGACACATGAATTTCTTGATGTATTAATGAGTAGGTATTACTCTTTATTGTATAGATGCCTAGGACACAAATTCTCTTAATAGGAATAACTATGATATATCATCAATGGTGATGAGTTATCATTTTGTTGGCCGCAATCTCGCATACACGAGATCGCAACCTATCTCCTCATCTATAAATAAGAGGTAGACAAATCTGATAATGAGTTTTTTAGTTCTAAGTTTTAGTAGTTCTTCTCTTAATCCTTCTCTCCCAATACATGCCCACAGTGTGGTGATTATAATTGTATGGCATCCTTATTCGAGTGTGACATACTTGGACACGCACATGACTGAAAATAAAGATCGAGATTACTTCATCATTGTTGCATTTACTTGGTTTAATTATTTATTTAATTGTTATTTACTGCTTTCATAGTTAATATCTCTTCATCCTAAACTCCTATTAAATGCTGAATGAGTACGACTTGATTACGAGCATTTAAGTGTGACTACTTGGTAACCTAGTAGCGTACCTAGGATCTATGCTTGGTAATCCCAATGGTAGTCATGCATGAAGTCCAAGATGTGTATGGGTGATCGAGGAATGGATGCTCATCGCACTTAGGCTAGCTTAGATTCTCTCTCACCCTCTCCCTCTTAGCTTAGATAATATTATTTTCCATTACACCCTAGAGTAGCATTAGTATAGTGATGAGTGACAAGGTACCCCTACACTCAACCATATGAATACAAGCATTCTCACGCGTGATCTGGTCGAACTCTGCAGACGGACTAGTTATGGCACCTAGACAGTTATCCTTAGGTCGTAGTTTGTTTTCTTCCCACCTAGACTAGTATTATATTTGTCACATATGGTTTAGTCCAAAGTGAGGTGTATGATGTGTTGCTAATCTAATGCTACTCCTGAAGCAATGGAAGATAATATTAACTAAGATAAGCTAGGAGAGAAAAGGATAAGAGAATCTAATCTAGCCTAAGTGCGATGAGCATCTGTTCCTTGATCATCCGTACACATCTTGGACTTTGTTCATGACTACCACTGGGATTACTAAGTGCAGATCCCAGGTATGCCACTGGGCTACCAAGTAATCACACTTAAATGCTTGTAATCAAGTCGTACTCATTCCACGTTCTAGGAGATAAGGGTAAGAGAGACTAATTAAGAAAGTAGTAAATAATAATTAATTAAATAAATAAACAACAAAGTGAACTTGCAATGATGAAGTAATCTTGATCTTTATTGTCGATCATGTGCGTGTCCAAGTACGTCACACTCGAATAAAGGATGCCATACAATTACATTCACCACACTGCGGGCAGACACAGGAAAAATAATCTATCTCTAGAGGGATCAAACTACCAGAGCTTCGCTACTCCTAACTCCTAATGCCAAAATAAGGGAGAGCTACTTCTTATTTATAGACATTGCGGTACACTGCGATATCACATACATAATATCACGAGGGATGCGATATCGTGATGGACGTGATATCGCANCAGTGATTACACAATGGATAGGTATGGCATTATTAACTGAAACAAAATGGAATGGTGCCGCAGTGTGGGAAGAAAACACAACACACAAAATATATACAACTACAACTAGAAAAATGTGGAAATCATGTAGTTTCTAGTGGTGGCGGCTCCTCCATTGGTGCCTTCCCTTTGTCTTGTGCTCTAGGCTTTGAAGGTTGATTGCACTGAAGTATGGCCTGGAGCTTCTCCTCTTCAGTCTGAGGATCTTGTGCCATCCATGCTAATGTTTCAATGTTTGATGAAGTCGACACTTCCCACAGATAAGGTAGTTGTGGGAACATCTGATTGGCTTTGACATACCACGCTGCGAACACCCGTCGTTCCTTTCATAGGCTTTAGATTTGTTCTTGTATTTGTGAAGGTCTACTAGCCATTGAGCTAAGTCAGTTGCAACATCTTTTTGTCCTTGGTAGCTAGCTTTTACCACCTCAAGTTCAGAATTTGCAACATCTAATTTTTCTACCAACTTCTTATGTTCTGCAAATTCTACTTCATATTTGATATGGGTGGAAGCTACTTGTTGCTCAAGCTCTATTCTCGGGTGCCCTACTATTAACATGACAAGGTTGGCATATCTAAGGTTTGCCAACTCCATGTATTCTATCAAGTCTTGGATCTACAGGTCCTGGTTCTTAACTTCCACTTGGTGGGCGAAGGCGTAAGTGTCCAATATGGCCCTCCAATCAGTGTGCTGAGCACTGATGTTGTTCATTTGAGCCTTGGCCATATGGATCTTCTTCTCTAGGATTTTCTTGTACATTCCCACCTAATCATAGAAGTGCTCCTTCAGCTTCTCATGTCATTTAGCCTCATTCTGCCACGCACTTATTTCAATGGCTAATTTTTGGTGAATAGCGCGTACCTCCTCCATTGAGAGGGTTCGATTTTCTCTAGCTAAACAGCTCACATCTCAGTTGACCTGAATGAATTGTCCTTGTAATTGATGAAAGTGTTCATCAAGAATGTTCTTTTGCTTCTCTACAGTGGTCAACCAAAGATTTTCTACAACCAACTACTTATTTTCTTCTTCTAATGCCTTGAGTACCTTAAGATGCACATGGGTTTATGCTTGTGATACAGAGGCATCCCAAACAACCATCTCCTTTTCTTCTACCACCTTCTTATTCTCTACAATTAATTTTTCTAGCTACTTGATTCTAAAGCTTTCTAACTAGTCTGCGGGAACAAAATGCAAAGGATCTTGCTATGCTACTTGTAAGGCCACGAGCTGCTCTTGTAGTTTCTGCACTTCAGCTTCAGCATGCTCTACCCTTACTTCTGTTAAGACCAATTTCCCCTTTGTGGAAATGAGGTCTAATTGAATTGCTATTACATCCTGAGGGATGTTAAATAGGGATGTCAAAACTTTCCCTGTTTGAAGTAATCTATCAACCGCACCCTCATGTTCCATAGGAGTCATTGAGGTTCCGGTCAAAGTTTGAGCATCCCATGCTCCTAAGATCTTCCAGTGGCATAATAAGTACATTGAAGGATTCTTTGATGTGGTTTGTGACCACATCTACAGCTCCTGTGACATTCTAGTGTTTCATGACCACCATAGTGGCCCCTTCACCAGTCTCTAACTGTACTTGGAAAGATGTCGCTTTTCCTGAGATTTGTTGTGACCATCTACTTTTCCCTCCTCCTGTTTGAATTGAGACTTCACCCCTTGTGTGATCTAGCGAAATTGTAGGTTGAATGGTGTCATTGAAGACATGGAAGAGGCTTGTGTCATCACAACTTCCCCAACTAACCGTCTTAGCGATGGCCCTAAGATGGTCCATTGAGGGTCTATAGTCTTGCGGCAGCGGAGGCTGATCCTAACCTGTGCTAGGCCCTACTTCTTGTTGTTGGCTGGGACCTGTGGCTAGAGGTTGACTAGTTCCAACCACATGTTCTTCTTCTTGTTCTTCTTGTTCTAGTCTCAGCTCCTTGCCAGTGCTCTTCCTTGGAGCTGGTTCCTTTAACAATTTAGCATAAGAAGCATTCTAGGCTTTTCGGAGGACATCATTAGTGTACCCCTGAATACTAGCCCATTGGCACAATTTTCTGATAAGACAGGGGAAGGGCAGCACCATCTTCCCTATCTTCTATTCTTCAAATTACCTCAGGATCTCTGTCAAATATAGATGGGGTAGGTTAGCGTTAACCTTTCCCATCAACACTGCACATCCTCTGGCCGCATACATGGATATTCTTTTCAAGCCCTTTTTGGGGAAGAGGTGATATGTTCCAATTTTGAAATAAACTCTCTCTTCTATCGTCAATTCACCAAATGCTTTGTCCCTACCATAAGCCTTCTCTAACCAATCCTTTCGCACATCAAGGTCTGAACAGATGGATAATCAAGCAACCTAGGGCCCTGAATTTAGAATATTTAACACTTCCAAAATGGCCTATGTAGAGAAGTCAACTGTCACACCACAAATATTAACTGTGGTGCCTTGCTCCCTATTGTGCCAGAACTGGTACGTTTCTCCTAGGTACCAGGCACTGCTTTGAGAGAGGACAGGCCATAAGGAAGATCCTTTAAGGTGATCCCTAATAGCCTCAAGAGCAAACTCTACAAAAGAGTTGAAGTTTAACTCCAAAATCATTGTAGCGAATGTGGACTTCTCATGGATAGCCTGAACACATTCCGGGGGCAACATGAGTTGTTGTCCCGGTTCAGGCACAGCAGCAGCTCCTCCTTCTGCCTGCCCGGACCATCTGGTAGGAGGTTCATCTTGATGGATGTTGAATGATTGCACCTCCTATTCTATATGTTGTCCAACAAGGCCTTGTCTTCCACCTCTCTGAGATCATTTCGTTCTACCTTGAATAGGACCCTCCTGCTGTGCATGTTTTGGGGCCATCTGAAATCACATGGGTCAAGCATTAGTAAGGTTGTTTTCAAAGTCAAGTTATACCTTACTGCTTTTCTTAGTTAAAGATCTTATGTTATAACGTGTGATCGTGCCCAAAAGTTTATAATAATGAGTCCTGTGACTTAGGTTGTTTCCATTTTAGTCTTCCAGTATACCTAAGGGTTATATTATTTTTAGGCACAATTATTCTAAGTGTTAAGTTAATTACCCTAACTGATGTCCTTTGGGCAATGATAAATTTCAAAAATGTTACACACTTTTCAGCAAGTGTCTCTCCCCCATGACTAAATTGAACACTCCGAGTTCAAGTAGGTTCAAATAGAATTAAAATCGGAGCACCAATGAGTGAGATATGAGTGAAAAAGCAAGGGTCATACAATCGCAACTCGCAGAGAAAAATTTCAACAACTCCCCCTGCGTGAATGACAAAATGATAAGTGTTGCAACGGGGGTACCTATTTATAGGAAAATAGGATGCGATATGGGGGTATGATGAGATGCGATATTGCAGTCCACCACAATGTTTATAAATAAGAAGTGGCTCTCTGTTGTTCTTCATTAGGAGTTAGGAGTAGCAAACCTCTGGTAGTTTGATCCCTCTAGAGATAGATTATTTTTCCCGTGTTTGCCTGCAGTGTGGTGAATGTAATTGTACAACATCCTTTATTCGAGTGTGACGTACTTGGACACGCACATGATCGGCAATAAAGATCAAGATTACTTCATCATTTCAACAGTAACTTTGTTATTTATTTATTTATTTAATTGTTATTTACTACTTTCTTAATTAGTCTCTCTCACCCTTATCTCCTAGAATGTGGAATGAGTACGACTTGATTATGAGCATTTAAGTGTGATTACTTGGTAGCCCAGTGGTGTACCTGGGATTTGTGCTTGGTAATCCCAGTGGTAGTCGTGCACGAAATCCAAGATGTGTATAGATGATCAAGCAATAGATGCTCATTACACTTAGGCTAGATTAGATTCTCTTACCCTTTTCTCTCCTAGATTGGCTTAGTTAATATTATCTTCCATTGCTTCAGGAGTAGCATTAGATTAGGAACACATCATACACCTCACTCTGGACTAAACCATATGTGACAAATATAATACTAGTCCAGGTGGGAAGACAGCGAACTGTGACCTAAGGATAACTGTTTAGGTGCCACAACTAGTCTTTCTGCGGAGTTCAACCGGATCGCACGTGAGAACGCTCGTATTCTTATGGTTGAGTGTAGGGGTACCTCGCCACTCATAATAGGCATCGTTGCCAGGGATGGTGCTAGTTATCTAGATTAGTTATATCATACAAGGTCACTGTAAAGGACTTAACGATATAACTCTTAAAAAGAAGTAATTATAAAAAGTCACATAAATTCACACACAACAATGCCTCTCCTACAAGATGATAATAACACCACACTTAGTGAGGAAGTTCATTGGAGAACCAATGAACTATATGACAATGAAGATTGGAGTATACAACCTAAAGTGGGAGTTTCTTATAAACATGAACAAAAACAACATCATCACAATACACGAAGGGATAACTTACAAGATGACGATGAACCCCCACTGGCCACTACAAGCTTAATGCAAATACAAGAGGCTATTCGAAGCTTACGTAGGCATTGTAAAGAGAGCCGTCTACCTAGGCTCGATTTAAACAACTTTCCTAAATTTTCAGAAGGCTATGACTTAGATCCGCATCAACATTTACTAGCCTTCTACAATGCCTGCACATGGAATAACATTGATAATGAGTGGCAAAAACTTAAGCTCTTTCCTATGACACTCATTGACCAAGCAAAAGTATGGTATAGATCATTAAAACCAGATTCGATACGACACTGGTCAATAATGGTAGAAGTCTTTAATGAAAAATATCAAAACTACGTAAGAGTGTCAACCTTGAGGAAAAAAATCCAAGGATGGAAACAAGCACAACATGAACCCTTGGACATGGCCTTAGAAAGATACTATGCATTGTTAAACAACTGTCTAGGTTATGGGTTTTCCAAGGAAAGGCTAATNTGGATATATCAAAAGTGTGGAGAATGTGTTAATAACATTGGAGATAGAGTGTTGACAACCCAAGAAGCAGGACAAAATAGTAGACATTCGGAGAAAAAGAATGAAGGGAATAAGTGCTCAACTGCCAATCATACATATGAATGCAACATATGCCTGTATGATCACCCCAAAGGCCAATGCCTAATATTGTTACATCTACATGAGCATTGGGGAAACACGTTACATCTAGAGTTCATACAGAGATACTATGTTCAATCACAGTGGCAACAATCCCAGTTGTGGGTGAGATCATCCTTAGACTGGAGGCACCCTTCATATTTTCTGAGTCCAAATGCTTATCATGTTCAACACCCTGTTTCTCCATTCGGGCCACCATACTCTATCTCACCCCGTTACTATTCTCCATAATACTATCAACCCATGCCTCCAACACAACCGTCACCTTGTGCACCTTATCCTCCTAACTTTTAGCATTCTCATCCTTTCCCTCCTTCCACAGTTCCACCAAATGTTCCTAAAGTGCTTGCACCAAAATAGCAAACCATGAACAACACTTGTGCTACTACTACTAACAGCAGTGAAAAACCTCCTCAACATCAAAAGCGTCCTTTCTTTAAACATGGCTGTAAGAAGGGATAACACAATTCTGAGGCCACTACATCTTACAACTCAACACAAGTCCCACATTGTGGTGCACCCTTACCTTCGAATGCAACACCTCATGTAACTTTATCAAGACCCCCAACTCACACTCCAACAACCATACAACCCAATGAACACAACCATGGGAGGCATCATCCCAATCATTGCATACCATCTAATGGTCCCAAACATCATAGTGGGCCAACTCATTATCTGGGAACTACATCGTATAAAGTGCCCCACTATGCTTATTATAATCAAGTGTGTGAACCCCAATGCGGTAAGTATGGACTAGTTCCAACATTTCCAACATGTAAGGATCCTCATCCTTCATTTATTAATCCTTGCCATGCTCAACCGATTAGTTATGGGGGATATCCCCCATTCTAAATAACAAGCAAGATCAATAAATATTTTTCATTTTCTTTAATATTTCAATTTTTTTTTCTAGTTTTTTGTTTTTCAACTTTTTGTTTTATCTTTTTATCTTTTTGTGTTTTTTTCTTGTTAAGTTTTTGTAAGTAATCTCATCTACGAATAAAAAACTCATGTGGATCGTTGGTCGAGGTGTGTTCTATGTTATTAAGTCATGAGTGGTCAATTATTTGGATAGTGAGCCCATTACACCCACTCATCCATTTTACAAATAAAGAGGTTTCGTTCGAGGGTACAATGATATTCTTGACATTTTGAAACTTAAAATTAATTTTTTGTTCATTATACCCCGAATGAAGAAGGATGGACCAAGAGGGAATGATTAGGGTGTGACATCAAAGGGATTTGTGGATTCTCTTTGGTGACCTCTGTGGGAGTTATCATGCAACGTGGTTGTACTAAGATCCTTGTAGATCTAACGAAAATTGGGAGTAAGAGTAATCAAAAGGGCACTCAAAATCAAACGTTGTTCTAGGAGGTCCCACTGGAAAGACATGCACCCATGCCTAAAGGTTGGAAGCTTCTCTAGATTCAGTATTCAAAAAGAAAAAAGAAAAGAAAAGAAAAGAAGAAAAACAAAGTTCTATAAAACAAAAATCACTCCTCCCTTGAACAAAATGCCAAGTGATCGTATGCCTTGTTGTTATGGTACTCTCATAGTTGTCCATCATGGGATAAAACAATGCGATGTCATTGATTAGAAGGATGGACTTGGTCCTGATCTTGAAACAACAGGTTAATAACACGTTAATCATGCTTTACACGTAGGATTCACTGTGCCTTGGGTCAGTTACCTCATGTCCCAATCTCTACGATCCCTTCTATACTTCATCTCATCTCACTGTTCGTGTAATTGTAGCTCATGTCATGTATAACATAGAATTCTTACCTCACTCCGGTGATATTTACATGTGTGTTTTTTTTGGAGTTAGTGCAGATTACATTTAACCCTTCTAGAGCCCACAGACACTTTAAGTGTGGTTACATAAGGGCATTATAGGTTGGAACCTGCTTTCGGGAGGATCCACTTGTGTAATTTTTTGTAATCTTCACTTATGATATAGTTCACACACATCATTTCTCATCCTTAGCTTATTTTTTATAACATTCTTTCCCTATTATTACTATCCCTCCAATTCAACGTTCCTATGAGTCATCACATAGCCTTTTTCTCCCATCCGAGGTCCTTATTGATAAATACTACACCATCATAATTTTCGTGCCTTTAGAACTAGTTGAATTACCCTGGAACCCTTTAACAATCGTCCATATGTCTTTATTTTACATCGTTTAATTTCAAAGAAATATTAAATATTAAAAATTTGGTACATTCTCTAAGTGCCCTAACTTTGATGAAAATATATATACGTGACCTCCCCGCAACATTTACCATCATTTTCCACTATTCACGTAGGGGAGTTTTTCGAATTTTTTCTCTATGACTTGCGATTGTGAGACCCTTGCTTTTATACCTATATCTCACTCATTGGTACTCCGATTTTCATTTGGTCTGAACCTACTTGACCCTGGAGTGTTCAGCTTAGTCATGGGGGAGGGGCACATGCCGAATAGCACATAAAGTTTTTGAAATTCATCATTTCCCAAAGGACATATTTAATGGTAATTGGTTCTAAACTTAAGAATAATTGTGTCCAAAAAATCATTTAATTCCCTTAGCTATACCAAAAAATTAAATTTTGAAACCACCTAAGCAAAGAGGACTCAACACTATAATATTTCGAGGACATGTTCTTCCAATAATTAACATCACATGGAAATAAAGTAAATCTATTAAGGCAAGCAGTAAGGTATAACCTAACTTTGGTAACAACCTTACTAACGATTGGTCCCGTGTGATTGCCGATGGCCCTGAAACGTGGACAACAGGAAGGTCCTGCTCAAGGTGTGATCGAACAATCTTAGAGAGGTGGAAGATAAGATCCTACTGGACAACATGTAGAATAGGAGGAATAATCATTCAGCGTTCATCAAGAAGATCCTTCTACCATACGGTCTAGGTAGGCAGAAGCAGGAGATACCTTCTCTGAAAGCGGTGCTTGGAACTTAGGGGAAATGTACCAATTTTGGCATAATAAAGAAGAAGGCACCATGGTTAACATTTGTGGTGTGACTATTGATTTCTCTATTCAAGCCATTTCGAAAGTATTCAACCTTCCAAATATAGGGCCAAAGGTTGCTTAGAACTAGCTGGACACTAATCAAGCAACTTAATAAACTGTTGACAAAGAATAAAAGGATGGTGGAAGAAAAAGAGAAGGCTAACTGGGATGCCTCTATGTCACAAGCATAAAATTACACGCATGCCAAGGCACTCAAGGCCTTATAAGAGGAGAAACTCTAGGCCATACTTCAATGCCATCAAGCCTCTAAGCCTAGAGCACAAGACAAAGGGAAGGCACCAATGGAGGAGCCACTGCCACCAGGAACTACATGAGTTCCACATTTTTGTAGTTGTAGCATATTTTTGTGTTGTGTTTTCTTCCCACACTGAGGTGTCATCCCATTCCATTTTTTCAGTTAATAATCCCATGCCTATCCACTGTGTAATCACTGTAACTTGAGGATGAGTTTTTATTCAGTCATGGGGGTATGATGGGATGTGATATTGCATGGGCCGCAATATCGCGTATGCGATATCGCAGTCCACCGTAATGTTTATAAATAAGAGGTGGCTCTCCCTTGTTCATCATTAGGAGTTAGGAGTAGCGAAGCTCTAGTAGTTTGATCCCTCAAAAGATAGATTATTTTTCCCGTGTCTGCCTATAGTGTGGTGAATGTAATTGTACGACATCCTTTATTCGAGTGTGACGTACTTGGACACGCACATGACCAGAAATAAAGATCGAGATTACTTCATCATTACAGCATTCACTTTGTTGTTTATTTATTTATTTAATTATTATTTACTACTTTCTTAATTAGTCTCTCTCACCCTTATCTCCTAGAATGCAGAATGAGTACGACTTGATTACGAGCATTTAAGTGTGATCACTTGGTAGCCTAGTGGCATACCCGGGATCTACGCTTGGTAATCCCAGTGGTAGTCGTGCACGAAGTTCAACATGTGTACAGATGATCAAGGAATAGATGCTCATCGCACTTAGGCTAGATTACATTTTCTTACCCTTTTCTCTCCTAGCTTAGCTTAGTTAATATTATCTTCCATTGCTTCAGGAGTAGCATTAGATTAGCAACACATCATACACCTCACTCTGGACTAAACCATACATGACAAATATAATACTAGTCCAGGTGGGAAGAAAATAAACTACGACCTGGACTAGGTGCCACAACTAGTCCATCTGCAGAGTTTGACCAGATCACGCATGAGAACGCTCATATTCGTATGGTTGAGTGTAGGGGTACCTCGCTACTCATCATATAGGAACACATCATACACATCATTCTAGACTAAAACATACGTGACAAAGTTAACACTAGTCCAGATGGGAAGATAGTGAACTGCGACCTAAGGACAACTGTCTTCGAAGTTTGATTAGATCCTGCGTGAAATGCTCGTATTTGTATGGTTGAGTGTAGGGGTACCTCACCACTCATCATTGGCACCATTGCTGGGGATGGTGCTAGTTATTTAGATTAGTTATATCATACAAGGTCATTGTATAGGAATTAACAATACATCTTTTAGGAAGAAATAATTACAAAAAGTCACATATAAATTCACACACAATTGCACAACCATGCCTCTCCTACAAGACTATGATAATGCCACATCTAGTGAGGTAGTTCATTGGAGGACCAACGAATTATATGACAATGAAGATTGGAGTACGCAACCCGAGGTGGGGGTTTCTTATAAACATAAACGAAGGCAACATCATCCCAACACATGAAAGAATAACTTACTCAATGACGATGAACCCCTACTGGCCACTACAAATCTAATGCAAATACAAGAGGCTGTTTGAATCTCCCGTAGGCATCGTAAAGAGAGTCATCTACCTAGGATCGATTTAAACAACTTCCCTAATTTCTGAGGAGGCTATGACTTAGATCCACAACAACATTTACAAGCCTTCTACGTTGCCTGTGCATGGAACAACATTGATAACAGTTGGTAAAAACTCAAGCTCTTCCTTATGACACTTGTTGGCCAAGAAAAAGTATGGTATAGATCGTTAAAACCAAATTCAATACAACGTTGGTCAACAATGGTAGAACTCTTTAACGAAAGATATCAAACCTACGCAAGAGTGTTGGCCTTGAGGAAACAAATCCAAGAGTGGAAACAAGCATAACATGAACCCTTGG
This sequence comes from Gnetum montanum, assembly GCA_015680685.1. Classification (NCBI taxonomy): domain Eukaryota; kingdom Viridiplantae; phylum Streptophyta; class Gnetopsida; order Gnetales; family Gnetaceae; genus Gnetum; species Gnetum montanum. The sequence continues at coordinate 143,794 of MNCI01020719.1, read as the reverse complement.
ACATGGCCTTAGAAAGGTATTATGCACTGTTAAAAAACTATCCAGGCCATGAGTTCTCTGAGGAAAGGCTAATGTACCATATCATTGATGGACTTCGTGATGAAATAAGAGAGACCTTAGGGATGTATGCCCAAGGTCAACTATACGAACTACAAATCCATCAAGTCCAAGAGCTTATTAAGTGGGTAGCAAAAGAGGAAGGAGAAATGGCTAGATGGGAGAGTGTTGAAAAACATCAATGGGACCAAAATCTCAACTTAACAAAGGTCCATAATCACAAAAAGGAGAAATCAACCAATCTTAAGGAGGAAAAACCATCTTTTCCAGTACCATAATCATTAGAGGAAGGAATTCGAGGCAAAGATTAACAAGATGTTGGAATGGACGCATAAAAAGTGTGGAGAATATATCAATATTATTGGAGATAGAGTTTTGACAACCCGAAGAGTAGGACAAAGTATCATTAGAAAATTAGAAAGAAGGGATGAGGAAGATAAGGGCTCAACTGCCAATCATACGTATGAATGCAACATCTGCCTGTACAATCACCCCAAGGGCCAATGCCCAATCTTGTTACATTTATATGAGCATTGGGGAAGCACGTTACACCCAAATTTCATACAGAGATACTGTGTTCGATCATAGTGACGACAATCCCAGTTGTGGGGGAAACCACCCCTAAACTAGAGACACCCTTCATATCATCTGAATCCAAATGCTTATTTAGTCCAAAATCCTATTTTTCCAACTGGGTCAACATACTCTATCTCACCGCATTACGATTCTCCTCAATACTACTAGCCCATGTCCTCAACACAACCACTACCTTGTGTACCTTACATTTCTTCAAAATTTCAACATTCTCATCCTTTCCCTCCTACGTCACCACCAAATTTTCTTGAAGTGTTTGCACCATAGCAACAACCCACGAACATTACTTGTGCTACTATTGCCAACGACAATGAGAAACCTCAACAACATCGAAAGCATCCCTTCTTTAGAAATGACCATCAGAAGGGACAACACAATTCCAAGGCCACTGCATTCCCCAACTCAGCACAAGTCCAACACTGTGGTGCACCCTTCTCCTCGAACCCAACACCTCGTGTTACTTCATCAGGGCCACCAATTAACATTCCAACAACCATACAGCCCAATGAATATAGCCATGGAGAGCAACATCCTGATCCTTACATACCATCTTATGGTCCCAAGTGCCATAGTGGGTCAATTCTTCACCAAGGAACCACATCTTATAAATTGTCCCACTATGCTTCCTACAGTCAAGTGTGTGAACCCCAATGGCATAAGTATGACCAAGTTTCAATTTTTCCAACATGCAAGGATCCCCATCTTTCATTTATTAATCCTCACCATGCTCAACCATTTAGTTATGGGGGATATCCCCCATTTTAATAACAAGGAGGATTAATAAATATTTTTCATTTTCTTTAATTTTACAATTTTTGTTTTCCAGTTTTTCATCTTTTAACTTCTTGTTTTATCTTTTTGTGTTTTTTTTTTGTCTTTTTATTCTTTTTATCTTTTTATAAGTAATCTTATCTATGAATAAGACACTCATGTGGCTCGTTGGTTGTGTGTTCTATGTTATCGAGTCTCGAATGATCAATTATGTGGAAAGTGAGCCCATTACACCCACTCATCCATTCTACAAATAATAGGTTCTGTTTGAGGGTACAGTGATATTCTTCACATTCTTAAAACTTAAAATTAATTTTTTGCTCATTGTACCCAGAATGAAGAAGGATGGACCAAGAAGGAATGATTAGGGTGTGACATCAAAGGAACTTGCAGATTCTCTTTGGTGATGTCTGTGAGAGTTATCATGTAACGTGGTTGTACTGAGATCCTTGTAGATCTAATGAAAAATGGGAGTAAGAGTAATCAAAAGGCACTTCAAAATCCAATGCTATTCTAGGGGGTCCCACTGGAAAGACATGCACCCATGCCTGAAGGTTGGTAGCTTCTCTAGATTCAACAATCGAAAAAAAAAAAGAAAAAGAAAAAAAAACAAAGTGTCATAAAGCAAAAAAATCACTCCTCCCTTGAACAAAATGCCAAGTGATCGTACATCTTTGATGAGTCATGAATTTGCTGGCTATGATATCAAAGTTGTGATATCGTAGTGGCCGCGATATTGTAGTCGCGATATCACGTACACGATATCACAGCCTACCTCAATTTCTATAAATAAGAGGCAGCTTTCCTTTTTCTAGGCATTAGTTCTTAGATTTTATTGTAAGTTTTTAAGTTTAGATTTCTCTCAATCCTTTCCTCCCAGTGCATGCTCGCAGTGTGGTGATTGTAATTGTACGACATCCTTAGTCGAGTGTGATGTACTTGGACATGCACATGACCGACAATAAAGATCGAGATTACTTTATCATTGCAGCATCCACATAGCTTAATCATTTATTTAATTGTTATTTATTTAATTATTATTTTCTGCTTTCCTAGTTAATATCTCTTCACCCTTATCTCTTATTAAACATGGAATGAGTACAACTTAATCACGAGCATTCAAGTGCGATTACTTGGTAACCCAGTAGTGTACTTAGGCCATGAGCTTGGTAATCCTAGTGGTAGTCATGCACGAGGTCCAAGATGTGTACAGATGATTAAGGAATGGATACTCATCACACTTAGGCTAGTTAGATTCTCTCTCTCTCTCTCTCCCCTATTTTAATTAATATTATTTTCCATCATACTTAGGAGTAGTACTAGTGTAGAAACACATCATACACCTCACTCTGGACTAAACAATACATGACAAAGCTAATACTAGTCTAGGTGGGAAGATAGTGAACTACGACCTACGAGTAACTGTCTAGATACCACAACTAGCCCATCTATGGAGTTTGACCGAATCGTGCATGAAACGCTTGTATTCGTATGGTTGAGTGTAGGGGTACCTCGCCACTCATCAGCCTTGTTGTTGTGGTACTCTCATAGTCGCTCATCATGGGATGAAACAATGTAGTGGCATTGATTAGAGGAATGGACTTGGTCCTGATCTTGGGATGATAGGTTAATGACACATTAATCATGCTTTACACGCAAGATTCACTGTGGCCTAGGTCAGTTACCTCATGTCCCTATCTCTACAATCCCTTCTATAGTCTGTCTCATCTCGCTATCCATGTAATTTTTACTCATGTCTCATATAGCGTAGAATTCTTATCTCATCCTGGTGATACTTACATGTGTGTGTTTTGTGGAACTAGTGTGGTTTACATTTAACTCTTCAAGTGCCCATGAACATTTTTAAGTGTGATTACACAAGGGCATTAGAGGTTGGAACCTACTTTGGGGAGGATCCACTTGCATAATTTTTGTAATTTTCACTCATATCCCATCTTCCACATACCATTTATTACCCTCAGCACATTTTCAACAATGTTCTTTCCCTTATCACTATCCCTCTAAATTCCAACGTTCCTATGAACCATCACTTGGCCTTTTTCTCTCCTTTACCACCCGAAGCCTTTAGCGATCAATTCCACCCACATATCATTATTCGTGCCTTCAAAACTAACTAAATTACCCTCGAACCCTTTAACACTTGCCCATATGTCCTTAATTTACATTGTTAATTTTAGAAAAACCTTCAAAATTCGGTATTTTCCCTTGGGCCTAAACATCGATAGGCCACGATATCATGTACACGATATCATGGCTGATGCGATATCACGTATGCAATATCACGTCACATAAAACTTATAAATACGTGACCCCCCTCCCCCCCCAGCATCCCTTACCATCATTTTTAACTATTCACGCAGGGGAGTTTTTCAAATTTTTCTCTACGACTTGCGATTGTGAGACCCTTGCTTTTATACCTATATCTCGCTCACTGGTACTCCGATTCTCATACTATCTAAACCTACTAGAACCTAGAGTGTTCAGCTTAGTCATGGGGGAGGGACACATGCCGAATAGTGCATAACTTTTTTGGAATTTATCATCACTTGAAGGACATTATCAAGGGTAATTAGTTATAACATTAAGGATAATTGTGCCAAAAATAATTTCATTCCCTTAGTTATACCAGGAAACTAGAATTAAAGACCACCTAAGTAAAAAGGACTCACTATTATAATCTTTCAGGAAACATCACACCGAGATAAAATAAATTTATTAAGGCAAGAAATAAGGTATAACTTAATTTTCGAAATAACCTTACTAACGATTAGCCCTGTGTGATTGCAGATGGCCCCGAAACATTGACAACAGGAAGGTCCTACTCAAGGTGGGAGCAAACGACCTAGGAGAGGCAAAGGACAAGTCCCTGTCGAACAACATGCAGAGCAGGAGGAACAATCATTTAGCATTCACCAAGAAGACCTTGCTATTGTACAGTCAAGGCAGGTAGAAGGAGGAGTTGATGTAGCACCTAAACAAGGACAACATCTCACGTTGTCCCAGGATTGTGTTCAGGCTATCCATGAAAGGTCCACATTCACTGTGGTGATTGTGGAATTAAATTTTGAACCATTTGTAGAGTTTGCTCCTGAGGTTGTTAGGGATCACCTCAAAGGGTCTCCCTTATGACCTATCCTCTTTGAAAGCAGTGCCTAGTACCTAGGGGAAACATACCAATTTTGGCACAACAGAGAACAAGGCACCATAGTTAATATTTATGGTGTGAAAGTTGATTTCTCTATGCAGGTCATTTCAAAAGTATTAAACCTTTCGAATACAAGGCCAAAAGTTGCTCAGTTATCTACCTATTTAGACCATGATGCATGATGAGTTTGGTTGGAAAGGGCATATGGCAAGGATAAGACATTTGGAGAGTTGACAACAGAAGAGAGGATCTATTTCAAAATTGGGACATATCACCTCTTCCCCAAAAAGAGCTTAAAAAGGATTTCAACGCATGTGGTAAGGGGATGTGTAGTATTGATGGAAAAGGTTAATGTTAACCTACATCATCTATACTTTACAGAGATCCTGAGGCGGTTCGAAGAACAGAAGACAAGGAAGATGGTGTTGCCCTTTTTTTGCCTTATCAGGAAGTTGTGTCAATGTGCTAGTATCAGAGGATACACTAATGATGTCCTCCAAAAATCCCAAAATGCTTCATATGCTGAATTGTTAAAACGACCAGCCGCAAGGAAAATTACTAGTGAGACACCAAGACCAGAACAAGAAAAATAACATACTGCAGGGCCAATTGCAACTTAACTTGCAGGACCCATCCAACTTCCAAGTATGGGACCCAGCCAATAACAAGAAGCAGGGCCTAGCATAGGCCAAGATCAACCACCGTCACTGCAAGATTACAGATCATCAATGAGCCATCTCAAGACCATCACTGAGACAGTCAGTTGGGGAAGTCGTGATGATGCAAATCTCTTCCACGTCATTGACAATGCCATATAGCCCATGATTTCTTTGGATCGTTCAAGGGGTAAAGTGTCCATCCATACAAGAGGAGGGGAAAGCACTTCGTCACAACAGATCTCGGAGAACGCTACATCTTTTCAAGTGCAATTAGAAACTAGTGAAGGGGCCACAGTGGTGGTCATGCAACACCAAGATGCAGTGGGAGTCACAAAAGTGGTCATAGACCACATTAAAGAATCATTCAATGTACTTGTTATACCACTGGTAGATCTCACAAGAGCACGGGATGCTCAAACTTTGGCTGAAACCTCAATGACTTCTACGGAACATGAGGATGTACTTGATTGATTGCTACATATAGGACAAGTAATGATGTCATTATTTGACATCCCTCAGGATGTTACAACAATTCAATCAGACCTCATTTCCACCAAAGGAAAGCTAATCTTGACGGAGATGAGGGTTGAGCACACTGAAGTAGAGGTGCAAAAATTGCAAGAAAGGCTCGTGGCCCTACAAGCAGCACAATGGGACCCTTTGCAATTTGTTCCCGTAGACCAGTCGGACAATTTCAAAACTGAGCAACTAACCAAACTACTAACGGAGAATAAGAAGGTGGCAGAAGAAAAAGATAAGGTTGTTTGGGATGCCTCTACAGCACAAGTGCAAAGTCATGCACATACAAAGGCACTCAAGGCCTTACAAGAGGAAAAAAAGTAACTTGTTGTCGAAAACCTTTAGTTGACCACCGTGGAAAAGAACAAGAATGTTCTTGAAGAACATTTTCATCAGTTGTGAGAATAATTCATCTCAGTCAACCAAGACATGAAACGTTTAGCCAAGGAGAATCGAACCCTCTCAATGGAGGAGGTACGTACCATCTGGCAAAAGACAGCTATCGAAATAAGCACGTGGCAAAATGAGGCTAAAAGACATGAAAAGCTAAAGGAGCACTTCTGGGATCAGGTGGGGATGTACAAACAGATCATTGAAAAGGAGATCCATATGGCCATTGCCCACATCAATGCTATCAATGCTCAACACATTGACCAGTGGGCCATATTGGACACATATGCATTTGCCCACTAGGCAGAAGTTAAGAATCGAGACCTGCAGATCCAAGACTTTATAGAATACATGGAGTTGGCAAACCTGCTGTATGCCAACCTTGCCATGTTAACAGTAGGGTGCCCAAGAACAGAGCTCGAGCAATAGGTAGCCACCACCTATAGCAAATATGAAACAAAATTTGCAAAATGCAAGAAGATATTGCAAAAACTAGAGATTGCAAATTCTGAACTTGAGGTGGTTAAAGTAAGCTACTAGGGAAAAAAATGTGCCACAACAGATTTAGCTCAATGGTTTGCATATTTCCAAGAATACAGAGACAAAGCCAGAGCCTACGAGGAGGAACGACGGGTGTTTGCGGCTTGGTATGTCAAGGCAAATCAAATGTTTCCACAGCTACCCTGCCCATGGGGAGTGCCGACTTCATCAAACATCGAAACATTAGCATGGACAGCGCAAGACCCTTGAACCAAAGAAAAGAAACTCTAGGCCATACTTCAACACCATCAAGTCCGAAGACCTGGAGCACAAGATAAGGCAAAAGCACCCATGGAGGAGCCACCGCCACCAGGAACTACATGAGTTCCATTAATTTTGTAGCTGTAGGATTTTCTTTAGCATTCTTTGTGTTGTGTCTCAATTTTTTTTTGATTCCACACTACGGCATGAACCCATTCTCACCATTCAATAATCCCATACCTATCCACTATGTAATCAACAGAGATTGTTCTCACTATAACTCGAGGATGAGTTTTCATTTAGTTGTGGGGGTACGATGAGTTATCATTTTCTTGGCCGTAATATTGCAGCCTGTGTCCTCATCTATAAATAAGAGGTAGACAGATCTGATAAGGATTTTTTTAGTTCTAATTTTAAATCTTTAGTTTTAGTAGTTCTTCTCTTAACCCTTCTCTCCTAGTGCATGCCCGCAGTGTGGTGATTGTAATTGTACGACATCCTTATTCGAGTATGACGTACTTGGACATGCACATGATCAGAAATAAAGATTGAGATTACTTTATCATTGCATCATTCACTTAGTTTAATTATTTATTTAATTTTTATTTACTACTTTTGTAGTTAATATCTCTTCACCCTAAACTCTTGTTAAAAGCGAAATGAGTACGACTTGATTATGAGCATTTAAGTGTGACTACTTAGTAACCCAATAGCGTACCTAGTATATGTGCTTGGTAATCCCAGTGGTAGTCATGCACAAAGTCCAAGATGTGTATGGGTGATCAAGGAATAGATGCTCATCACACTTAGGCTAGCTTAGATTCTCTCTCACCCTCTCCCTCTTAGCTTAGTTAATATTATTTTCCATTACACCCAGGAGTAGCATTAGTATAGGAACACATCATACATCTCATTCTGGACTAAACCATACGTGAAAAAGTTAACACTAGTCTAGATGGGAAGACAACGAACTGCGACCTAAGGATAACTGTCTTGATACCACAACTAGCCCATTTGCAGAGTTCGACTGGATTGTGCATGAAATGCTCGTATTCGTATGGTTGAGTGTAGGGATACCTTGCCACTCATCAAATGGGCTAATGACCAATATAAGAGAAACCCTTGAAGTATATGCCTAAGGAAAATGATCCAAAATGATAGCTTATCGAATCTAAAGATTAATAGACCAAGTGATGAAAGAAGGGGAGCTATGAAAAATGGAATTAGCAAAAGAATATAACAAAAACCCATCTATCAAAAAAAGAGATATAAGGTTATGTGAAACACAAGAAGAAGAAAAATTAGATGCAATCCAACGGAAGACTCTACCTATTCAAAAATTAGTAAGTGATATTGCAACCAAGGTAGAGAAATTATGGGATTTCATGGATGAAAAATTTGCTACAACACTAAAGATAGTAGAGGAAATAACTAAATAATACTTCAATAGAAATAAATATAGAAATAACAAAAATGAAAATGGATGTGACAACTACAAGAACAAAGGAAAAGTTGCTACAATAGAGAAAATAGAAGACTTAATATTAGAAGATGACACAATTTGCAAAGCATACCAATATGAGCATCCTAAGAGATTTTGTCCTATCATGGTACACTTACAAGAGTTTAAGGTATATGTACTTAATCCAAAATTTGTTAAAAAAGAAATGCTTAGGTAATTACCTTATCTACAAGGTAATTTTAGATAGTTCTACCAGCAACTATACTATCCAAGTAAGGCTTATCCTTAACTGTAGAAATAATACCAACAGCAATGGTAACAACCACAGTCATGGGAAATGCCACTACCAAAGTAGCAGTATCCATACAGGCAACTAGATTCCTATGAATACTATGTACAATATCCTATTTCTTTCAAAAATACTTCTATCCATGCTTCTTCTTAATACTATCCACCCAAATATAGAAAACCCACAAATATCATGTATGGATTTTCATTCTTACACATCTCAAGTAGCACTAGGTCCCTCATATCAAGCTCCTAATCCATTACTGTTAGTACCACTATCGGTCATGCAAAGGGAACTACCAACACAACCTTAGCAAAAAAGGGCTACAAGGGTAGTTAGTATATAAAGAGAGGATTATACTAGCAACACTAAAGCTAAATCTAGGAAATTCCCTTTCTTTGAGGCAAGTCCAAAAAAAGGTTCAAAGGACAAGAACTTCATCTACTTTTGTTTCTTTTAAATGAAGTTGTCAAGATAGTACTATGCTTCTGGCATTAGTGGACAAGAACCTAACAACTGTCATGCTACCTAATATAGTATCTAATTAGATCAAAGTAGGAAATCTTCTTAAGGAAAGAATATATCTTGAAAGTTCTTTGATTTATTTACAAATTACTAGAAACTCATCATGCAAAACTCTACTAAATTTAGGTTCTAAAGTTAACTTAACATCTCAAGAAACATACAAGGCATAGAACCTACCACCATTACAGAAGTACATCATAAGACTAGAGCATGTAGATGAATTAGTCATCATTCATTTAAGATAGATAGAATATGTGATGATCATTTTCAATTTGTGGTTGTATCCAATAGATTTTCCTATGATCAATGTAAAAATGATAAGAGGGATTTTTCTATTATTATGGGAAGAGCATGGCATAACAAAATTAATGCTAAGCTAGACAAGAGAGACTTATCCTTGGAAATTACCAAGGAAGATGAGCAAGGAGCCATATATATGCAAAGAATTCCATGCATTACTTACAATGAAGAAGGATATAGTTATGAATTGAAAGTTTAGAATGTCAACATGATTCTTATGCCAACCCATAACAAATTTAAAAAGCAAGTATGTATGCATAAAGAAAAAATGGTCACTAAACCAAAAGACATCTAGTCGTTAAGAAATGAGAATATAAAACTATCCAAAACATGCATGGAAACATCCAACACACTTTTCAACTCCTACCCCAAGAAAATGAACCAAATTGAAAAATTACAAAAGGATGTCATAAACCATGACTATACATCAATAATAAATAGTAAACATGGAGACTTAGAACTGAAATTAGAAATAAACAAGAAAATATATTTGAATTTTCTAAAATGAAAAGACCATCGTGTCCAACAGAATATGTATTTCCAAATGATCAAAACTTTATTATCATCAATATCACATGGAATAATAAATAAAAATATAAATCATTAAGCATGATGAATAAGAAACCTAGACTGTATGATCCTCAGGATCTATGGTCCAATTTTGTAACACTCGTCCATTAGTTAATTCATGGGGAAGGTACCCTATATTGAATCAGGAATTGATAAGTGAACTTTAATTTTTAGTTCTATAATTTTTTGATTTAGAATTTTTATCATACTTTCACTAATTTTAACCAATTTTACATTCTTTAATATCTTTTCTATTCATACTTTTCACATTTCTTGTCATTTTTCATTTTTTAATATCTTTCAAATTCTTTATACATTTTTCTATTCTTATCTATTTTTCATTATTGTATAATTTCACCATTTCTCATGTATATATTTTTGTTGATTTATCTCATAAAGTGTAAAGGAATAAACAAGATGTATTTGAAACAATGAGAATTTCACCCTATGTTATCAAATCAATAGAGGATTGATTGTATATACAATGAGACCATACCATCCATCTCATTCATTTCTAATAATAAGAAGTTCTTACCATAGACATAATGACATTCTTCTTACAATAAAACTAAAATAAACCAATGATCATTATGCCTAGATGGAAAAGTGAAGAACCAAGTGGGAATGAAATGGATATGAAATCAAGGTGATGTGTGGATTCTCTAAAGCTACTATTATGAGTCTTATCCTACTATTAAGTTTTATTATTTACTTGAGTTCTAATGAAGAAAATGGAAGTGTATTCTAAAATAAGTGTTAACTTGCCATGTCACTAGAAAGACATGTTACCCATGCTTGAAGGTAGTCCTCTAGTAAGGTTGACACAGTAATTGATGAGTGGCAAGGTACCCCTACACTCAACCATACGAATACAAGTGTTAGACGCATGATCTAGTCGAACTCCGCAAACTAAGTGCCTACACGCCTTATGGAACACTTAAGGTTAATCGTTCATTTTCTTCCCAGACTTACTTGTATTTTTCACAGTTGTATGGTTAAGTAAGTCCCAGGTATGTGATTTTTATGTCTTTTATATTTTATCGCATATGCTAAGGAGGGAAAGGGTGAAGAGGCTAAATAACTAACTTTAACTAACTAAGTTCTAATGCCTAGCATCAGTATCCATTCCCACTTGCCGTTCACACCCTGAACCAATGCAACCTTCTGGGATTACCAAACGCTATTCGTTACTGGGATTACCAAACGCTATTCGTTACTGGGATTACCAAGCGTAATGCATGTGCTCGAAGCGGTCGTATTGAATGCACTTAACTAGGAGAGAAGGGTTAAGAGAGATTTAATTAACTAATAAAGCATTTAAATTATGAACAATAAATAACAATAATTAAAGTCCTATTTAGCTTAATCCATGGATTGCAAGGTTTATCCAAAAGTTCTTCTTTATTTTCGTACACAAACTTGTGCTCAGGTACAATATTTGCTCGAATAAAGATCCATTCACTTTGGGACTCCTACTACGGGCACATGGAAATTACTCTAACTCTAGAATGGAAAAACTGCAAGAGTTTGGCTAAGGTCTAGATCTAGATTGAGAAACAAGGGAGAGTCACCTCTTATTTATAGATTTGGCAGTGAGCTGTGATATCACGTACACGATATCGCAAGGGAAGATGCGATATCGCGTCCCATCATATCCCCATGACTAAATAAAAACTCATCCTCGAGTTCCTTACAAGATATTGGAAAGGTATGGGATTATTGACTTGAATGGAACTAATGGTGAATGGAATGACATGTGAACGGATCATCATTATAGAACATGATAAAACTAGTGTTTACAACAACAACAAGATTGAACACCTTATACATTTGACATCAAGCCTTATTTGGCAGCTAAGAGAGAAGGGAGAAGAGAAAATAAGTCTGCTACTGCCAACACCAAGATTGCGCCTTTCGTTGTCTCTCTGTAAGTGTGCCATCCATCTTGTTCCTTGCATAGCTACTTCAACACCGATCCATTTCAAGTGTTCCCTCTAGATCCAATCCATCATTGTATGATTACCATCTATTCACACAACACAGTATTTATATTAGCAAGGGTAAATGAATCACAATGTAGTTGATACCTTGCTTCGGTGAAAGGTCCATTGGTTGAGTTGTGGTATGGCTGATACGGGTCTGGAAATATAATAGTGGTGACTACCGAAGGTGTAGGGGTTAGGAGAAAATCGAAAAAATTGGGTCAGGACCCCCATGACTAAGAGTGAGCCTCTGATAGCGATATAATGAAGAAAGAAAAAGAACAAGAAAGATGGAGAAAAAGAGACAACTGTAACGTCGATGAAATGGATGTCAAGATGGAAATGAATAAATAAAGTTAATTGCAAAAATGTTTAAGGAAAAGAATTTAACTGGTGCACCAAATATGAAGGCTAGTGGGTCCTCCCCAAAGCAAGCTCATGCCTTTAATGCCCTGACAAACCCACATTCAAAGAGTCCGTAGGCTCTAGGAATATCATTTGGAAACAAGAGTTAAAGTCTTAAGCACAAGAATTTACCAAAAAGCAAATGATGCATCACCCAAAATATGGACTACTGATACAACTGGCAATGAGGTGAACAATGGAGAGAAGGATGGAGAGAAGAGAATGGAGTGGAATCCCAAGAACAAGGTGGTGTACAGCCCCTTGTGTATTTCATGGTTAATGTAACTTAGCATATTCCATTCCAAATATGGCCTCAACAAACCACATCCAGTGACTTTGCATTAATACATTTGGCCAATCCATCCACTTGAAGTAACAAGAATGCCTTTACCAAAGAGCCACCACCATTCTGACGAAATGAAGGAGGAGAGAATGGGAAGCGAGAAGGGCCGTAGTTAGAGGGAACATGTTTATTTAGTTCCATAACCAGTGCTTGTGGCCTAAATGATTATTTCTTCTAAGGGGTATGCTTTGAATTCTCACTGGGTTTTTTTATGTGTTTATACATGAGAACCACACCATGCAAAGACTTTGTTATTTTTATTCACTCAACTTCACGATAATGGAGCAATGTCAGAATGGGAAGGAAAACTTAAGAAGAAAACATCCAAGCACCAAAGAGAATGGCCAACACAAATGCATCAAGTTTCCTTGAAGTGACACCCTTTTCAATCCTTGAGTCCTTCCTTAGTTTGAAAAATTCCCAGTCACTAATTCGTTATAGTTCTTATTATTGAGAAAGGGACTATATAGTTCCAAGCCAAGAGAGACCATAGAAATTTGTGGATGTATGGATGAAGTGGACTCATTGCCTGTCATATCAAAAAAACCATACCTTAGTATCAACATCGTAACTTAAAGGTAAAAACCAAACATTAGCAACCAGTAGAAAATAGTTCATACTACCATCCATGGAGCACTTATTAAGTGAAAAAATTAACAAAACCAAACAAAATAGACAAACACACAAATAAATGGAAAATTATGAACGATGTTATAAAACAAAAACAAGAAGAGTTAAAGAAATTGTAAAACAAAAATGTGTAAAAAAAAACTAAAAAAGAAACTAAGGGCCTCAATTGATTAGCATAGGTGGCCATCTCCCCCATGACTAAATTGAAAGGGAGAGATCCAAAATAATGAGAATTTGTTTGAATTTCTTAAAAGTGTCCAACTTCTCCCAATTGATGTTTTCAGGTTAAGGGTTGGAAGTTGGCGACACTCATATTCCAATGTATCTATGCTTTCGTTGTGGTTGCCCGTTGTTCCCCCAGTTAGTTCCATGCCCTTAATGCCCTAACAAACCCACATTCAAAGAGTCCGTAGGCTCTAGGAATATCATTTGGAAACAAGAGTTAAAGTCTTAACCACAAGAATTTACCAAAAAGAAAATGATGCATCACCCAAAATATGGACTACTGATACAACTGGCAATGAGGTGAACAATGGGGAGAAGGATGGAGAGAAGAGAATGGAGTGGAATCCCAAGAACAAGGTGGTGTACAGCCCATTGTGTATTTCATGGCTAATGTGAATTAGCATATCCCATTCCAAATATGGCCTCAACAAACCACATCCAGTGACTTCGCATTAATACATTCGGCCAATCCATCCACTTGAAGTAATAAGAATGCCTTCACCAAAGAGCCACCACCATTCTGACGAAATGAAGGAGGAGAGAATGGGAAGCGAGAAGGGCCGTAGTTAGAGGGAACATGTTTATTTAGTTCCATAACCAGTGCTTGTGGCCCAAATGATCATTTCGTCTAAGGGGTGTGCTTTGAATTCTCACTGGGCTTTTTTTTATGTGTTTATACATGAGAACCACACCATGCAAAGACTTTGTTATTTTTATTAACTCAGCTTCCCGATAATGGAGCAATGTCAGAATGGGAAGGAAAACTTAAGAAGAAAACATCCAAGCACCAAAGAGAATGGTCAACACAAATGCATCAAGTTTCCTTCAAGTGACACCCTTTTCAATCCTTGAGTCCTTCCTTAGTTTGAAAAACTCCCAATCACTAATTCGTTATAGTTCTTATTATTGAGAAAGGGACTATATAGTTCCAAGCCAAGAGAGACCATAGAAATTTGTGGATGTAAGGATGAAGTGGACTCATTGCCTGTCATATCAAAAAAACCATACCTTAGTATCAACATCGTAACTTAAAGGTAAAAACCAAACATTAGCAACCAGTAGAAAATAGTTCATACTACCATCCATGGAGCACTTATTAAGTGAAAAAATTAACAAAACCAAACAAAATAGACAAACACACAAATAAATGGAAAATTATGAACGATGTTATAAAACAAAAACAAGAAGAGTTAAAGAAATTGTAAAACAAAAATGTGTAAAAAAAACAACTAAAAAAGAAACTAAGGGCCTCAATTGATTAGCATAGGTGGCCATCTCCCCCATGACTAAATTGAAAGGGAGAGATCCAAAATAATGAGCATTTGTTTGAATTTCTTAAAAGTGTCCAACTTCTCCCAATTGATGTTTTCAGGTTAAGGGTTGGAAGTTGGCGACACTCATATTCCAATGTATCTATGCTTTCGTTGTGG
>MNCI01020719.1:93619-128465 GCA_015680685.1 Gnetum montanum | reverse complement strand
TGTTGTTGGTTTGAAGGGAGCTCCTAAGCCTTATTTGTTGGAGGAGCGTGCATAGACTCAACCGCTTGTGGTTGTGAGAGCTTGTTTGGGCTTTTGGTTCTGAAGAAAGATCTTCTCTTTGTATAGTTTTCAAAATCAGCAATAGGTTGAAGGTTTATAGCTCTTGTAGCATTACGTTGCTACGATTGAGTGGGGAGTTCCCATTGCATCGTTGGAGCGGGTAGTAGTGGAACTATTGGTGTAAAAGATGCAGATGGATTCGGAGGATGGTATTTATGTGGTGTGTCTCCCATAGGAGAAGGAGTCCTAAAATACTCCTGAACTTGGTAGTGACGTTGTGGAATTACACGACCCATAGAGTCACTTGGAGAAACTGGCTACTGCACGTAGTAGCCATATGGGTTTGGTTGCCGGTAAGGGTATTGTTGTCTAGGCGATGGCATCCCCCATGACTATGGGTGTTGCCACTACTAATGTTACCTGATAGGTCGTGGCAGAGTTCCACTTGGATAATATGTTAATGATTTGTGGAACTGCCTTGGGTTACCTTGGGGATAAGGTAATGTTCGAGGTGCTTGCCGTTTATTAAGTCTTAGGTTGAGTGCATACACCCCGGACTCTTGCAGATGTGATATTATTGGGCAACATCCCTTAGGATGGTTATATTGGCAAATTCACATCCACTGTCATTGTCTGTGTTAGAATCCACAACCTCATCATCGATAGTCATTTTTCCCTTACCCTTGTCACATGCATGGCCTGAATCTCTCTGCTTTTTCTTATCCTGGTCACTACTTCGTTCCTCCTTAGACTCCTCTACGATTTTCAGGACAGTTTCAATTTTACTATCTAAGGAGCTCCATATTTCATCAACCTTAGCCAAAACTTCCATTGTTAATTTCTAAAGTGGCAAGATTTTTCTATTCACCAACTCTTCAAGTGGTGACTCATCCTCTTCCTCACAGAATCTTACTCCCCTTTTCGGAGGAAAGGATCGCAATTATACTCTTCCGTGCTTTCTCTTTTCCATAGCTCCCCTTCTTCTTTATCTACTGGCTCCAACAATCTATGAACTTCATGGGATCTAAGTTCAGATAATCTCCCTTGGGCATATGTCCCAAGGGTTCTCCTAGTTTCATGTCTTAGCCCATCTACGAGATGATGGAGTTAATCCTGTTGTGCATAGCCATGGCCTAGACAACGATGTAACAATGCGTAATATCGGCCCATGGCAGCATCCAAGGGTTTGTGATTACCCTGCTTCCATCCTTGGATCTACTTACACAAGTTGGACACTCTGGAATACATCTGGTATTTATCGTTAAACAATTCTAACATCGTACTCCATCTCCTAATGGTTTCCAGCTCTAAAGACCGGTACCAACTCTTTGCTTCTTTTATGAGTGTCCGAGGAAACAACTTTAACTTCTGCCACTCATTTTCAATATTCTGCAAGGCACATGCATTATGGAATGCCTGTAAGTGGTTTTGCAGATCAACATTGTATCCCCCCTCAAATCGTGGGATATTATTCATGTCTAGTCTCTTGATCCGGCTATCTTTCTAGTGCCTTGTAGGTATTCTCATAGCCTCTGTAATGTCTAACATACTCCGGGTGGCAAGTAGGGGTTTGTCATGATCATCTCTCTCATGACATCTATGATGCCTACGTGGTTCCCTACTTTCCCTTCTATGCCTTGACTCTCTAAAATGCCCTTGTCCTTGCTCTCGACTCTCTCGTCAAGGTCTCTCATTTGGCTTATCCTTATCCTCACCGTTGTGCTCTTTGTAACTGCATCCTAATGTGGAGGGAGAGGGTGAATGATGTGATGAAGGAGAAGAAGAAGGAGAGCCATCGCCATGACGATGTTTTCTACCTTCTCTTTGGTGACCACGGCCCCGATCGTGATGATGATTAGATTTCCTGCCTTTGTCATGTGTTTGTGTTCCCTCATCGAACACTTGGTGTTCATGGGCATTAGAACCAAGGTTGTGAATCATAGAGTGTAGGTTCTGATACACCACCTCCTCACTCTTGTTAGGAGGGGGAACATCATTTTGTGAAGAACCTATTGAGATAGGTTCACCACCCTTAACTTCTCTTATGACAGGAAAAGCATTGTGGGGTCCTTTGCCCTTCAACGATGTGTGATAACTCTCCTACCATGAGTCCCTTAGACATTGCGCTGCTATGGGGGTAATCCCTTATGTCATAATCTTCTGCAATGTATTCAGCGTATAATTCTGTCATGCCTATCTGTGCAAGAGCATGAAGGAGCATGTTAGGGACTACCCAATTTGGGGGTAACACTATGTTACCTTGCAAATGTCTCTAGCGCAGTTGTTCATCTTGATGGAGGATAAAAGTAAAATCGGGTATATACTCATCATGATGAGTATATACTACCCAATACTGTTGAGGAACTGGCAATTTTGGGTTACGTGTGTTAGACTGCCGATTGTCTCTTGTGTGATCCCTAGGTCGTGAAGTGCTTTTATGAGAAGAAGAAGACATTGTTATTTTGTCGGTGTGCTAATTGACCATTGTTTAAATTTTCTTCCGATTAACCCTAAGGGTTCTTTTAAGCTTCCCAACGATGTGGATGATTTCCTATGTTCTACTTAGCGCACAAACAACTTAGTTCCCCAGCAACGGTGCCAATGATGAGTGACGAGGTACCCCTACAGTCAACCATAAGAATACGAACGTTACACGCGCGATCTAGTCAAACTCCGCAGACTAAGTGCCTACACACCTTATGGAACACTTAAGGTTAATCGTTTGTTGTCTTCCTAGACTTACTTGTATTTGTCACGGTTGTATGGTTACGTAAGTCTGAGGTATGTGATTTTTATGTCTTTTATCTTTTAACGCCTATGCTAAGGAGGGAAAGGGTGAAGAGGCTAAATAACTAACTTTAACTAACTAAGTTCTAATGCCTAGCATCAGTATCCATTCCCACTTGTTGTTCACACCCTAAACCAATGCAACCTTCTGGGATTACCAAACGCTATTCGTTACTAGGATTACCAAGTGTAACGCACATGCTCAAAGCAATTGTATTGAATGCACTTAACTAAGAGAGAAGGGTTGAGAGAGATTTAATTAACTAATAAAGAATTTAAATGATGAAAAATAAATAACAATAATTAAATTCCTATTTAGCTTAGTCCATGCACTGCAAGGTTTATCCAAAAGTTTATCTTTATTTCCATACACAAACTTGTGCTCAGGTACAATATTTGCTCGAATAAAGATCTGTTCACGTTGGGGCTCCTATTGCGGGCACATGGAAATTACTTTAACTCTCGAATGAAAAAACTGCAAGAGTTTGACTAAGGTCTAGATCTAGATTGAGAAACAAGGGAGAGTCGCCTCTTATTTATAGATTTGGCGTACGCGATATCGCAGAGGAAGACGCGATATCACGTCCGCCGCGATATCGCGTCCCATCAGTAATAATCTAATAAATACACATAATAAAAAATTTTGGGGGTTCCACTAAAAAGACATGTTACCCATGCCTAAAAGTAGGTGACTTCTCATAAATTTCAAGGTTTCTTAGACTCACATTGGTTGTGAAGCTAGAAAGATATGTTACCCATGCCTGAAGACACTCCTCCATACAATGGCCAAGTCTCCTCTAAAATAAACTATGTAGATAATAAATTACTTCCTTATACTTCATTGTCAAGTAATAATATTTTATACAGTTGTGATAATCTTATGGTTGTTAGTTTTGGGATGATATAATGCGATGTCATTGGTAAGTGGTATGGACTTGATTTGAATCTTGGATGGAAATATTAATGATCATTTTAACTAGGAAATACACATAAATTCGTTATGTTTATGGTAAGATACATCACGTCCCATTTTCTACAATCCTTGCTACCACCATTCCACATCACTATTATATATTATCATAATTTCATGGTTTTGCATAATATAGCATTATTTTCTTATTCAAGCAATACTAACATATGTATCTTGAAAGATAGGTATGGTTTACAAGGGCATGTGTTCTTATTGAATGCCTATGAACACTTTTAAGTATAGTTATACAAGGGCATTAAGGGCATGAACCTACCTTGGGGAGGACCCACATGTATAACTCTTATGTTTCTTACTTGACAAATTTCACATTGTATTTTACCTTCTAAATACTTAAATAATCATTACTATTTTCCTACATATTCATATTCATTCATATGTTTAACAATTTTGATCAACCATCTCTTAAAAGATTAATTAACTTACCTTGTC
Source organism: Gnetum montanum (assembly GCA_015680685.1). Classification (NCBI taxonomy): domain Eukaryota; kingdom Viridiplantae; phylum Streptophyta; class Gnetopsida; order Gnetales; family Gnetaceae; genus Gnetum; species Gnetum montanum. Next base: position 124,198 of record MNCI01020719.1, on the reverse strand, counting down.
CAAACTCCCTCTTTTACATACTTTTGATGATTGATTCCTATATTCTAAGCATCATCTATGATCAAGAACTCTTCAAATCATCTTTACACCTTCTAGACTATCCATTTTGCTTATATGTTTTTCATTAAAACTCGTAAAAATTTTCAAAAGTTCAATGATGATATCATAGATATGATATATTAGGCCTTACAATATCACATCCACGATGTCATATCTATGATATATCCCTTATAAAAATCTATATATACATGTGAATCATTAGAAAAATATTTGGTTTCCTCATTTCATGCCTAGGGAGTTTATGCTATTTTTCTAACTTCCAAACCTTAAGAGCTCCATATCTTCCTTACCACATGTATAATTTGATCCATTCCTTTTTCCTTTTACTTATGAAATAACCAACTTAATTGTGGAGGAGAGCATTACCCAAAGTTCTTGCAAATTGAAAACTTTTCTAATACCCAGAAGAACAAAGTAAGGGTAAGAACAATTGGAGATAATTATATCCTAATCTCACATAACCTAATAAACTTAATGTTTCCTTCCAAATGATCATTTGAATATGTCTTAAACAATAAATTAAAGATTATGATATGTTTTTTAAGATAAAATTATTTCTAATTAATAGAAATCATCTAAATAAGGGTTTTTCTTATAAAGGGTTTTATCTAAATAACAAATTTCACTAACTCTGTAATCCAATTTGAAAATAAAGTTGATAATGAATAATGATTTTGATTAAAACCCAAAATACAATGAAGAAATACGAATCATTAGAGGATTTTCCAAGACATTTGGATAATCTTAAAATTCTTTATGATGCAGATGCTACCAAAGAGCCTTGAAGCATAAGGACCATCACAACCTAGGTAGAAGAGATCTAGAGGAAGAGGCAGAGGATGAGTTGGAAAACAAACTCCTCCTGTGGAGCAAGAGACTTATTCCTATAGCATCCACTAGCCTACACTTGCGATAGGATAATCTGTGTAGGCAAAAGTTGATGTACCACCTGCTCTAGAACAAGGATAACATCTCATACTCTCTAATAAATGTTTACAAGAAATTTAGAAATTTAGAAGTTCATCATGTCCACCATCATAGTGGAGCTAAATTTTGGACCCTTTATGGAGTTTGCACTTGCTGAACTCCGTGAGTTGCTATAAGCCTCTTCTTTATTATCTGCCATTTCAAGAAATGGTGGATGGTACTTGGGAGAAGTCTACCAATTTTGAAAGAATAAATAGGATGATGCTACCATGAAAGTTGAGCAAGTCATAGTGTCATATTCAGTAGAAGTAATAGTAAAGGCACTAAACATACCAAATGTTAGAGCCAATATAGCTCAGATATCTATAAGGTCTGATACTGATGTAAGAAATTTAGGGCTACAGAGGACCTATGGAACTAATGAGTAGGAATATAGTAGATTTTCCGCTACTAAGAAGATCTATTTCAAGATGGTCAACAAAAAGGCTTAATTGAATTTCCATCTATGTTGCTAAAGGAATGCCATCCTTAGATAGAAATTCCAGCCCAACATTATCCATTTGCTATTTCTAGAGATACAAAAGAGGTTTGAGGAGAAGAATCATAGGAAACCTACTCTAGTATTTTTTTTTTCTTATCATAAAATTATGTTGACAAGCAAGAATCTTGGACTATATCAATGATGTTCTTTGCAAAGCCCAAAATGCCTCGTATGCTGAAATCTCCAAGCTAGTGTCACCCAAAAAGGATCAAGTTGAAAAACTAGTAGGTAGTAAGGCTACAACAGGATCCATACTAGTGGCAAATATTCTAGTTGTAGGAACAGAACAAGCAGGACCCAGTGGATCAACTCTAGCTAGAAGATAAGCAAGATAAAGTGCTCCATCAGCATAACCAGACTATAGATCCTCAATGAGTCACTTACAACAGGTTGCAAAAATAATAATTTCGGAAATCATGGAGGCCTCAAGCATGTACAAAGTCAAAGACAATCCTAGTAAACCTATCATATCAATAGGACCTGCAAGTGGTCAAGTCTCTTTGCAGGCTAGAAAAGATGATGATTGGGAATAGTAGATTTTTGGGAATGCTACATCCTTTCAAGTAATTCTAGAAACTAGAGAAGGAGCCATAGTGGTGGTAATGAAACACCAAGATGCAACAAGAGTAGTAGAGGTTATAATAGATCATATCAAAGAATCCCTTAATATAACAAAGTCTAGCTACACCTATAAAAGTAATGATGCAAAACACATATAAGACAAAAAAAAGGAAATTAACTTACCCAAGGGAGGAAGAGCTCTTAACACAAACTAGATGTCAAAAGCACCAAGAAAATGTCTAAGTTATGAATAATCATATGTGAAAGCTTATCTTGAGTATTTATAGTTTTCACAAAGTAACGAAAGGAAGTTTGTTAACACCTAGTAATCAACATAGGTCTATCAACACAACCCTAGCTAAATGGATTACACTTTTGACACTTTGTCCTAAGCTTGGGCAAGCAAGGGGTGTGCTAACATAGGGTAGTTAGGATAAATCCCCCCTCCCCATCTTCCCCCATACCCAGTTATGAATAATCATATGTGAAAGCTTATCTTGAGTATTTATATTTTTTGCTAAGTAACAAAGGAAGTTCGTCAACATCTAGCAATCAATAGAGATCTATCAACACAACCCTAGCTAAATGGATTACACTTTTGACACTTTGTCCTAAGCCTATGCAAGCAAGGGGTGTCTTGACATAGGGTAGTTAGGATACATCCCCCTTCCCCATCTCACCCGCATCCCCCCACCCCCCTAAAAAAAATCACACTTTACACAATAGATATTGGGTGAAAGAAAAAACTTAAGGGAGCATGCCCAAAGAACCATAGAACATCTAAATGAATCTAGAGTCATCCTAAGGAGCTTGGAATCATGCACACAATCTTAAAGTGTGACATAGAGAACTAAGATACATTTGAGAAGACCAAGAACCTTGATCAAACACACTAGACTATAAACATAGCATGCATGAAATACTCCTCAAATTTAAGACTTATAATCAACATACAAATTACCACTGGATGTCTTATCATTCTACCATGACTAAGTAAAGCTAGTCCCATAACTTTAATATCCAAGACACAAAAATCAAAACTAGACTATGACAAGGTTAATGTGAATAAATACAACTATACAATATAGATCATGATTATGTTACAATACAAGCAACCTCACTAAGAATTACTAGTGGTGGTAGCTTAAGATAGAATTCTCCTCACATACCTACATGAAATAGAAAGAAGTCAAAAGGAAAAGATGTGGACATGTGAAATCTCTATAGCTATGCCTCAATATCCATAACCCTAGCCCCATGGATGGATCTTTGTTGCACATCATTTCCATCTATGACTTCTTCAATGTCATCCTTCTTCAAATTATTTACTCCTTTAATGCTTGTTTGGGATATCTTGCTAGGCACATGCTCAATCCAAAAGATCAAGAGTATGACTATCTACCTCTAGATCTCTCTCTCAAGGAAGGCCTCTTAGGTATACATGTTGGATCCAATGAATGTTGTTCTTTTCCTCTTCTTCTAGAACTAGTGGTTCTCTTATAGGACCATAGACCAAGGAGTGAGATCTTTCCCAAGTAGATCTATGAAATCCCAAGCATAATCACCTAAGCATGATGAGCTATGAAAATGCTAAAAATCAAGATTCCCAAGGCATTATACTACTATTATAAAAAATGACCATAAGAACAATGATAAGTATAGTCCTTGGGGACATGAGAGAAACATAATCACATAAGCAACACATATCACTGGGTGGGAAATCAGAACTATGAGATTAAGGTGTGCATGGGTAAATAAGAATAAGATGGAAATAATTTAAATAACCACCAAAATTACAAAGTACATACCTAAATCAATGCCTCTCCCCCACATATAAGTTACAGGACACTCATATTGAATCACATGAATAAATGCCAATAGGAAGAACAATAAGAATAGAGGTAAAAGATGATTACTAGAATCCAACCAAGGATCAAACCAAACAAGCCACAAGAGCAAGAAGACTGAAACATTAAAATCTTATTTTGGATGACATCCAAACTCATGGGATTTGAATCATAATATCAAATCTACTCATTCACCTGATCTAGGAACTAGAAAAGAGGGGTTGAGAAAATGAAAAATAAATAATGTACTCCAAGATGAAACAAATAGGTGCAAATGAGGTAAGGTGGAAAGAGATTATCATGATCAAAGCTTGAAGCTTATAGAGTCAAAACTCTTATAAGTAGAAGACCAATTTAGTGCTTTATGTCATGCAACTGTTACCATCACTAGGAGATAAGCTTGAGCTCACTCATTCATGATGCCAAGCCATCAAGGAATCACAAGTGGATCCTTCCCATAGAAAGAACATGCCTTTCTTATCCTTGTAAAATCTATTGATGGAACACCAATGAATTCCCAACAACTACTAAGACATCATCATCAAATCTGAGTTTGTCCCCTTGGATGATCAAATCTCATTCTCCACTTTATCCAATTGACTTCCTGTCACATACAATGATGGACAAGAATGAATGAAAGAGATGAAGAATAAAGGATGGACCATAGAGAGAATGTAAAAGTGAAACTTCACTAAATCTCCAACCAACCATTCAGTTAGCTCATGAAAGCATGTGAGCATGTCCTACATCCCATGAGAGATTCACTGTTGTGTCCCTTCATTACGTCTTGTTGACACAATGGAGCTAAATCTTCAAGTTTCCCTTCTAAGCACAAGGTCACACTTGCCACTACTACTACCATATAGTTTTTTTTATTCTATGTTCTAACCATTGGTGAAACCAAACCAAGGTAATGTATCACAGAACATCCAGAAGTCAAGATTCTTGTTTGGTTTTCCTTCATCTGTGCATGTATGCACAATAGGTTCCTCGAACTTGGCTTTACTAGAAACCTCTCATCAATCCCTATGGTTATACTAATTGATCCAAATCCTAACAATGATTGTAATGTCATGATCAAGAAATGATGAATATGATCATGGTCTAGGTCAAAGATCATGATCTTGACCCCAAGAAGCAAATGAATTAAGGGATTAAGTAGAAGTAGCATTTATCATTAACAAAGTTCACTAAAAGAGAGACTTCTAGGCCTTCATGGCCATGAGTAGGAATGAGCAAGAGATTATCTTGGACTATTACATTTTATGGTCAAGTGATCTAGGTAATAGGTTGAACATGAGATAGATTTTATATGCTTATTAGTCCAACCACTCATTTTGATCTTTCTTAAGCGATTACATTATCAATCCAAGATAATAGAAATACCAATTTGTGTGGATCAAAGAGCCTAGAATAGAATCACTCTTCCCATTACCTCTTTTTCTTCCTTTTTAAATATATTTTTCTTTTTCTTCTTCTTTTTTTCATCTTTTTTTTTTAACTTCATTTTTTATCTATTCTTTTTCCTTCATGAGAAGAGGATTGTTGATGATGCATGAGAACTATGGAAATGATTAAAGTGCTAGATCATCACCTGGAGCCTTCGACTTGCACAATCATGAAAATTCATCCTTCATCACATCATGTATAAGTTCATGAGATCACAAACCTCTTCTAACTAGGATGGCTAGGCATGGTAGCACTTGAACCTTAGTCCAATCACATCAATTAAACCCATCTAGTGGCCATAAAGATCCTTAATAACACATCCTTTTCTTGCTAGTGATCAAGCAATTCTTCTAGGATTCTAGAACTTACACCCTAAGGTGTGAACCCACCTCCTACACATAGGTCCAATAGCCATAGCTTCAACAACTCATGGTGCGAGTTCAAGCTCCTTACTGAATTTGAGCCTAGTTCACTAGTGATGGATAGAGGAAAAGTAAGTGGATGAATCCTGTGATGTGGGCATTCCATCAATCAAGGCTCTACTTTGAACTTGTTTAGCACTCTTGCATCATCATCACATTTGTAACTCACTCATTCACCATTGGCTTATCAGGTGAGCATTGATAAAGCACATTAATTAATTTTTCCATCTTTACATAAAACACACAAAAAAATATGAAAATAAAAATTGATTAATCTTTAATATCAAAAATAGATACATCTAAAAATTGCACTAAAGAAATAATAAATCAAAATTAATAGATCTATATGCTCAAAAACATGTACACAAAATCACACCAAACTAAAAGAATAAGAAAATTAGAGAAGATATATCATTAGTTTCAAAAAAAATATACACACAAAAATACACACCAAACAAACAAACCATACTATATCACTGAAGCCATTACATGGAGAACTATTCCCCCGTAATTAATTTCAAGGTTGACAACTAATAATCTTCTCTTTCATCAACATCACCAAATGGCTAAGAAGATGATTGATATGCTTTGTAGCACCCCAAGTGTTGAACTTGTTATTTAGAAGCACTCTTCTTGGTCCTGTTTCATTGAAGATAATGTCGAGAAAGGAGATAAGCATGAATCCTCACAAAAAATTATGTTCTTCTTCTCTTACAAAAATGCTTTCATCTATGAGGTGATGAATTCCTTGCTATGGAAGGAACATGATAATTGTGGTAGCGTCTAGTAGTGTATGATGATGGAAAATTAGGGTAGTATCTTGCATTAAGAAATTGGGCATGTTTTCACTGTGGCTAATTTAAAATTTCCTCTTGTAATGGTACAAATGGTCATGATGGACATTGTTGGACCTATGGCTATTGAGATAGCTATGGTGGATATGGACAATATTGAGAGGATATTACATAAGATCTTTGGTTCATAGGCTACTAAATTTTATGGTAGGAAGGAGGATGACATGAGAAAGATTATTGCAATGTAGAGGAAACACTCCAAGGATTAGGTTTCATCCTTTGTTGAAGTTGTAGCTTCAAGACTACTTCAATAACTTTATTTTCCAAATCCTGTAAACCTGAAGTTATCTTTTGATTTAGCATATCCCAAACCTTGTCAACAACATTGGCAAGATCTACCAAAATGTTTTTCATTTTCATGCTTTCCTAAACAAGGGCTTCAACAACATCAAAATTTTGAATCTTACATTCAACATTCTTTACATCCTTTTGACATTGAAAATTTATGTTTACTTCCTATACATTGATATGTGTATGTTACTTACCTTCCAATTTAGCTACAACATCTAATACAGTAGTAATCTTTGGTAGAGATTACCCAAGATATACATATCCACCCTTTCACAAGTTTGTGGTTGTAGTTCTTCTACCAAGTGCATTAATTAGTTACATTTGATAAAACCATGATTTGAACACTAATTGAATATGCAATTATATCATTTGATGATCACATCTAATCATTCATTGGTACCCTACTTTATCTTACTATCTTCTTTCTAAGGTTTGCAACTCAGACATATGATTGAAATCTAACATTGAAAACTTTTAACATGTCTACCCAAGAATTGATGGAATTGGGTGAATGAGCTTGATACCATGTTTCAGCATGATGAACAAATGTGTAGGGAAAGAGACAAAGTTTTTGCCACTCACTGTTCAACCCTTGCAGCTGAGAAGAGATGTCGAATGTTTGAAAATGAAGCTACGGATCATCATTTAAATACCCACTGAATGTGGGAATGTTAGTCATATCAACTTTTTTTTTTCTTTCCTTAATACTTTTAGATGGGATATAAATCACTTCATGAATTTGACTCTGGTAGGTCCAAGAAAATAATGGATCATCTAAGCCATCAACACCTCCATTCAAATGAAGGCAAGAAAAATATGGTTTGATGGACTACTTCACATCATCAAAAGTACAACTTAGGTTCAATGGACAAAGATGCATGGACCTTCTCCTAGAATCATTCATGTTGTAGAAATGGGAGTGTCTAAAAGAAGATCCTACCTGCTTCCAAGCATGTAACCACTCGTACTCCTGCTTTGCAATCATATCACAACGCTCTTGCTTTTCATGAGTAGCATACCTTGATCGTTGGATGACAAGGGTTCGTAATTTGCCAACTCGTTGTTGAAGTGTTGATTGGATAAAGCCTTTTTGAAGGTGACAAGTGTAGCTTCTCTAAATTCTTTGCAAAATTATCTATGTGCATTACACCATCATCCCATTTTATCTTGATGAAATTTCAACATGTTTTTAAAACTAATTTTGATCAGTTGAGGCTTATACTTCAATCTATGTTCATTGCTCAATTTAGCCATGGTCGCTTCAGTCCTTTATTTTTTATAAAATCAACAACTTAAAAAAAAATTGCAAATGTACAATTATTTCAAGGCAATCCACCAACACCTTCCTTAGAAATGATGCCAATGATAAGGATCTCATCGATTTTGGATCAATGGGATTTATCATACAAATCATAGTGTGATCTAGTCAAGCTTCAAAGACAATGTTAAGTGGATTGTCAAAGAAAAGCTCATGTTGTCAAATAGAGAGAATACTTATAATTTTATGTTTTATAATTTTTATGGATTTTATGAATATAAGAATAAAACAAATATAAATATACACACATTGCAATCCCTCTTGGGGATAGGTACAATGCTTGTGTTGCAATCCCTCTTGCAGATAAGTGCAACACCACATACACAAAGTAATAAAATGATGCTTAGTCACAACCTTGATGGCCTAACACCATGCCATACAGTTATGACCTCCTTGTGCAAGGAATGAATCGTCGTAACTCGATAGAATGAAAATTAAATAAATATTTCTAATGTTTTCATGTTTAAGGCATCAATGGTGAAACAAGGAAAAACCAGGAAGTTTATTCATTGCATAACTACTAGAATCTACATTAACAAAACAATCTTGGACTATGTAAGCAAGGTAACACTAACAAAGTCTAACTGCACTTGTAAAGTCACAACTCAAAACACACACAAAACAAAGAAGAAAATCAACTTACCCAAGGGAGGAAGAGCTCTTCACACAAACTAGATGCCTAAGCCCCAAAAAAAATATTTAAGCTATAAATAATCATGTATGAAAGCTCATCCCAGATATTTCTAGTTTTTGTGAAAAAATGAAGGAGGTTTATCAATGCCTAGGTGTTCATGGAAATCTATCAATGCAACCCTAACCAAATGAATAATATTTTCAGTAGTTTGACCTAACCTTGGATAAGCAGGGGGTGTGCTGACTACCTCCTCCCCACAACCCTCCTCCTTGACCCAAAAAAAAAAAAAAAAATCACACTTTGCACAATAGATCTTGGGTGAAAGCCCAAACTTGAGGGAGCATATCAAAAGGACCTTGGGATATTCAAACAAAGCTGGAATCATCCTAAAAAGCTTGGAATCATGCACACAAACAAGCTGGAATCATCCTAAGAAGCTTGGAATCATGCACACAACCTCAAAGTGTGACATAGGAGGGCTAGGGTACATCTTAGGAGACCAAGAACCTAGACTGAACATGCTAGATTATAAACATAGTGTGCATGAAACACTACCTGAATCCAAGGCTTACAATCAACATAAAAATTGGCACTAGATGCCTCATCAAATAGCAATAAAGAATCCAAAAGCTTATGTATATATTTACCCGTACTATAGATAGTATTACGTAGCCCAGATAGATAACTTGTAAGGCAAATTTCTACGTGTTTGACAAAAATATTATTAACTCAAATATTAAAACCAGTATAGACAAGAAGATTATAGTTGATATTAAAAACTCTCAATGTAAGATCAATAACAAGTTACAATGTGAAGATCTTTCACTAATGGTACCACTTTCTTACTTTGATACAAATATTGGTATTAAGCCAAAGTTCTCTATCTTGAATCCTTTTGCTATTTTAATTTCAAGCATGGATATTGAAAAGTGATGTAAATTTTGTTATAACTAAAACTTTAATTTTCTTCACTTATTTTTTCAAAATATCAATTGTAAGGTTGGGCACCTAAGCAAACAATCCTAAAAGAAAGTTTGTTGTTTTTATTTTTTTAAATTTTTTTAATAATGTCTACTCATTGTCAAACTTGTAATGTACTCTAAATTTTCTTTGCCCATTATGAATACTTTTTTGGAGACCAACACCATATCATAATCAAATCTTGCAGCTTAATCAACAAACTTTATTTAAGTTTACATCAAATCAGGATATAGAAAGTAGGATATAAATTAACCCCTATAGAAGTAGAGAAAACTGCACATGCAAATTATGTAGATCATGAGGATGAAGAACATGTTTTTTTTTTTTCTAATTAACTAAACATCTACAATAAAAGTATACTATAGTACCAAAAAGTTTTTCTATCTATTTTTGTTGTATCTAATCATGCTTACCCACTTTGCTGAACCTATCTGTATTTTACATAAGATGAATGTACTATCTATCTAATAGATCTTTTTTTGTCTATGGATACAATAAAATCTTCTGTTCTAATTTCAGTTACATTATCTCCAATATTCACTTGTTACATTATCTAAACAACTTATCCATTTATTTCAGCTAGATTTCCCTTTAAAAAAAAGAACTCATGGCTTATCATTCTTAATGGAATAAGAGTAACTGAATGTTGAAAAATAAAAATTTACTACTCTGATGTCCTAGTACAGTACATTATCAAACCATTCTAGATAGCTGAAAATAATCTAAAAAATCATCAAACATGAAAGTTTGTGGAAAAGGTGGAGAATATATTGAAAAACAATTCAAAAATTGCTCAATACTCCCAGGTTGGAAAAATAAAATCATATGCAAGAATGAAACCAATTGCAGCTTTTGCAAAACTTGCAGAAATCCTTGCAAATCTACTAAGAAGATCACCTTGCCTTGTGGCTCTGATTAATAGAAATTGTTAGAAAATCACATAAAAAAAAGTCTGATTGCTGTTTGTAGAAATAAACCGTATCATCGATAGTTAATCAGCGACAATAACTATATTAGGAGTCGGAAAGCATGGAGTATGTCCTTTATTATTTGGGATTGTATCATTGCGAACCTGACAATCATGTCTCCATATTCCTCAAATGCTGATAGAGAAAAACGCCAAAATGTATAGCATGTCTATGCATCCTATTAAAAATACAGCCATTTCAATAACCCATGAACATATATAAAGAGCCATGCAATTTACTCTCGCTGATAAATATCACAGCATGGAGAGAATTTTTCAATAAATATTAAAAAATTACGTTAGAAATTAAATTGATTTTTCCAAAGACATGTACATGTTTTGGCCACTTCAGTGTTATTCACGATAGGGATCTGGCAGTTTTAGACCAACTCTTGCAGCTGTCTTTTCTAAAGTTGATCTCTTTTCTGCTTCTCGATCTATGGCAGTATTATAAGAAAATAGAAGATCCTATACACACATATCAGAAGAATTGTTTAAAATTTTGAATGCAATAAAATAACGATTCTGTACAATACGCTACAGAAATTTTTTTCAATTTAGCATGTACAAGAAATAAACCTATAGCGCCTCTGGGTGATAAAAACAAAAGAAGTAATCATCCAATAAAAAAATTTTAGAATTAAATTGCATAAAGAAATAAGTCATAGACCTTATGATGATGGACACCATTGAGCAGCAAGGTATAGTTGTGCGCAAGCATCAACTTCTGCTTCACAACAGCTGGATCTCCTAAATCTTTGTTCTTCCTAAATTCATCCTTGACATAGTTTTGAAAACGTAATTTGTTTCCATCCTTACCAATGTGTTTGCGAACAGCCCGAAGGATATTCTTATAAACTTTTATAGCCTCCATCAGATCAGCAAGCAAATCTACCTAGCCATGGAATTTCAGTAATAACTGCATTATAAAATGAGTAATGCTCAGCATAATAGTTTGTAGTAATACACATGAAAAAGCATATTCGGTAGTAGTGATCCTCGTGTCTGCACGTAGAGAAGGGCATAAATTTTGTTGGAAAATCCCAAAATTTGAACAGAACTAAGAAAGATATTGCAAAGCAAGCTATCATAAGCAAATTATAAATTTTTCCATAATGTTTATTGCATGACATGTCAAAGCAAGCTATAGAAAACAAACAAGGCACTGTAAACAATTTTTGCAGTTCAACTGTGAATAGGAAGCTATGATTTGATTCTTTATAGCACCTTCTTTCATGTTGGTTGCAGTAAAATCCAGCAGATCTATTAATTAATAATTATTTCACTTATTTTTATACGTGTTTGCTCCATGAATTCAACAAAACTTAATAATTTCTTATTTTCATTAGACTTGTTAGATATCAAAGTGAATTGTAGTTCAGTATGATTATTTTTTTTAATAAGGAATTGTTGGGACAAGGCTAGGATGATGATGATGATCTCCTGAAGAGATAGGCCTAAAATTTAAATGGGAGTTTGTGGAATGGTGGAAGCATATGTATATGCATTTTTGAAGCAGAGCAACTGATTGCAAAACAAAATTGACTTCTCATGAATAAATATTGAATTAAGGATCTGGTTATTTTCTTGGGCAATTCAGAAGCATAGCATACATATGGTAACAAAATCAGTAATGAACAAGCATGCAATATTCAGAGTCCAAAACGACGACTAAATATTATGTTGAAACTCACGTAGATGTTGCATGTAAAGATATATTTTCTATTGATTTTGTAGATAACAGTAACCATTTGCTCTAGATCTCTTTCTAATTGCAATCAGCTCATCTACAAAAGCAACCTTCCCAGTGATTTGTTAAATATCAACATTAATCTTAAAATGGGACAAATGTTAAAACGGAACATAAAGTTACAGAATATAAAAACAATACGATGATTGAATTAGGTAAAAACAAAAGAAACTAATTTAAAACATAAAATATTGTTCAGTATAGTTCCAAGGGTTATCGGCAATTTTATTTGCAAAATAAGACTATTACAGTTCAAAGTTTATGGGGACATTATCAGAAGGCAGGGAGAAAGTAAACAATAAAGATTTTTTAAATCTTGAGAACACATCAAAAACATAAGTACCGTTTAAATAAATGTCAAATAATTTGACGTCTAAGTAATCTAAGTACCGTAAAGCTCACTCTTTTTTGAAAAAGAAAGAAAAACAAAAACAAAAACTCTTTCTTATTTAACTCACTCAACTTCATATCAAGACATGAAAATATCATTCATTATAAGAACCCAAATGCTAGGATCAAGCTTTTAAAAAATCAGTAAAATAAAAGACAATCATGGTTATAGCTACTTAATAACCCAACAATAGTGTTCCCAGAGAATTTTTAACAAGAAGCAAAATTTGCGTAAATTAAAAGATAGAAATTCAAAAATTTAATTGTTGTCTTGCTACAAATGTCTTAATATTGTACCTTTCCTTAATCATTGGCAACTATCAATAATGCTATTATCCACTGCTATGGACTTATTCTATTATGTCTCTGATATGGTTCCAACACTCTCTACCAGGCTACCACTTGTAAGGATTTAGCTTCCACTTTGATGCCCAAAATCAAACCTCAACAACCATATAAAATGTACTTTTTTGGAAATAAACTATGGTTTAATGTGATCCTGTTTAAGTCCGTGACAACAGAAAGAAAAGTGAAATTCCGCTGCAAAATGCACATCGATGTTATTCCAGGCAACCATTAACATTTTCATTATAGATAGACACGCATGATTTTTTGTGATCTCATTTTTATGTTTTTCTAGTTTTTAACGCCCGCTAGCGTGCTATACAGGATTCCTCGTAAATTCATAGCAAAAATTACGGAAGATGTTACCGTAACCACGATGCAGAAACCATTGCTCACAGAAACTTAAGCATTTCACTGCATTTTACGATGGATATCGGTCATCGTATGGAGTGTCTAAGGAATGTCGATGGAAACAATTAACCCAATCATTAAGCTCAGCTTGTGCAGCAAATGCTCTGTTTTCCTTCCGCGAAAAATCATAAATAATGCAACTTTTCATTATCGAACAATAGTGTTTTGGCTAGTAAATGGAAAAACGTTCAAAATAGTAGAAGCAGTTATTTCAAAATAATTGTTTTACTGCTAACAGGAAAGAAACACTAAAATGGAATGCCACATTACGTCTCCAACACTACGAAACATCTTGCTGTTCTGTGTTGAATTCAATGCAGGTAGACCAATGGAAACTAGGTTTTCAAAAAATCGAACATTTGCTCTGTCAAAACAGCGAATTAAACACACTAAATTTCTTCTGTCCAAACCGAATGAAACTAAAATCCTGACAACAAGATCTATAATAAGTGCTAAATGGAATCGATGATCGATGATAATGTCGTGAACGTTTTAGTGGATCATCGCTTTGCATAATTCAGAAATGAAAATAAGCAGCTTAAAAATGATCACCTGTACGACATGTGTAGAATGTTTAAGCTCCCTCCAGCTTTATCCTGAACCTATGCAAAGCAAAACTGCTGCGTCGAAGAAATTACAGACTATCGTACCCGTGAGATCCTGCCTACGTAAGAAATAAGATAACTGAAGCATTACCTAGGCGGCTGAAGCATTACCTAGGCGGCTGAAGCATTACCTAGGCGGCTGGTTCTACGTTTAGTCATGATACCTTCGGTATTTCCTTTCACCTTATTTGGATGTCACATCTTTATTTATGTATTTCCGCTACTTTGTCATCAAATTGCATATGCTATCATTTTTTATTCGATTTTCCTTACCTATACAAGTTGGTCTTATTAGCAAGTTCAAGCATGATGTTGAAAATGTATATATGTTGTTAGGTGCTTGCTAATAGTAATTTTCCTTTTCCCATTTTTCAAAACATTATATGTATAAGGTTGTATACGTGAGTAAACACTTTAGAATTGGAAAGTTTTTTCTTTTCTTCTTGTTTTTTGTGCTTAGTGTTAAACATGTGATATACTTTGAATTCTTTGTTTATTATTAATAATATATTTGGGGCCTTACACCCCCTTTCCCTTCAACAAAAAATAACATAGATGGAATTTGTTGGTTAATATAATTTTTCATAAAATCAACAAAAATTAAGTTAGAAGTTCATCCTTTCAAAATCTTCTACCAAAAAATCTAATTATCTCGTTTCACCTTTGTACCAATGATAGCTACAACATCAAAAATGTTAGCTACAACATCAAAAATGTGACATTGCATCCTATGATGCAACTTCTCAAATGAAAAATCATAGTAGTAATAAATGCCTATAAATGCATCCAACTACCACATTCAATGCATCATTAATGCATTAGGTAGGAAAACTCTGTTTGTTTGTTTTTGTAATTCATAGGAGTAGTTAGTGAGTGCTCATAGCATGAATCGAGTTAATTGTCTGGAGTCTTATTCAAGTGACCTTTACCTAAACACAATTCATGATAGAAATAAGACTGAGATTAATTCCCTTCATTGTGGCACTCTAACTTAGCATAATATTTACTTTTTTGTAATTTTCTTTCCACGTTATTTACTTTCCATGTACTTAGCACAATGATTTACATTCCAATGCATATTAGTAACTTGGCAAAATGAGTATGATTAATTTCAACCATAAACATGATTTCATTTAGTAATTTCAGCAATGTCATCACTTGGTACACCTAGCAATGAATACTTGGTAATCCCAATAATAATTATGTGAATTCAAGACATGTCTAGCAAGTCAAAACTAGATGCTCATTGTCCTTAGACTAGAGTAAGATATAATTTCTTGTGTATTTGATTAGGTAATTAATTTGTATATTTTTATACTTTTAATGAGCTTATTTTCTTGTTGAATAATATCATAATTATATGCCTCACTATAGATGAAACCATACATTTAAAATCACTATTGGTTCAAGTGAGAAGACAACAATTAGCAATTTAGTGAATAACTTAAACACTCGTATCAATATTATCCATAGATTACAAACAATCTACCTTTTCACTTGTAGATCGTATGGTAAAGTGTTGGACATACTCACTACTCATCATTTAGCATCACTGCCAAGGATGATGCTAATAGTTTAAGAAGCTATATTATACAAAATCATCATACAAGAACTTTCATGATTTAGTTTTTTGTAAATATTCAACATTATAAGGAACACATACATTAATCAAACATGTCTCCATCTATAGGATTGATTCCCCTCTTAATGCTCATAATACTGCAAGGGACAATGAAAAGACAAATCGTAACAATTGTGATGATGATGAACCCTATCAAGTGAAAGTTATATACCATCATCTAGATTCCTACTATCCAAAATTTGCCTTTATCTTCCATTAGGACAAATAGATATAATAGAATGACCTACAAGGCAACATTGTGTTGCCACCTAATAGAACAACATCATTAATGCTTATAGTTGCATAGTTGAGGAATGGGCTAGAGATAGTTGCAAATAAACACAAGGTACTTGATTAAATGTCTAGATCATAGAAGCCCACATAAGCTCAATGTAGCAAGATTGCTTCATGGAGATCTACTATGCACTTGCTAAGGGTAACCACATTACCATTCCACTAACATTCCAATTAGAAAAGGAAAATACTAATTACTAAACAAGGAGGTCCCATTGCTAACATCCTCCTATCTTTAACATTAATGAAACAGAAAATCCTTGGTTACACTCCATCTTAGCAAGCAACCAAGAAAGGGGTGGAACAAGATCTAATACAAGGAGAGCCTTTAGGCCTAGGCACTCTAGCAAGCAAAAAAGAGAATTAGAGAGGTCAAGGAAGGAGAACAAGCCAACATGGTTATCTCGATTTTCCATTTTTTTCATCATCCTCATCATCTAGATCTAACAAGAATGAGTGTAGAGTAGAAGAAGGTAACATAGATATGGAGCAAGATAAATAACCTAGTAGAAATGAAAGTGGAAATTAGGATAGACATCTTGGTAGAGATAGAGATGAAGACCAAGATAGAAATCAAGATCACAAACATGGGAGAAGATATAAAAGAGCTCACCAAAGGATCCATGGTCATAATGAAAATTAGGATGAACTAGAGAACCATGATGGATCCCTACTAGCTACAAGAAGCATGATTAATATCATGGAGGGTAACTGAATCCTAACTAGGCATCAAAAAGAGATCCACGTTAAGCAACTAGATATGAATAACATTCCAAGATTTGAGGGAGGTGATAATGCAAATTTACAATTTACTTGTAAGCCTTCGATAATGTTTGTGCCTTGCAGAATATTGAGAATTAATAGCAAAAGCTCAAGTTATTTCCAAGAATACTTATCAAGGAAGCTAAAATCTTATATATATATCCTTATAACTAGAATCCATCCATTGGTGAAGTATAATTTTGAAGCTATTTAATGACAAGTATCAAATCCACTCTCAAGTATCCAACTTGAGAAAGAAAATCCAAGGATGAAGATAAGGGAATTATGAATCCCTTTATGTAGCTTTAGGTTTGTACTTTTCACTCCTACTCCTACATGAATGCTTAGGTCATGGCTTTTCTCAATAGAAACAACTAAGGCATATCATAGATGGACTATGAAACAAGACATGTGAGTCTCTTAGGATCTATGCCTAAGGGAGACTATCAAAAAGGCAAGTCCATCAAATCCAACTCATTAACCGAGTGGCTAAAGATGAAGAAGAGCTCAAGAAAAGGGAAAGTACATAAGAGTACAACATGGACCCATCCCTTCATAAAAGGAATATACATGCTTGTAATGTGTGAGAGAAAGAAGATCCAATAAAGGAACGTATTTAAAGAAAGACCTTATCAATTCAAAAATCTATTTCAAGAGTTATGATTAAGCTTAAGAAGATGTTAGATTCTATGAACAAGAAATTTACATCCACACTCAAGATAGTAGAAGAAAAGACACAGCAAGCACTAGTAAAAGAGAAGAACAAACAAAAAAGAAGATGAATAAAGACATGTATAGGTAAAAGAGAAAAGCTATTGCTATTTGATGAGTGGCTAGTATTTACTTGGTCACGTATGATTTAGTCTAGAGTGAGGCGAATGATGTAATTCTAAACTAGTGCTACTCCTAGAGACAATGGAATATAATCTTGTTTTAAGCTAATAGGTGATGAAAAGCAAAATCTAAACTAGCCTAAGTGTGATAAGTATCTATCCTTAATCATTCATGCGCATCTTGGACCTCGTGTACTACTTTTGGGATTACCAAGCACATATTACTTGAGCACTCCTAGATACGCTCCTGGGTTACCAAGTAGTTACACTTAAATGTTCATAATTAAGTTGTACTCATTTCACATTTAATAATAGGAATAGTAAATGATGATAAAGAAATATTAACGAAGAAAATGATAAATAACAATTAATAATTAAAATAATTAAAAGCCAAGTGAATGCTGCAATGATGGAGTAATCTCGATCTTTATTGCCAATCATGTGCATGTCCAAGTACGTCACACTCGAATAAAGGTTTTGTACAATTACAATCATCACACTGTGGGCATGCACTAGGGAAAGAATTGAAATGAATTGAAAACTGACAAAAAAGACTCTACACTTACACTTACCAACCTCCTTTTTCTTGTGTGCCCGAATGTTGTATTTATAGGCCTACACAGGAATCACAATATTGTGTATTCGACATCATTATCCAGGTTGCGATATCGCGTACCTAACATTGAGGATCCGATATCAAGGCCTATAAAATCATGATTCATCATACCCCCACGACTAAATAACAACTTGTCCTTGAGTCAGACAAAATGAGAATAAGCTTGATTGATTACACAATGGATAGGTATAGGATTATTAACTAACTAGGAATTATTCATGTCTTAGTGTGGGGTTGAACAAAACAAAATTGGGACACAAACACAGAATTACAGAAGCAAAATTTGTTGGAACTCATGTGGTTCCTAGCTATGGTGGCTCCTCCATGGGTCTCTTCCCCTTATCTTGTGCTCCAGGCTTTGGAAATGGATGTCTTTGAAAGATCACTTGAAGCTTTTCTTCTTCAGTTTGAGGATCCTGTGCCGTCCATGTTGATGCTCCAATGTTTGATGGAGTTGGCACCTCCCATGGGCACGGCAGTTGTGGGAACATTTGATTGGCCTTAACATACCAAGCTGCAAACAACCTTCATTCCTCTTCATAGGCTCTGGCTTTGTCTTTGCATTCTTGGTAATCTATGAACCGTTGAGCCAAATTCGTCATGACATCTTTCTATTCTTGGTAGCTAGTCTTGACCACCTCTAATTTAGAATTTGCTACTTCTAATTTCTGCAATGTTTTCTTATGTTCAGCAAATTCTGTCTCATATTTAGTGTAGGTGGTTGCCACCTATTTCTCTAATTCTATCCTCGAGCATCCTGCTGTCAACATGGCTAAGTTGGCATATCACAGATTTGCCAACTCCATGTATTCTGTGAGATCTTGTATCTGTAGGTCCCAGCTTTTTAGTTCTACTTGGTGGGTGAAGGCATAACTATCCAATATGGACCACTAATCAGCGTTTTGAGCACTGAGTGTGTTAATATGGGCTTTAGCCATATGAATTTCTTTTTCAATCACCTATTTGTACATCCCCACCTGATCCTTGAAATGTTCTTTGAGCTTCTCATGTTGCTTGTCCTCATTTTGCCACATGCTTATTTCAATCATTGTCTTTTGACAGATTGTACATACCTCCTCCACTGAGAGAGTTTTGCTTTCTCTGGCCAAGTGATTCATATCCTGATTAACCCTTATTAATTGTTCTTGCAATTGTTGAAATTTTTTCTTAAGAATATTTTTTTTCTACTGTAGTCAACCAGAGATTTTCGATGACGAGGCATTTATTTTCTTCTTGTGAGGCCTTGAGTCCATTGGCATGTGCATACATTTGAGCTTGTGCTTTAGAAGCATCCCAATCAGCCTTTTCTTTTTCCTCAGCCACTTTTTTATTCTTTGCCAACAATTTAGTTAGTTGCATCGTTCGAAAGGATTCTAGGTGGTCTACAGGGATGAATTAGGATGGATACTACTATGCAACTTGTAGGGTGACGAGCTTTTCTTGGAGTCTTTCTAACTCCTCCTCTACATGCTCGGCCTTGACCTCTACCATGACTAGCTTTTCTTTTATAGTGATGAGGTCTGATTGAGTTGTTGTGACATCTTGAGGGATGTCAAAAAAGGATGTCACACTTGTCCTGTCTACAACAATCGATCTAGAACATCCTCATGATCTGCAAGAGTCATTGAGGGACCAACCAAGGTTTGAGCATCGCGTGATCCTCTAAAATCTACTGGTGGCACAACAAGGACATTAAATGATTCTTTTATGTGATCTGTAATCACTTTTGCTACTCCCACTGCATCTTGGTGTTACATGACCACTACTGTGGTGCCTTCACCAGTTTCTAGTTGTACTTGAAAGGATGCAATGTTTCTAGAGATCTGTTGTGACCAATGTGATTCCCCTTCTATTTGGATGAACACCTCACCCCTTGTGTGATCAATTGAGATTATGGATCATATGGCATCATCAATGACCCTGAAGAGATTGGCTTCATCATAGCTTCCCCAATTGATCGATTTAGCGATGGCCCTGAGATGGCTCATTGATGGTCAATAGTCCCGTGGCGATGGTAGCAGTTAGTCTTACTAGCCTGTAGGTTATGTGCTAGGCCTCTCTTCTTGTTGTTGACTAGGCCTTGTGCCTGGAAGTTGGCTAGGCCCTATAGTTTGAGGTGGAGTGGGCCCCACCGTCTATTCTTGCCCAGGCTCCAGTGTCTCACCAGCACTTATCCTTGGGGCTGGTGGCTTTAGTAATTTAACAAATGAAGCTTTTTGAGCCTTTATGGGGATGTCATTGGTGTACCCCAGAATTCTAGCACGTTGGCACAACTTCCTAATTAGGCAAGGAAAAGGCAATGCGAACTTCCCTATCTTACATTCTTCAAACCATCTTAAAATTTCGATGAGATATAGATGGGGTAGGTTGGCATTAACCTTGCCTATCAAGATGGCACTTCCTCTATCCGTGTAGGTGGAAATTCCTGTTCAACCCTTTTGTTGGAAAAATGTGATATGTGCTAATTTTGAAGTAGATCCTCTCTTCAAGGGTGAGCTCTTCATATGCTTTATCCTCCTTGTCGTACGTCCTTTTTAACCATATTTTTCGTGCATTTGCATTAGAGTGAGTGGACAGGTGAGCAACTTTGGGCCCTATGTTCAAAAGATTCAACACCTCTGACATGACCTTGGAAGAGAAATCAACAGAAATACCACCAATATCAATGGTGATGCCTTCTTCCTTGTTGTGCCAAAATTGGTACGTCTCCCCTAGGTACCAATCACCATTCTCAGAGAGAATAGGCCATAGTGGAGATCCTTTAAGTTGGTCTTTGACTACCTCAGGGGCAAATTTAGTGAAAGGTCCAAAATTAAGTTGCACAATCACAACTACTAACGTGGACATTTCGCAAATTGTCTAAACACATTCTGGAGACAACGTGAGATGTTGTCCCTGTTTAGGTGCTCTGCTGTCTCCACCTTCAGCATGCTATGATTGTGTAGTGATAGGAGGTTCTTGATAAATACTAAATGATTGTGCCTCCTGCTCTGTGTGTTCTTCGGGAGGAACTTGACCTCTGCCTCTCCTTGGTCATTTGGATGCACCCTGAGAGGGTCCTCCATGTTGTCCTCTTTTAGGGGCCATCTACAATCACACGGGACTAATTATCAGTAAGGCTTATTTAGAAAATTAGATTAATACCTTACTCCTTGTCCTTAATATGTTCATTTCTTGCTTAGTGTGATTCAGAGTTAGAGATTTTCACGAGAATCCCCCTAAAGGTTTTGATATTGGGCCCAACTTAGTTAAGTGACTCCAAAGAATAATTTTCATGGTCTAGGTGAAGAAATAAAATTAATTTGGCAACTATTTTTAGCATTTTTTAAGGTTACTTACCCTTGATAATATCCTTCAGGAAATGATGAATTTTGAAAAAAAAACTACATGTGACTTGATGCATACCCTTCCCCCCGACTAAGTTAAACACTCTAGGTTTAAGCAAGTTCAATCGGAATGAGAATCAAAGTGTTAATGAGCAAGTTTTGGATGTTTGAATGATAGGCGTGTAAGCTAGAAAATTCATGGAAGAAAATTTCAACTCCCCTCGCATGAACAATGAAAAATGACGTTGATGTGTGCAAGGGCGATCCATGTATATAGTTTTTATAGATGCGATATCACATACACGATAGCGCAAACCTAATATCGGGTGCCTAATATTGTGTCCCTTTGAAAATAGGATATTTGGAAAAATTGATGAATTTTCAAATTTCCAAGGTCAATAATGAAGGATTTAAGGTTAATTTGAAAGATCTAGGGTAACGTCGATGAGACCTAAATGCACCAAAAGTGTAATGAAGTGGAATTTGACAATGAAATTCATGAATAGGATGAGGAAAAAGGACATGTAGTGGTGCACAAGAATGTTTGAATTAAAGTGATGATGAAGGGAAAGATTATTGTAGCAATGCAATACTTGGAGGGTGTAAGATGATGTGGTGATGTGTAAAGAGTGCAAATTACAAAAGTTACACAAGTGGGTCCTCCCCAAAGCAGGTTCCTACCTATCATGCCCTTATGTAACCACACCTGAAAATGTCCATAGGCACTAAAAGGATTAAATGCAATCCACACCAGTGCAACAAAACACACACATGTAGATACCACCGTGATGAGATATGAATTCTATGCTACACAAGACATAAGTTAAAAATATATGAACAATGAGATGAGGCGAATCATAGAAAGGATTATAGAGATCAGGAAATGAAGTAACTAACCCTAGGCACAATGAATTCTGAGTGTAGGGCATGATTAATGTGTCATTGGCCTGTCACTCCAAAATTAAGACCAAGTCCATTCCTCTGATCAGTGACATCGCATTATGTCATCCAATAATGAACAACCATAAGAGCACCATGATAGCCAAGCATATGATCACTTGGCATTTTGCACAAGGGAGGAGTGATTTGGAATTTCGTTGCAACACATTCTTCTTTCATCTTTTCTTTGTTTTTTTTTTCTTTTTTCTTTTTTTTTCTTTTAGCCTCTTTGGCACTTTGTCCTTTCCAACAGTGAACTGGAGGCATCGCCAACCTTCAGGCATGGGTGCATATCTTTCCAGTGGAACCCCTAGAATAGCATTGAGTTTCTTTATTGAGTGCCTTTATTACTATTACTCCCATTTTTCATTAGATCTATAAGGATCTTAGTACAACTAGGCTGCATGATAGCACCTACAAATGTTACCAAAGAGAATCCACATGTCCCCTTGATGTCACACCCTGGCCATTCCCTCTTAGTCCATCATTTTTTTGCTCTGGGCATAATGAGCACAAAATCACTTTAAGTTTAGATGACAAAAATATCATCATACCTAGAGTAGAACCTCTTATTAATAGAATGGATGGGTGGATGTTGTGGGATCATTGTCCAAATAATTAGTCACTTGATACTTGATAGCATAGAACAACACCTCAACCAAAAAGTCACATGAGTATTTTATTCACCGATGAGATTACCCTCAAAAAGATAAAACAACAAATTGGAAATGAAAAACTGAAAAACAAAAAATTGTAAACTCAAAGAAAAGGAAAAACATTTACTAATTCTACTTGTTAGAATGGAGGATATCCCCCATAACTAAACTTTTGAGCATGGCTAGAATTAATAAATGGAAAATGTGGATCCATGCATGTGGGAAATATTGGAGTCCAGTCATATCCAAACCACTGTGTGTATTTTGTTGTGGTGGCAGGAATGTACCCAAATTGGGGTTCACACACTTGATTAAAGTAGGCATAGTGGGGAAAATTCTAAGATGTGGTTAAGTGATAAGGAGTTGACCCACTATGGCACCTATGACCATAAGATGGTATGCAAGGATCAATATGTCTCCCTACGTGGTTATATTCATTAGGTCGTATGGTTATTATTGATGGCCCTGATATGGTAACAGGAGGCATTGAGTTCAAGGAGGCAAATGAACTTGTGTTGAGTTGGTGGATGTAGTGGTTTCAAAATTATGTTGTCTCTTTCTATGGTCATGTCTAAAGAAAGGATGGTCTCGACGTTGTGGAGGACCTCCACTATTGTTGATAGTAGTAGCACAAGTAACGTCTGTGGGTTGGTGCTATGGTGCAAAACCTTCTAGCACAATTGATGGCGATGTAGAAGAAGATGAATGATGAGAATATTGAGGGTAAGGAGAAGTGCAAGGAACATGAGGTGGTGATTTTTTTGGAGAGGACATGGGTTGATAGTACTTAAGAGAATGATAACGATGTGGTGAAATAGAGGATGATGACATAGTTGGGAAACATGATGCTGAACATAATAAGTGCTTGGGTTTGGATGGTATGAAGGGTATGACCAATTTGATAGTGGCCTCCCCCACGACTGGGGTTTTTTCCACTGTGGTTGAACCTAGTATTTTTGTACAAAATCTAGATGTAACATTCCTTCCCAATGCTCATGTAAATGTGACAAGATTGGGCATTGGCCTTTGGGGTGATCGTACAAGCAAATGTCACATTGATACGGGTGGTTTGTAGTTGAGCCCTTATCCTTATTTTTTTCAACCTTTCTTTCCAATTGTTGCATGGTGTCGTGTCCTGTTTCTTGGTTTAGCATGGTTCCAGCTCTAATAATGTTGGCATATTCTCCACATTTTTCATGTATCCAATCTATCATCTTATTAATCTTTGGCCTAATTTCATCGAATGATTGTAGTATTGGCAAAGATGATTCCACCTCCTTGAGGTGAGTTGATTTCTCCTCTTTATGATCATGGACCTTTGCTATTTTGAGATTTTGGTCCTATTGAGAGCTTTCTACCTTCTCCCATTTAGCTATTTCTCCTTCTTCCTTTGTTGCCTGCTTAATAAGCTCTTGGAATTGATCAGTTTGTAGCTCATATAGTTGACTTGGGGCATACATCCCTAGGGTTCCCCTAGTTTCATTATGAAGCCCATCCATGATGTGATACATTAGCCTTTCCTTGGAGAACCCATGGCTTGGGCATTTGTTTAATAATGAAAAATATCTTCTTAAGGCCATGTCCAAGGGTTCATGTTGCCCCTGTTTCCATCCTTGGATTTGTCTCCTCAAGGCTGACACTCTTGCATAGGTTTGATATATTTCATTGAAGAGTTTTACCATTGTCGGCCAATGTTGAATTGATTTTGGTTTTAAAGCCATATACCATACTTTTGCTTGGTTAATGAGTGTCATAGGAAAGAGCATAAGTCTTTGACATCCATTATCAATGTTGTTCCATGCATAGGCATCATAGAAGACTTGTAAATGATGTTGTGAATGTAAATCATAGCCTCCTAAAAACTTGGGAAAGCTATTTAAGTCAAGCCTAGGTAGTCGGCTTTCCTTGTGATGCTTACGGGATATTTGAACAACCTCTTGTATATGCTTTAAGCTCTTAGTGGCCAGCAGGGGTTCATCGTCACAAGGTAGGTTATGAATTTGTGAGTTGGGACGATGTTGTCTTCGTTCATGTTGGTGTTCCTGACTTTGCCTATGGGCTCAATTTTTATTTCTATGCTAATCCCTTGAAAGATGGTCATCCATGTCATGACCTAATTTTGAAGGGATAGAGGAAGAGAAAGTACTAGAAGACTCATCATGACTTTTGTAAGTCTCCCAATCATCCCAGGATAAATTCTTATTAACCATTGAGAAAGTCCTAGGTCTTATAGGCCCCCTCATTCTATGGGATGTCCCATCCTTACTAGAGGTGTCAGAGTTGTATGATAAGAGTCCTTGAGTACTGTTGGGGTGCTCATGAACATAGGGGACCCCTACATAAGATTGAGTACTTCAAACTTCATCTTCATCATCATATATTTCTTTGGTTCTCCAATGAATTGCCTCACTAGTTGTTGCATTTTCATAGTTGTGTGAGAGAGACATTGTTATGAATTGTGTGTGACTTATTTGTAATTAGTTCCTTTCTAAAAGATATATTGTCAAGGCTTCATTATAGTGATCTTGAATGATGTAACTAATCTAAATAACTAGCACCATCGTTGGCAATGGTGCCAATGATGAGTGGCTAGGTACCCTTACACTCAATCATACAAATACGAGCATTCATGCACGATCTGATCGAACTCTATAAACAGACTAGTTGTGGTATCTAGATAGTTACACGTTGATAACAATCCACTATCTTCCCACCTGGACTACTATTTACTTGGTCACATATGGTTTAGTCTAGAGTGAGGTGAATGATGTGATCCTAAACTAGTGCTACTCCTAGAGATAATGGAAAATAATCTTGTTTTAAGCTAATAGGTGATGAAAAGAAAAATCTAAACTAGCCTAAGTGTGATAAGTATCTATCCTTAATCATTCATGTGCATCTTGGATCTCGTGTACTACTTCTGGGATTACCAAGCACATATTACTTGAGCACTCCTAGATACGCTAATGGGTTACCAAGTAGTTACACTTAAATGTTCGTGATTAAGTCGTACTCATTCCGCATTTAATAACAGAAATAATAAATGATGATAAAGAAATATTAACGAAGAAAATAATAAATAATAATTAACAATTAAAATAATTAAAAGCTGAGTGAATGCTGTAATGATGGAGTAATCTCGATCTTTATTGTCGATCATGTGTGTGTCGAATTATGTCACACTCGAATAAAGGTTACATACAATTACAATCATCACACTACAGGCATGCATTAGGGAAAGAACTGAAATGAATTGAAAACTGGCAAAAAAGACTCTACACTTACACTTACCAGCCTCCCTTTTCCTATGTGCTCAAATGTTGTATTTATACATCTACATAAGAATCACGATATCGTGTATTCAATATCATTATCCAGGTTGCGATATCGTGTACCCAATATCAAGGATCTGATATTGGGGCCTGGCAAATCACGAGTTATCACTATTGAAAAGATGGCTAATTTTGAATTAAAATAAGATGATAGGTGTGATGTATTCCAATATGAACATCCTAATGAATGTTGCCCTATCATGACACACTTGCAAGAATCAAGAACATATACTTTGAATCCAAAGGTCATCAGAAAATAGATGGCAAAAAGATTATTTAATCCTCAAGATAATTACAAATAGTCATAGCAACAATAACAATATTATCCATGTGGCACTTCTAAACCTCAAAAGAAATATCACAAATAGTGATAAAAATCACAATTGTAGGAGATGTCATTGCTCATGCAATATTGTTTCTATATGCAACTAGACTATTATGGATATTAGTTTAGCAACCTATGTCTCCAAGTAGTGCCACTACTCATGCACCTTCACATTACTATTACCCACTCAAGTATAATAGACCCACTACTCCATGAACTGAATCATCCTCCTATATTTTTCATCAACATCTGCAACACCCTTAACACTTTCATACTTCTCTTCCTTCAACACCTCCTCCATCAATGAAAGGCAAGATGCCTCTATATCCATAGAAAAATGCAACACATGTTGTTCACACGCAAGTGGATGATAATGCTAGTAGCTCTAAGTGTAATTTGCAAAAGTGTCCTATCTTTTGGGTGGTTTCCATGCCTATGGAGGTAGCTTTTTTTATCCATCTAATCCAATGTAGGAACTTGTAAATGTGGCACCAACTCCAATTTCAAAATCCTCTAGCATTTTAAATAAGCTAGGGTTGTCTTTAAGCCAAAACTTAAATGTTCAAACTATCATGCTAACACACATTATGAATAATTGGATCAAAATAAGAATCCTTCCTTAAAAAAACATATCTAGGAAGTCCCTTGATTTGTTTATAAATTGCTAAAAACCTACCATGTAAAGCTCTTTTAGACTCATGTTTCAAAGTCAATATGATATCTCAAGAAATGTATAAGACATGGAACCTACCACCTTTGAAAAATGCAATATCATATTAGAGCTTGCTAATTATTCCTTTATTATCCTATTGGAATAGGTGGAGGATGTGCTAACCATCATCAATGGATGGTCATATCCAGTAGATTTCCTAGTAATATATGTGGGAAATAGTAAGGGAGAATTCCCTATCATCATGGGAAGAACTTGAATTAGCACAATCAATGCCAAGTTTGAAATTAAAAATCTTTCCTTGGAGATTTTTAAGGAAGATGAACATGATATAATAAAAAAGTAAAGAGTTCCATGCATTACATATAGTAACACAGAGTGTAATTTCATGTAGAAAATCTAGAGCATTAAACAAACAACCACTCTAGCATGTAGTAAATGTGGAGAACAAGTGTGTGTGCAACGATGCTTATGTGTAGCAGTCATGAAGTGAAAAGATACCCAATGATTAACAATTAAAGAAGTATGTAAGCCAGAGATATACATGGAACTAGCAGAGAAACTCACCAAATCTTATGTGGACAAGCTACATGTGATGAACTAAGTACAACAACAACTCTCCCATGTAGGACACATTTAGGAAAAAAACATTGATTTGGAAAAGTTAAAAAAAAAATTAAAGAACCAATAGAGTTGAAGAAATTAATAAAATTACTTGAATAGGTCTTTTTTGAAATGAAAAAATGATAATGATTAATGCTAAGCTTAAAAAGGAATCAAAGAAGAAGCTCTTAGAAGTAGTAAACAAATGGCCAATAGCCTTTGCATGGTTGAGATCACTAGCATTAATCTACATGTATGCTAATACTACATATACATAGATCCAACTATTGAAATTTGCATGATATATCCCTTGATGAAAACTCTATAATTCTATCAAAATTTGATAAAAAAATTGAAATTTATTTATTATGAGTTGTGGTCTTCATACTATGAGCTGAAAAAAAGTCATGGTTTTTAAAAATGATAAAAAAAAGTTGAAATTGATCGTGGTATGTTCACCACATCCTAACCATAGACCTTTGTGAAAAATTAGATTTTTGAGTCAAATTTGAAATCCTATAACACCCTCATTATTTAGAGCTTTAAGATAATCTTAGACTCATTGAAAACTCAATTTGCCTATAAAATTTTACCTCAATTGGACTTCATTTGATTAATCAAATATTTCTTGGAAAAATATTATTTAAAACTCTCTAATTTTATTTAGAACACTTTACCACGAGTTGTGGTTGATAACCATGGGTCACGGTAAAATCATGGTTGATCTTTTATGATGAATTTTGTAACTACAAGTGACGATGACCTTGTGTTTTGATTCTATACCACAAGTCATGGTTAGGCCATGGCATTGTAAAAAAAACTTAAATTTCTCTGAATTCTAAAATTGTTGTTGCCTCAAGTAGTAGAACACACTATGATGAGGAATTGATTAAATTAATTTGAATTTTAAAAGAAATTTAATTAGTTCCACTTTGTTAACCTTTAAGCTTCCTTGTTGATTGTTGAACCTAAAATGTTGAGAATTTGATTGAATATCTTTAACAAATTTGATGAAGGCAATGATGGAATTATGAGATTAAATGTTGACCATGTTGTTGAATGATAATTATTGATTAAAGATGAGATTTCTTGAAGAAATAAATGAAAAATTAATGAAATAATGATGATTGATAAAATGGTGATGAATTGTTAAATAATGTAATTATTTACAAAAATCATGAATTAAAGTGGAAAATTTTGTAACTCATACAATTTTATTATTGAAGCATTTTTGTACAACATACTTTTTCCATATACATATATCTAATTGATGGGATCATAATGGTATATGATGAAAAAAAACCTTTTTCATGGAAAATGGGTTGATAATTTATGGGACAAAATAGAGTGGGGCCACTGTTATATTACATCCATCCATCAATCTTTTGTTAAACTGAAAATAAATGGAATTTCCTATTTTGTCAAATATGTTATGAAAATTTAGATATAAATTACATGGCTTTTATTCCTATTTTACAAAAAGCTATTTTATCTTCACTTAATCTTTATCTTCTCTTGAAATCTGGTCTTTGTCTTCATGCTTCTATTTGATCTTGCTATACTTCTATATGTAAACATGAGCTTTAATGACTTTGAATTTTGATTTGTGATGTTCAAATTTTGTCCTAAGTTAGAATCTAAAACATGGACATGAAAATTGACTTAAGAATAATGAGTCTAAGTGCATGTTATAACTAACACTAGCAATAAAGCCAAAACACCAACAATCACATAGGTTGAATCTCAAGCTAAAGGATGTGGTAAAATAGGAAATTGAAAAACTCCTTAAAGGAAAATTCATCTATCCTATTGTAGATAGTCAATAGGTGAGCCCACTTGATGAGACGCGATATCGCAAGCACCGCGATATCGCGGCCGTCGCGATATCGCGTTGTCCCCTGCGATATCGCGGTCCGCCACCAAATCTATAAATAAGAGGTGGCACTCCCCTCATTTCTCATCCTAGGCTAGAAGTAGCAAAGCTCTGGTAGTTTGATCACTCCAGAGATAGAATATTTTCCATGTGCCTACAGTAGGAGTCCCCAAGTGAACGGATCTTTATTCGAGTAGCTTTGTACCTGAACGCAAGTTGTGTACGGCAATAAAGACGAGCTTTGTGGATAAACCTTGCAATGCATGGAATAGGTTTATTACATGTTATTTCCTACCTGTTATTTATTACATGCATTAGCGCGGCATGAGTACGACTTGATTACAAGCATTGACGAATGTGTACGGCTAATCAAGGA
>MNCI01020719.1:74948-87886 GCA_015680685.1 Gnetum montanum | reverse complement strand
TGAACGCAAGTTGTGTACGGCAATAAAGATGAGCTTTGTGGATAAACCTTGCAGTGCATGGAATAGGTTTATTACATGTTATTTCCTACCTATTATTTATTACATGCATTAGCGCAGCATGAGTACGACTTGATTACGAGCATTGAAAAATGTGTACAGCTAATCAAGGAATCGGCTACTCATCGTGATTAGATTCTCTCACCCTTATCTCCTAGAACGCGGGATGAGTACGACTTGATTACGAGCATCTACGGATGTGTATGGCTAGTTAAGGAATTGGCTACTCTTCACACTTAGGCTAGTTAGGTGCCTCAGTATGACCACTTCGAGCACATGCATTACATGTGGTGATCCCAGTAATGATTAGTGTTTGGTAGCCACAGTTGCATAGTTCAGGGTGTGTACAGTAAGTGGGAACGGATGTTGACGCTAGTTAATTTAGACTTAGTCCTTAGTTAGAGTTAGTTAGTTCTCTCAACCCTTCACCCTTTAGCATAGGAGAAAAACCATAAAAATCATATACCTCGGATTTACTTAACCATTCACTGTGACAACAACAAGTAAGTCTGGGAAGATAACAAATGATTAACCCCAAGTGTTCCATGGGGCGTTTAGGCATTTAGTCTACGGAGTTCGACCGGATTGTGCATGCTACGCTCGTTTCGTATGGTTGAGTGTAGGGGTACCTCGCCACTCATCACCACTCATCATCGTGCTTACAAAGAAAGCTGTTAATGATGAATTTGTGTCCATTTCATATTGTTAAAAATGGCTACCTTCAAGGACCATTTTTCATTACCATTTGTTGACTAAGTGTTGGACATAAGAGCTAGACACAATTATAAGGAGATATTGTGGTGGCTATAACCAAGTTCAAATTGCTCTAGAAAATTAGGAAAAGACAACATTTACAAGTCCTTGAGGGAGTTTTTCATATAAGAAGATGTTATTTGGTTTGTGCAACATCCCTATAACATTCCAATACTTAATTCTTAACTTAGTCCATAAGCAGATTTACAATCGTATGAAAGTCTTCATAGATGACTTCTCCACCATTGAGTTAGACTTTGAGTAAGCATTAGACTACCTAGAGTAAGTACTCAAGAGTTGTGCAAAGAAAAACCTCTTAATTGGTAGAAGAGCCATCTCATGATCTAGAAACACATTATCTTAGGGCACTAGATTTTTGAAAGAGGCATTGAAATGGATCCTTAAAAAATCAAAAATAACCCAAGAAATCATCCAAAGACCTTAAAAAATGAAAGAGGTGAGGCCATTCTTTGAATACACTATGTACTATAAGTGCTTTATTAAGAACTTCTCTAAGATTGCAAAATCATTGATGTAACTCATGAATAAGAATACACCTTTCATTTAGATAGAAGATTATGAAAAATTATTGAAGTCCTCAAGTAAAGGCTTATAAAGACTAAAATTCTATGAGCACTAAACTAGTCTAACCCTTTTCATATCATGGTAAAAGCATCCACTTATGCTTTAGGAGCAATGCTTACATAATTAGATGAGAAAAAATGTTCATACTATATCCACTATGCAAGTAGGAGTATTACAAGTATACAACTCAATTACACCACAACAGAAAAGAAGTTGATGATAGTGGTGTATGCACTTAAAAAGTTTAGGTACTATGTGCTTGACTATTTGGTGGTTATGCATACAAACCATAGTGCAATCTAATTCTTAATGAACAAGCCAATAGTAAATCCTTTGGATCATTGAATGATTGGTAATCTTGTAAGAGTTCAACATCATAATGATTGATAAGAAGGTATCACCTCTTTTGGTTACAATGGGATGACAAGGTTGATGAAGAGTCCTTATCTAGTTAGTTCCTAAACAAACTACTATTTGTAAATAAAACTAAAGTTTTCTCATCAATAATCACTCCTTGGTTTTATGATTACCTCACCTATTTAAAGGAACAAAAAGTTCCTTATGAATAAGATAAACATAGGACCCTGCAATTTCTACATTAGATTAAACTCAACCTAGAAATAGAGGAAAAATTCTATAAAATCTATGTAGATGATCTAGTTTCTTGGTGTATTCCAAAGTAGAACCACTTAAAAGTTCTTCAAGATGTGCATGAAGGACTATGTAATGACCAATATTCAGGAAGAAGGATGACCATCAAAATTCTCTCATAGTTGGTTATATTTGGCCAACATTCTTTAGAACTGCACATCACTTTTTCATATCTTGTAACCATTGTCAAAGAGATGATGGGATTATAACTCATTCTAGGAAACTGTAGTAGTGGATCCAGCACTTAGAGCCCTTTAATCTTTGAAAAATTAACTTTATGGATTCCATCATACCTTTATCAAATGAAACATTATATATAATTGTTGCTATGAATTATTATATGAAGTGTGTTGAAGTAACTACAATTATTAATTACATTGTAGCAACTATTACTAAGTTCTTTGAGTAGTAAGTGGTAAATAGGTTTGGTGTGCCATGCATTCTTATCTCAGAAAATGACACACACTTCACCATGCTAACATTCAAAAAGTGTATGCAACATTTAGGGATTTATTATTAATTAACCAAATCATAGCATCCTTAAGCTAATGGTCAAGCTAAAGTCATAAATAAGGAAATAACCCAAATACTTTCATCAACTATTAGTAGATATAGGAAAGATTGGTGTACCAAGCTTAATGATGTTTTATGGGCATATAGGTCCACTTGGAAACTTCCTATAGAATACTCTCCTTATAAACTAATGTAAGGAAAATAGCCAAAATTACTCATCCAAGTTAAACTCTGTACACTATTCATTACCTGTGACTTAAACTTAGACCTAACCCTAGCATAACGAGAATTCTTAATGAATTTAAATGTGTTAGATAAAAACAAAATGATTGTCCTAATGCATAATGAAGTACACAATCTCTATAATAAACAAAAACATAATCTTAAAATTAGACACTTAAACCTTCAACTTGGTGATAAAGTCCTCTATTATAAACCAAATCATATGCCTCAATGAACAAAATTCTAGACATTTTGGAAAGGCTTGTCTATTGTACACATATTTATAGGTCTAACGCTATGTAAATTTACCACTTGTCTATCCCACAAAAACCCATATTAGTCAACATATAATAAATTAAACCATCTAAGAAATCTAGGAAAGCCATTCCTACTTCAACCCCTATCATAATTTTTGTCTCCTAGTCCATCTTTCATATCTCCTCCTTGAACCTTAGTTGTGGGGGAGATACCTTCATTTGATATTAAGAGTTGTGTGAGATTTTTACATTTTTGTTTTACAAGTTTTTGTCATTTTCCAATCTCTTTATATTTTCTAATTCTTTCCTTTTTTTTCATTTATTCTTAGTTGACAATTTTTATATAATTTTTTATTTCATGCATTTACAATATTTTCAATTAATAAATTTACTAACAATGTGTAAGAATTAACTTTTTGTGTTCAAATTTTTTTCTATAGTATTAGATCATTGAATTGAAACTAAAATTGAAATTTTTCACTTGCATCTTTTGAGACCCTTTAGATCTATTGGACTAATTTTAGAATTCATTTTAATTTATAACTCAATGTGGGCTAGTGGAATCAAACATGTAACTAAGGTTACCAAGATAAGACTCTTACCACTAAGCTAATACCTCATTATTATCATGAGAATTATGTTGCAATCTCACTATCATGCATAATTATTCCTTTAATGATCATTTGACCTTAAAGTGAGAAGGACCAAGAGAATTGAAAAAGAATGTAACATCAAGGATATTTTTTTTATTTCTTAAACTTCCACCATGAGTCCCACTAGTCTCATGTTCATGCACTATCACTCATGTTTTATTATATTTGGGAAATATTTTTTCAAAACAATTATTCCCTTGTTATGCTATGAGAAAGACATATTTCTCAATTTTTCTTATTTAACAATGATGTTTTAGCCTAGTGATAAGACACTTGATTTGGACGCTCCATGTTATGGGTTCAATTCTCATGGACAATGTTGAGTTATATAAAGTTCTAATTGCACTACATATCTTGGGGTGTACCTTTGTTTCTCTTATTTCAGGTTCCAACACCCCCTTAATTTTTCTTGTTTGAGTAGTAATATTTTCATGTGGTGCTTAGTTGATTTCATGGTGGTGGATCCAGGTTTATGCAATGTGATGTCACTAGTAAATAAATAGATTTGGTTTAAAATCCTAACATATAAATTTAACAATAGTTTTAATTACACCTTACATGCAAGATCAATTTTGACCAAGGTAAGGTGCCTCATGTTCCATTTCTCTGATCCCATCTAACCTCATTTCATCTCACAAGCATGCCATAATTATGAATTTAATGGTTTTCTTTACCATAGTGCAAAATTCCAACCATAATAGACATGTCTATATTGGAATAAGGACCTAATTCACATTTAATTTCTATGGTGTCCACAAACACCTAGAGAATTGGTTATACAAGGGCATTATGGGTAGAAGCCTACTTTGGGAAGGATCCACTTATATAACTATTGTAAAGCATATCAAAGGATTGGTATCACATACTCTAGGACATCATGGGTAGCATCTCTACCTTCACATATCATATAGGCATCCAGTTCTCCTTGAAAAGATTGGATTTTTTCTTGAACATTCTTTAATTTCTCTCTAAAAATCTTTAATTCTTAGCTAATTTTGAAGCTTAAAACACCTAAAGTTCATGATTTCCATGTACCTTGAAGCATCATCAAAACTCATGAAAGGTCTTAGATTCCCTTCAAAGCTCAAAACCCTTCCAACCCTCAAATTTGAGCATTAGAAACCCTCAAAAATTTGCAGAAAATTCCAAAGAAAAAGATGGAGTTATGGAGTTTTGACGTCATAGCTACAACATTGTAACCACTTGAGACATCATAGCTATGACATCACAATGAAAAATTTATAAATATCAATTCTTCCCCTCTTCATTTTTTACATATTGCATCCAACTCTAAGGGAGCTTTTGTCATTCTGAATACCTAGAGTCTTCTATAAGTGATATCTTACGAATCATACCTCTGATTTCACTTGTTCAAAAACCTATAAGCTTTTGAAGTTGAGCTCTTTAACATAAAAGCCACTAGGCATAATTACAAAATATTTTCAGACATCCCAGTTTTTGAACATCAAAGGTAACTAATGATAAAAATAAAAATATACTAATAATTTGATGATATAGTTGCATTAGGACCTCAAGAATGTAGAAATAACAATTGTCTAATCCTTAAATGTTATATTTTCAAAATTTAATTGAAACGAAGGGATTGATAAGTATTAAAATCATTTAAAAAATATTTCAAAAACTAATAATTAGTCCTTAGATGATTGTAGATGGTACTAAAATGCATTATTGAGATAGAAGGACCATCAAAACCAAGAGAGAAAAGGCCTAGGCAAACTAGACATTGATGTGGATGTGGTCAAGAGCCACAATATTAGGAATTACATGCAATAAGACTAGCACATGAGGAGTTGAAGGTGCAATTCATAAGGCAAATTTCCATGGTGCAAATAGGATAATCTATGTAGGGGGAGATACCTTCATCCTCATCAAACTTGAAGGTGATCCTTATAGATACCTTCCTAGGTATTATCAAGGATAACATAGTCTCTAGAATTATCTTTCTAGAGCCTAACTTTAGATAAATTTTGAAGTTTTTGCCTTAAGAGCTGTGAGAGAAATTGCAAACCTCTTCTCTTTAGCTTGCATTGTTAACCAATGGGAAGTGATATTTGGAAGAAATCCACCTCTTCTAGAACAACCAATAAGAGTATGTAATAGTCAAAATCAAGGGTATCATGATATTACTTAGTAGATGCCATTACGAATGCCCTAGGAATTTTAAATATGGATTGAGGTTCCAAAAGTATCCATGCATTCTTATACTAACATCAAGACTAAATGGATTCAAAGGATCTATGGTGTGGACCATAAGGCATTTAGTTCATTGATGCAAGTAGAAAAGATATACTTTAAGATCATAACCTACCACATCAATCCAATGGTAAGGTTGAGAAAGATAGTAGTTACATTGCCAATAGAAGAATATCCTAAAATATTTGACAATGTTGCATTCTTCTTTATCATGTTGGAATTAAAGAATGATGTGACTATTGTGATGATGCCACATAAAGTTTAAGAGCCTATTACAAAGATCATTGCTAACTATGTGACAGAAGCTTTCAAAATCCCTGCAACACCAATCATGAATTTCACTACCATAAAAGATATCCAAGTGTCTGCAAGGATGGGAATTTGAAGAAATAGAGGCATGATCATAGAAAATCATGAAGAAGCATTAGAAAAAATGTTGAGAAGTAGGAAAATTCTTGAGGATGTCTTTGACATTCCAAAAAGTATTACTACAATTCAATCTAAGCCCATTACTACTAAGGTGATGCTAACATTGTCTAATGCCTAGCTATAGTAGGCTAAGATAAAAAACTAAAAGTTGTGCAAATTTGTACCTAATTGGAATATTCCATGAGCTTCATCACTCCTATAACACCCCCAATGTTTTGAATATGGAATCTTATATTATTATTTATTTTCATCAAACTTGGTTCTTAAGCATAAGGGTATATTTAACATGTTATGTTAACAATATATTATATTTTACTAGTATTTTATGTTAGTGATGAGTGGCAAGGTACCCCTACACTCAACCATACGAATACGAGCGTAACATGCACGATCCGGTCGAACTCCGTAGACTAAGTGCCTACATGCCTCATGGAACACTTAAGGTTAATTATTCGTTGTCTTCCCAGACTTGTATTTTTCACAGTGTATGGTTAAGTAAGTCTGAGGTATATGATTTTTATAGCTTTTCAATTTTATCTCCTATGCTTGTGAGGTGAAGGGTTGAAGAGACTAATTGGCTAACTTTAACTAACTAAATAAGCCTTAATTAAACTAGCGTCAACATCCGTTCCCACTTACCGTTCACACCCTGAATTGATGCAACCTTGATTACCAAATGCTAATCGTTGCTAGGATCACCAAGCATAACGCACGTGCTCGAAGCAGTCGTATTGAGGCACTTAACTAGGAGAGAAGGGTTGAGAGAGATTTAATTAACTAATAAAGTGATTAAATGATAAATAGTAAATAAAGTCCTAATTAGCCTATTCCATGCACTGCAAGGTTTATCCAAGAAGTTCATCTTTATTGTCATACACAAATATGTGTTCAGGTACAATATTTTGTCGAATAAAGATCCGTTCACTTTGGAGCTCCTACTGCGGGCACATGGAAAATATTCTATCTCTGGAGAGGTAAAACTGCCAGAGTTTCACTAAGGGTCTAGGCCTAGATGGAAAACAAGGGAGAGCCACCTATTATTTATAAACTTGGCGGCGCACCGCGATATCGCGTACGAAATATCGCATGGGATGCAATATTGCGGCAGACGTGATATCGTGGCCCATGTGATATCGCTTCCCATCATACCCCCATGATTGAATAAAAACTCATCCTCGAGTTATTTACAAAATATTGGGATGGTATGGGATTATTGACTCAAATGGAACTAATAGGATGACATGTGAACGGATCATCATTAAAAGACAAGACAAAACTGGTGTTCACGACAACAAGAGTGAACACCTTATTACATTGACATTAGGCCTTAATTCGTAGTTGAGAAAGGGAGAGAAAGAAGTTTTGCTACTACCAATGCCAAGATTGCACTTTTTGTTGTCCATCCATAAGCGCACCATCGATCTTACTCCTTGCATAACTGCTTTAGCACTGCTCCATTCCAAGTGTCCTCTCCAGATCTAATCCGTTGTTTCATGATTGCCATCTGCACACATAACACAGTCTTTATATTAGCAAGGGTAAATGAATTTCAATGTAGTTGATACCTTGCTTCAGTGAAAGGTCCATTGGTTGAGTTGTGATATGGCTGATACAAGTCTGGAGATATAATATTGATGACTATCAAAGGTGTAGGGGTTAGGAGAAAATTGAAAAAATTGGGCCCCATACCCCCATGATTAATCGTGAACCTTCGATAGCGAGAGAATGGAAAAAGAAAAGGAACAAGGAAGATGGAGAAAAAGAGACAACTATAACATTGGTGAAATGGATGTCAATATGAAAATGAACAAAATAATATAGATTGCAAAAATGTTAAGGGAAAGAAGTTAACTGGTGCACCAAATAGGAATGTCAATGGGTCCTCCCCAAAGCAGGCTCATGCCCTTAATGCCTTGACAAACCCACATTCAAAGAGTCTGTAGGCTCTGGGAATGTCATTTGGAACAAGAGTTAAACTCCTAACCACAAGAATTTACCAAAAAGAAAAAAATGCGTCAACCAAAATATATACTAATGATATAACCGGTAATGAGGTGAATAATGGAGAGAAGGATGGAGAGGAGAGAATGGAATGGAATCCCAAGAACAAGGGGGTGTATAGCCCCTTGTGTAGTTCATGATTACTGTGACTTAGTAGATCCCATTCCAAGTCCGACCTCAAACAAACCACTTCCAGTAACTTTGCATTAATGCATTCGACCAATCCATCCCCTTGAGGTAACAAGAATGCCTTCACCCAAGAGTCACCACCATTCCAATGAAACAAGGAGGAGAGAATGGGAAGCGAGAAGGGCTTTAGTTAGAGGGAACATTTTTATTTTGAGTTCCATAACTAGTGCTTATAGCCCAAATGATTATTCCGTCTAAGGGGTGTGCTTTGAATTCTCACCATTTTTTTTATGTATTTATACATGAGAACCACACCATGCAAAGACTTTGTTATGTTTATTTACTCAGCTTCTCGATAATTTGGTAACGTTGAAATAGTAAGAAAACTCAAGAGGAACACATCCAAGCACCCAAGAGAATGGCCAATACAAATGCATCAAGTTCCCTTGAAGTCACACCCTTTTCAATCCTTGAGTCCTTCCTTAGTTTGAGAAATGCCCAGTCACTGATTCATTATAGTTCTTATTTAGAAAGGGACTGTACATTTCCAAGCTGAGAGAGACCATAGAAATTGGTGGATGTATGGATGAAGTGAACTCATTGCCTACCATATTAAAAGAAACATACCTTAGTATCAACATCATGACTTAAAGGTAAAAACCAAACATTAGCAATCAATAGAAAAATAGTTTATACCATCATTAAGAACACTAATTGGATGACAAACTTACAAGATGGATCACACACACACACAATGAAAAAGTATGAACGATGTAAAAAAAATAAGAAAAGTTAAAGAAATGTGTAAAAAAAAATGTGTAAAACAAAAATGTGTAAAACAAAAATGTGTAAAAAAATGTGTAAAACAAAAACTAAAAAGAACTAAGGGCCCCAAATGATTAGCATATGTGGCCATCTCCCCCATGACTAAATGGAACGAGCAAGATTCGAAATAATGAGCACCTGTTTGAATTTCTTAAAAGTGTCCAACTTCTCCCAATTGATGTTTTCAGGTTAAGGGATGGAAGTTGGCAACGCTCATATTCCAATGTATCTATGCCTTCATGTTTGGCATGAGTTATTCCCCTAGTTCATTCCATGCATGTTGGTCGATTGCTCTTTCGACTAGCTGTCAACCACAGGGTGTCCACTACTTGTGTGGTTGCTACATACAGGCATCTTTGTCTCAAAGTTTCAAGGACACACCTATTGCATGGAGGAGATGCCGAGCATTCCTCCATGTCATCACCCGATGAATCACTGTATGTGATGCATGGAAATTTCTTCTTCTCGATCTTTCCATAAATATTTACCTTATATATCTCCAAGGAAAGATTGCGAATCCCTAGGCATGCACCTATTGTACTTAGCCATGCCCTTTCCATTATAATTGGGAAGTTCCCTTCGTTGTTGTTAACTTCTATCACCAGGAAATTGGCTGGGTATGACTAACCACACACAATGGTAACGATGTCCTCCACCAATCCCAAGGGAATGGTGATGGACTGGTCTGCTAGCTCTAGTTGAATATTTCTCTTCTTAAGTTAGGGCAGGTGACTTGGAGGTAGATTAAGGGGCTTCCAGGCTCAGATAGTTTCCTGGGAAGGTGGCCTACCTTGATCCAGTCAGTTACAGTATGTGTTAAGATAACTGTATGCGTTAAGCTCTGTTGTTGGACTGAAGGGTGCTCCGAAGCCTTATGTGTCAGAGGAGCATACCTAGACTCAACTGCTTGTGGTTGTGAGAGCTTGTCTAGGCTTTTGGTTTTGAAGAAAGGTCTTCTCTTTTGCAGTTGTCAGAACCAGTAGCGGGTTGAATGGTTATGGCTCTCATAGCATTACGTTGTTGTGGTTGAGTGGGGAGTTCCCCTTCATTGTTGGAGCGGGTGGTATGGGAACTACCGATGGAAGAGAGCCAGATGGATTAGGAGGATGGTATGGATGTGGAGCATCTCTTGGAGGAGAAGGAGTCCTTCTAAAGTACTCCCGAACTTGGTAGTGACGTTGGGGAGTTGTGTGATCCATGGAGTCACTTGAAGAAATTGACTGCTGCATGTAGTATCCATATGGATCTGGTTGTCAGTAAGGGTACTGTTGTTTCAACGGTGGCATCCCCCATGACTATGGGTATTACCACTGCTGATGTTGTCTAATGGGTTTTGGTGGAGTTCCACTTGGATAGTACGTCAATGGTTAGTGGAACTATCCTGGGTTACCTTGGGGATAAGGTAACCTTCGAGGTGTCTATCGTCTATTGAGTCTCAAGTTGAGTGCATACACCCCAGAATCTTGTAGATGTGGGATGATTGGACAACATCCCTTAGGATGGTTATATTGGTAGATCTCACATCCACCATCATTGTCTGTGTCCGAATCCACAACCTCACCGGAGATAGTTATTTTTCCCTTACCCTTATCACATGTAGGGCCTAAATCTCTCCGCTTTTCCTTATCCTTGTCACTACTTCGTTCCTCCTTAGACTCCTCTACAATTTTCAAGACAAGTTCAAATCTACTATCTAAGGAGTCTTGTATCCGATCTACCTTAGCTACCACTTCCATTGTTAGCTTTTGGAGTGGCAAGGTTTTTCTGTTCACCAACTCTTCGAGTGGTGACTCATCCTTCGAAGAGAGGGATCACGGTTATATTCTTCGGCACTTTCTCTTTTTCATAGCTCCCCTTCTTCTTTGGCTACTTGCTCCAAAAATCAATGAATCTCATGGGATCTAAGTTCTGATAGTCTCCCTTAGGCATAAGTCCCAAGGGTTCTCCTAGTTTCATACCTTAGCCCATCTATGAGATGACGAAGTTGATCCCGCTATGCGTAACCATGGCTCGGGCCACGATGTAGCAATGCGTAGTAGCAGCCCATGGCAGCATCCAAGGGTTCATGAGTACCTTGCTTCCATCCTTGGATCTATTTATGCAAATTGGACACTCTAGAGTACATATGATATTTATTGTTGAACAACTCCAACATCGTACTCCATCTCCTAATGGTTTCCGGCTCTAAGGACCAGTACCAACTCTCTAGTTCCTTTATGAGTGTCCTAGGAAACAACTTTAGCTTTTGCCACTCATTTTGTATGTTTTACAAGGCACAGGAATCGTGAAATGCCTGTAAATGATTTTGTAGATCTGCATTGTATCCCCCTTTGAAGTGTGGGATATTGTTCATGTCTAAGCGCTTGATCTGGCTATCTTTTTGATGCCTTGTTGGTATTCTCACTACCTCCATAATATCTAGCATGCTTCGGGTGGCAAGTAGGGGTTCATCATGATCATCTCTTTTATGACGTCTATGATGTCTACGTTGTTCCCTACTTTCCCTTCGTTCATGCCCTTGTCCTCTTTCTCGACTCTCTCGTCGAGGTCTCTCATTTTGCCTACCTCCATCCTCATCGTTATGCTCTCAATGATTGCGTCCTGATGTGGATGGAGACGGTGAATGGTGTGATAAAGGGGAAGAAGAAGGAGAACCATCACCATGATGATGTTTCTTATCTTCTCTTCTATGGCTTCGACCCTGATCGTGATAATGATCTGAGTGCCCATCCTTGTCATGTGTTGTTGTTCCCTCAGTGAACAGTTGGTGTTCACAAGGATCAGAACCAGGGTTGTGTATCATGAAGCGTAGGTTCTGATACCCCACCTCCTCACCATCATTAGGAGGGGGAACATCTTTCAATAGAGAACCTGTTATAAGTGGTTCACCATCTCTAATTTCACTTAGGACGTGCGAGACCTATTTGCCCTTCAACAGTGTATGGTGGCTCTCCTGCCTTGAGTCCCTTATACGTTGTGCGGCTGTGGGATGGTAATCCCTCATGTCAAAATCTGCCGCAACATATTTAGCATATAATTTTGTCATGCTTATCTATGCCAGAGCACGAAGAAGCATGTTGGGGACTGCACGATCTGGAGGTAACACTATGTTACCTTGCAAGTCTCTCCAGCGCATCTGTTCATCCTGATGGAGGATAAAAGTAAAATTGGGTATATACTCATCGGGATGAGTATATACCACCCTATATTATTGAGGAACTGGCGGATTTTGGTTATGTGTTTTAGACTGCCTATTGTTCTTTGTATGATCCCTAGGTGATAAATTTCTTTTATGAGAAGAAGAAGAAGACATGGTGTCTTATCAATGTGCTATTTAACCGTTATATAATTTTTTGTTTAATTAACCCTAAGGGTTCATTTAAGCTCCCAATGATGTGAGTGATTTCCTATGTTCTACTTAGCACACAAACACTTAGTCCCCGGCAACGGCGCCAATGATGAGTGGCAAGGTACCCCTACACTCAACCATACGAATACCAGCGTAACACGCATGATCCGATCAAACTCCGTAGACTAAGTGCCTACACACCTCATGGAAAACTTAAGGTTAATTATTCGTTGTCTTCCCAAACTTATTTGTATTTGTTACAGTGTATGGTTAAGTAAGTTTGAGGTATATGATTTTTAT
>MNCI01020719.1:44307-74854 GCA_015680685.1 Gnetum montanum | reverse complement strand
CACTTAACTAAGAGTTGAGGGTTGAGAAAGATTTAATTAACTAATAAAGCAATTAAATGATAAATAGTAAATAACAATAAATAAAGTCCTAATTAGCCTATTCCATGCACTGCAAGGTTTATCCAAGAAGTTCATCTTTATTGCCGTACACAAACATGTGTTTAGGTACAATATTTTCTAGAATAAAGATTCGTTCACTTTGGAGCTCCTATTGCGGGCACATGGAAAATATTCTATCTCTGGAGAGGTAAAATTGCCAGAGTTTTGCTAAGGGTCTAGGCCTAAATGGAAAACAAGGGAGAGCCGCCTCTTATTTATAGACTTCGCGACGCACTGCGATATCGTGGGGGACGACACTAT
Source organism: Gnetum montanum (assembly GCA_015680685.1). Classification (NCBI taxonomy): domain Eukaryota; kingdom Viridiplantae; phylum Streptophyta; class Gnetopsida; order Gnetales; family Gnetaceae; genus Gnetum; species Gnetum montanum. The sequence goes on along the minus strand of MNCI01020719.1, from coordinate 74,494 downwards.
ATCGTGTACATGATATTGCGTGGGATGCGATATCGCGGCAGACGCAATATTGCGTCCCATCAGTTAGTATATTCTAATGTCTCTATTATGCTTATGCTTATGATTGTGCATCTTGAGCTTTGAACCCTTCACTTCTTGTTTACATGCATTGGCATTTTATACATCATGGTATATTTGCTTATAAGCTTATGTATAATCCTTTAGAACTCTTGGTAAGCTTACATGTTTTATTATGTTTCAATATTATGTTTCTTAAGGTTTTGATCTTAGACCTTGTTCTTATTAGATGCTTGGAAATAATATTTTTATATTTCTTTTCTCGATTACTATTTCTTAGCATTTACTAATACTTGGTGCCTCTTATTAAGGATAGGTTGGAGGGATGGTGGTAGCCTATTTCAATTATATTTTTATGTTATTTGGAAACCATCATTTGGATTGATGGTAAGGTACTTGTTTCTTAAGTCAAAGGCCTGGGTTTGAGGCTTGGTGCAGCCACTCGAAGAGGTTAGGCTTTTTCTCATCTACCAATCCTCTTGAGACCTTGCTTAATGGGATGAGCACTATGGGTCTAGGTGATCCTTTATGTTTTTATGTTATTTAATTTTGAAATAATGTAAGAATATGATTATGAGACATGTTAAATAAATATTTATGGTTTATTCCAATTATTCTTTTATTTTATCTTGGAAGCCATGTTTAAGCATGAGACTTATTATAGTGCTCTCTTAGAGACTTTAATCAATTAGTTGACAATTGGACCCTTTTATGAATACATGTTATATTATTTTAAAAAAATAATTATTAATTATTTATTCCTAGAATTACCCACATTCTAGCTTTTGTGCTTATAAATACTTGACAACATTAGCTCTCTTAGCATTAATGATACTTTGTACTTTTTTTTCATTCTCTTGCTTGTAGCTGTGCTTGGTGGATCTCTTGATGATTTTTATATTTGAACTTATTCTTACTTGATGAAGCTTATATTTTAGATGATCTTTTAAGGAAGAGGAAATATTCTTGATTCCATTAATTTAGATATGCAGCTTAGCTTTTTATACCTACTTTCCTTGATGATGTTTTGATGCTCTAATTAGAATATATATATATGTTGTTGATTAAATCATGGTTCAATGATCAATTTGTAATTTATTACTTTCATGACTTTTCACTACGTGCATCATGCTCATTTTTTCCTACGATAGCTTCTTCTTCTAACAAAAAGACATTTTGGATGTGTATGGGCATCTTTGTCAGGTGAGAAAGCTCAAGAAAATGACTATAATGCATTAAAAATGATTTGTAGCAAAGGTGACTAATATAGTTTCTAATACTTCATGATTGATCCTCATGTTGCAATTAGTATCACACTTGGTTTTAGAGTTGTAGTAAGGATCAAGGACCAAGAAAAGCTATAGCATTGATACTAGCCATAATGTAACCCAATAGCTAGAAATTGACATTACATAAGGATTCTAGCTTTTTACAATTGGATATTATCATACATGTGAGATAAGTGTGATATTACACCAAATAGCCCTTAATGGCTAATTAGATTGGTATCAATCTTATAGTTCTTCCAAATGATAGATGTTGGAAACCTCATAGTTAAATCCACAAGGAGGAAAATCATAGTTAATGGTAGATTAACACATCAACAATAATGTTAATGGTTTGGTTAACAATTATGTTAACAACTATGCTTTAATTAATAGATTGATTAATCAGGTATTGCTATTGGTTTTAATAGTGTATTTGCAACATGGGCCTTATCTTCTAGCTTATTTCAAGTGACACAAGGATGATTTCTTCTACTATAAAGATATTATAACCTTTTCTACATGTGTTTCATGTAGATCTTAGTTAGAAGGCTTGGATGAAAATTCCTAGTGATGTTGCAAATGCTAGATCGTAGTGTGTTATAGGAGCATTGATGATTAAGGATGCTTTGCAAACAAAGGATTCAAACATTTTTGTATTTTTAGGCCATGTTGTGTATTTGTAAAATGGCCCTATTTTTTACTTATCTTTCTCATATATCTTGTATTATAAGGATTTGCAGTGAAGATGTTAAAACAACATTGCATGGATTTTGAGCATGGGCCATTGGCTAGTTGGTTAGCTCACACTACTTTGTACTTATAGGTGTTGGGTTCAAAGCTTAGTATCAACTTCCCCTTTGTACTTGTTATGTAGTTGCTATGTTGTTAGCCTAGGGGAATGGCCTAGGTAGAACTAACATTTATCTCAAAAACATTGCATAGATTTTGGTTAAGTTTTATACTTAGTGATTTAAAGTTATCCAATGTTTTAGTTTTGGATTTTAAAATTTTTCATATAGAATATATAGAATTTAATCATGCTCCTTAAGTAATTTTATAAATTTATCTATGGTTAAATTTTGGGATGTAACAACTCTTAAGCTACTTAGCCAATTCCATGATGATGGGATTACTTGATTAAAGGCTAAGAAGTAGCAAGTTAAAGTGGAGAAAGATAAGGCAACATGGAATGCATCGATGGCCAATGTAAAGTCACATGGACTAGATGATGGGACGCGATATCGCATGGGCCACGATATCGTGTATACGATATCGCAATGTGCCGTCAAATCTATAAATAATAGGTGATTCTCCCTTGTTTCTAAGTTTAGGCCTCGACCGTAGCGAATCTCTGGCAGTTTTTCCTCTCCAGAGATAGAATAATTTCCATGTGCTCGCAGTAGGAGCTCCAAAGTGAACAAATCTTTATTCGAGCAAATATTATACCTGAACACAAGTTTGTGTACGGAAATAAAGATGAACTTCTTAGATAAAACTTGCAGTGCATGGACTAAGCTAAATAGGATTTTATTTATTGTTCATCATTTAAATGCTTTATTAGTTCATTACATCTCTCTCAACCCTTCTCGCATAGTTAAGTGCATTCAATACGATCGCTTCGAGCATGTGTGTTATGCTTGGTAATCCCAGCAATGAATAGCGTTTAGTAAGCCCAAAGGTTGCATTGGTTCAGGGTGTGAACGGTAAGTGGGAACAGATACTGATGCTAGGTTAATTAAGGCTTAGTTAGTTAGTTAAGGTTAGTTAATTAGTCTCTTCACCTTTTCCCTCCTAGCATAGGTGATAAAACAGAAAAGATATAAAAATCACATACCTTAGACTTACTTAACCATACAACTGTGAAAAATATAAGTAAGTCTGGGAAGACAACAAATGATTAACCTTAAGTGTTCCATAAGGCATATAGGCACTTAGTTTGCGGAGTTCGACCGGATCGCGCGTGTAATGCTCGTATTCGTATGGTTGAGTGTAGGGGGTACCTTGCCACTCATCATTGGTGCTGTTGTTGGGGACTAAGTTGTTTGTGCACTAAGTAGAACATAGGAAATCATCAACATCGTTGAGAAGCTTAAATGAACCCTTAGGGTTAATTAGAAGAAAATTTAAACAATGGTTAATAGCACACCGACAAGATAACAATGTCTTCTTCTTCTCATAAGAGCACTTCACCACCTAGGAATCACATAAGAGACAGTCGGCGGCACAACATGCATAACCAAGAACCACCAGTTCTTCAATAGTATCGAGTGGTATATACTCATCCTGATGAGTATATACCCAATTTTACTTTTATCCTCCATCAGGATGAACAACTGTGTTGCCGATATTTGCAAGGTAACATAGTGTTACCCCCAGATTGTGCAATCCCGAACATGCTCCTCTGTGCTCTTGCATAGATAGGCATGACACAACTATACACTGAATACGTTGTAGAAGATTATGACACAAGGGATTACCATCCCACAGTGGTGCAACATCTAAGGGACTTGCGGCAGGAGAGCCACCATACATTGTTGAAGAGCAAAGGGGTCTTGCACATCCTAAGCGAAATTGGAGATGGTGAACTAATTATAACGGGTTCTCCATCAAATGATGTTCCCCCTCCTAACAATGGTGAGGAGGTGAGGTATCAAAGCCTACATTCCATGATTCATAACCCTGGTTCTAATTCCCATGAACACCAAGTGTTCACTGAGGGAACAAAAACATATGACAAGGATGAGCATTCAGATCATCATCACGATCGGGGCCATAACCACTGAAGAGAAGGTAAGAAACATTGTCATGGTGATGGTTCACCTTCTTCTTCCCCTTTATCACACCATTCATCCTCTCCTTCCACATCAGGATGCAGTCACAAAGAGCACAACGATGAGGATAAGGGTAAGCGAGATGATAGACCTCGATGAGAGAGTCGAGAGTGAGGACGAGGGCACTCTAGAGAGTCAAGGCATAGAAGGGAAAGTAGGGAACCACGTAAGCAACATAGACATCATGAGAGAGATGATCATGATGAACCCCTACTAGCAACCCAGAGTATGTTAGATATTACAAAGGCAGTTAGAATACCTACAAGGCACCAAAAAGACAGTCAGATCAAGAGACTAGAAATGAATAATATCCCACGATTCGAAGGGGGATACAATGTTGATCCACAGAATCACTTACAGGCATTCCACAATGCCTGTGCCTTGCAGAATATTGAAAATGAGTGGTAGAAGTTAAAGTTATTTCCTAGGACACTCATAAAAGAAGTAGAGAGTTGGTACTGGTCCTTAGAGTCGGAAACCATTAGGAGGTGGAGTACAATGCTAGAATTTTCAACGATAAATACCAAACATACTCTAGAGTGTCCAACTTGCATAAGTAGATCCAAGGATGGAAGCAAGGTACTCATGAACCCTTGGATGCTGTCATGGGCCGATATTACGCATTGCTACATCGTTGCCCGGGCCATGGTTACGCATAATGGAATCAACTCCGCCACCTTGTAGATGGGCTAAGACATGAAACCAGGAGAACCCTTGGAACATATGCCCAAGGGAGATTATCAAAACTTAGGCCTCATGAAATTCATCAATTATTGGAGCAAGTAGCTAAAGAAGAAGGGGAGCTACGAAAAAGAGAAAGCGTTGAAGAGTACAACTACGATCCTTTCCTCCGAAAGAAGGGAGTAAGATTCTGTGAGGAAGAGGATGAGTCACCACTCGAAGAGTTGGTGAATAGAAAAATCTTTCTGCTTTAGAAATTAACAACAGAAGTGTTGGCTAAGGTAGATGAAATATGGAGCTCCTTAGATAGTAAAATTGAAACTGTCCTGAAAATTGTAGAGGAGTCTAAGGAGGAACGAAGAAGTGACCATGGTAAGAAAAATAAAAGAGATTCAGGCCATGCACATGACAAGGGTAAGGGAAAAATGACTATCGCCGATGAGGTTATGGATTATGACACAAACAATGATGGTGGATGTGAGATCTACCAATATGACCATCCTAAGGGATGTTGCCTAATAATCTCACATCTACAAGAGTCTGGGGTGTATGCACTCAACCTAAGACTTAACAGACGGCAGGCACCCCGAAGGTTACCTTATCCCCAAGGTAACCCAAGGCAGTTCCACCAACTATTAACATATTATCCAACTGGATCTTCACCACAACCTATCGGGCAACACCAGCAGTGGCCACACCCATTGTCATGGGGGATGCCACTACCTAGACAATAATACCCTTACCGGAAACCATACCCATATGGCTACTACATGCAGTAGCCAGTTTCTCCAAGTGAATCTATGGGTCACGCAACTCCACAATGTCACTACCAAGTTTGGGAGTCTTTTAGGACTCCTTCTCCTTCGGGAGACATGCCACATGCATACCATCCTCTGAATCCATCTGCCACTCTTATACCGGTAGTTCCACTACCACCTACTCCAACAATGCAAGGGGAACTCCCCACTCAACCACAGCAACGTAATGCTACGACAGCTGTAAACCTTCAACCTACTGTTGGTTCTAACAACCGTAAGAAGAGAAGACCTTTCTTCAAAACCAAAAGCCCAAACAAGCTTTCACAACCACAAGCGATTGAGTCTGTGTATGCTCCTCCAACAATTAAGGCTTCAGAGTTTCCTTCAAACCAACAACAGAGCTTAATGCACACGATTATGTTAACACATACCATTACCGACTGGATCAAGGTAGGCCACCTTCCCAGGAAACTCTCTGATCCTAGAAATCCCTTAATCTACCTCCAAGTCACTGGGAATGAACCTCATAAGGCTCTTCTTGACTTAGGTTATGGAGTCAACTTAATCTCATGAGAAATGTATAAAGCCTGGAACATGCCTCCACTTAAGAAGAGTAATATTCAACTAGAACTGGCTAACTCGTCCATCAACATTCCCTTGGGATTGGTGGAGGACATCGTTACCATTGTGTGTGGTTGGTCATGCCCAGCTAATTTCCTGGTGATAGAAGTCAACAACAATAATGGGAATTTCCCAATTATAATGGGAAGGGCATGGCTGAGTACAATAGACGCATGCCTAGGAATCCACAATCTTTCCTTGAAAATATATCTAAGGTAAACATTTATGGAAAGATTGAGAAGAAGAAAGTTCCATGCATCACATACAGTGACTCAGAGGGTGATGACATGGAGGAATGCTTAGCATCTCCTGCATGCAACTGGTGTGCACAAGGAAATCAGATACAAAGGTTCCTGTATGTAGCAACCACCCAACAAGAGAACACCCAGTGGTTGATAGCTGATCAAGAAAGAAGCCCACCAACATGCATGGAACAAACTGGGGAAACAACTTGCATCCACAATGAAAGCATAGATACATTCGAATATGAGCGTTGCCAACTTCCAACCCTTAACCTAAAAACATCAATTTGGAGAAGTTGGACACTTTTAAGAAATTCAAACAAATGCTCATTATTATGGATCTCTCCCTTTCAATTCAGTCATGGGGTAGATGGCCACCTATGCTAATCATTTGAGGCCCTCAGTTCTTTTAAGTTTTTTTTTACATGTTTTTTTTACACATTTTTGTTTTACAAATTTCTTTAACTTTTCTTGTTTTTTTTACAACATCGTTCATAATTTTCCATTTCCTGTGTGTGTTATCCATCTTGTAAGTTTGTCACTCAATAAGTGTTCTTAATGATGGTATGAACTTTTTTTCTATTGGTTGCTAATGTTTGGTTTTTACCTTTAAGTCATGATGTTGATACTAAGGTATGGTTCTTTTGATATGACAAGCAATGAGTCCACTTCATCCATACATCTACAAATTTCTATGGTCTCTCTTGGCTTGGAAATGTATAGTCCCTTTCTAAATAAGAACTATAAATGAACTGGTGATTCGGCATTTCCCAAACTAAGGAAGGACTCAAGGATTGAAAAGGGTGTGACTTCAAGGGAACTTGATGCATTTGTGTTGGCCATTCTCTTGGGTGCTTGGATGTTTTCGTGCTGGAGTTTTCCTTCCCATTCTGACATTGCTCCATTATCAGGAAGCTGAGCTAATAAAAATAACAAAGTCTTTGCATGATGTGATTCTCATGTATAAACACATAAAACAACAAAAAAAATAGTGAGAATTCAAAGCACACCCCTTAGACGAAATAATCATTTGGGCTACAAGCACTAGTTATGGAACTAAAATAAAAATGTTCCCTCTAACTAAGACCCTTCTCGCGTCCCATTCTCTCCTCCTTCGTTTCATCGGAATGGTGGTGGCTCTTTGGGAAGGCATTCTTGTTACTTCAAGAGGATGGATTGGCCGAATGCATTAATGTGAAGTCACTCAATGTGGTTTGTTTGAGGCCAAACTTGGAATGGGATCTGCTAAGTCACATTAACCATGAAATACACAAGGGGCTATACACCACCTTGCTCTTGAGATTCCATTCCATTCTCTTCTTTCCATCATTCTTCCTCCATTGTCCACCTCATTGTCGATTGTATCATTAAGGTATATTTTGGTTGACGCATTGTTTTCTTTTTGGTAAATTCTTGTGGTTAAGATCTTAACTCTTACTTCAAATGACATTCCTAAAGCCTATGGACTCTTTGAATGTGGGTTTGTTAGGGCATTAAGGGCATGAGCCTGCTTTGGGGAGGACCCACTGGCATTCCTCTTTGGTGCACTAGTTAAATTCTTTACCTTAAACATTTGTGTAATCAACTTTATTTGTTCATTTCCATCTTGACATCCATTTCATCAACGTTATAGTTGTCTCTTTTTCTCCATCTTTCTTGTTCTTTTTTTTTCTCCATTTTATCGCGGAGGTTCACTCTTAGTCATGGGGGTCCTGATCCAATTTTTTCGATTTTTTCAATTTTCTCCTAACCCCTACACCTTTGGTAGTCACCACTATTATATCTCCAAACCTGGATCAGCCATACCACAACCCAGCCAATGGACCTTTCACCGAAGCAAGGTATCAATTGCATTGTGATTCATTTACCCTTGCTAATATAAAGATTATGTTGTGTGTGCAGATGGCAATCATACAACAACGGATTGGATCTGGAGGAAACACTTAGAATGGATCGGTGCTGAAGCAGCTATGCAAGGAATGAGATGGATGGTGCGCTTACAGATTGACAACGAAAGGCGCAATCTTGGCATTGGTAGCAGTAGACTTCTTCTTTCTTCTCTCTTCTCTCTCAACTGCCAAATAAGGCCTGATGTCAAATGTATAAAGTGTTCACTCTTGTTCTCATGAACACCAGTTTTGTCTTGTTCTGTAATGATGATCCGTTCACATGTCATCCCATTCACCATTAGTTCCATTTGAGTCAATAATCCCATATCATCCCAATATTTTGTAAGGAACTCAAGGATGAATTTTTATTTAGTCATGGGGGTATGATGGGATGTGATATCGCATGGGGCACGATATCGCATATGTGATATCGTAGTGCATCATCAAATCTATAAATAAGAGGCGGCTCTCCCTTGTTTCTAAGTTTAGGCCTAGACCATAGCAAAAATCTAGCATTTTTTCCTCTCCAGAGATAGAATAATTTCCATGTGCCCACAGTAGGAGCTCCAAAGTGAACAAATCTTTATTCGAGCAAATATTATACCTGAACACAAGTTTGTGTACGGAAATAAAGATGAACTTCTTAGATAAAACTTGCAGTGCATGGACTAAGCTAAATAGGATTTTATTTATTGTTCATCATTTAAATGCTTTATTAGTTAATTAAATCTCTCTCAACCCTTCTCCCATAGTTAAGTGCATTCAATACGAGCACTTCAAGCACGTGCGTTACACTTGGTAATCCCAGCAACGAATGGAGTTTGGTAAGCCCAAAGGTTGCATTGGTTTAGGGTGTGAATGGTAAGTGGGAATGGATACTGATGCTAGGTTAATTAAGGCTTAGTTAGGTAGTTAAGGTTAGTTAATTACTCTTTTCACCTTTTCCCTCCTAGCATAGGCGATAAAATAGAAAAGATATAAAAATCACATATCTCAGACTTACTTAACCATACAACCGTGACAAATACAAGTAAGTCTGGGAAGACAACAAATGATTAACCTTAAGTGTTCCATAAGGCGTGTAGGCACTTAGTCTACAGAGTTCAACCAGATCACGCGTGTAACACTCGTATTTGTATCGTTGAGTGTAGGGGTATCTCGCCACTCATCACTAGAGAAGATTATTACAATATTGTAGAAGGAAAATAAGGACATTGCTAAAAAAAATCAAAGACTAGCAAAAGTAAAGAAAGAAAAGGAGCAATTAGAAAAACACTCAAGTCACCTTCAAGAACAAATGACAAAGATAAATCTAGATATCAAAAGATTAACTAGAGAAAATAGAATCCTTTCCATGGAAGAAGTTCATGTAGTACAATAATAGTCCATGATTGAAATTAGAGCTTGAAAGAACAAGGTAAGGAAGCAGGAGAAATTCAAGAAACATTTCAGAGATTAGGTTGGCTTATAAAAAAAGATCAACAAAAAGAGAATCATGATAGCTAAGACCAAATTGAACACTACTTTCTAGAAAATTGTTAATACTACTTGGAATTCTATCCTCGATGGCATAAATGTAGTTATCTAAGCAAATATAAAAATCAAAGAACTATAAATAAAGAATATGTCTTAACATATGGAGCTAGCCAACCTACTATATACCAATCTCACCATGCTTACCATAGGTAGGCCAATAAATGAACTTGAGAAGCATATTGTCACCATGTTATCTTTGTATGGAACCAACTCCACAATAAGGCTAAATAGAAGTTGCAAACTACTAATGTTCTTTGATCAAAATTCACTAATCAGCAAGATGTTATAGATAACCTGGAAAAAAGAATGACAAACTATCAGCAACTCAATGAGAAAGTACAAGCATTTGAGACTAAATGAACTACTTTCGCTACTTGATTCATCAAAGCTAACAAAATGTTCCCTGATCTACCATATTTGTAGGATGTGTTGATTATTAATAATATAGCAAAGGTTTCTTGAATAGTCAATGACCCATGAATTGATTAGAATAAATTTTGATTATTCTTGAACTACTTTTGCATAAAGAAAGAAGATGTGACTAATCAACCACAAGAGCCATCAAGGTAGGAGGAACCACAACCACATGGAACAACTTAAAGCATCTACATCAACAATTTTGTATTCTTGTAATTTTCGTAAATTTTTTTCTATTCAAGATTTTTGTCATTTTTTTGTAAAAGTCAACTTCTATAAAATTTTGTAATGTGACACTTTAGTCTTTAATATGTAGTTTAATAGTTATCTAGTCCATCAATGTCACATCCATGAATTATGTAACAAACTTTATCCTAGTTTTATTTAACTAAAGAATGACTTTTTGGTCAATCATAGGAATATGGTATAGTCTTTTGGTGGGTTGCGATATCATAAATACAACATCATAGTTGTAACATTAAAATTGTAACATCACATCTTATGATGTAACATCTTAGATGCAAACTCACAATGGTAATAAATGTTTAAAAATACATCCAACTGCTACATTCAATGCATCATTGATATAATAGATAGGAAAACTCTATTAGTTTATTTTTGTGATTTCTAATAGTAGTTAGCGAGTGCCCATAGTATGCATTGAGTTAATTATCTACAGTCTTATTCAAGTGATCTTTACCTAAATATAGGTCATAAAGAAATAAGATAGAGATTAATTCTCTTCATTACAACACTTTAACTAAGCATAATATTTACTTTTCTACAATTTACTTTCCATGTACTTAGCATAATGATTTACATTCTAATGCATGTTAGTAACTTAGTAAAATAAGTACAACTAATTTCAAATGTAAATACATTATCATTTGATAATCCTTGCAATGCTATTGCTTGGTACACTTAGCAACAAACACTTGGTAATCTCAATAATGATCACATGAGTTTAGGATATTCTAAAAAGTTAAGAATAAATGCTCATTACCCTTAGACCAGAGTATGGTTTACTTTCTTGTGTATTAGATTAGTTAATTTATTTCATTTTTATATATTTATTGAGATTATTTTCTAGTAGTACAACATCATAATCATACATCTCACTATGAACAAAACCATACATTTAGAATTACTATTAGTCTAAGTAAGAAGACAATGATTAGGGATTTACTGAAAAACTTCCTAAATGCTCATATTAGTATTGTCCACAAAGTACAACACAATATATAGTGATGCTTGTAGATTATATAGTGAAGTGTTGAACATACCCACTACTCATCAACCAGCCTAAGCCTAAACATAGCCAACATAGTATATTAGAAGAATTATATTATAAGAATTCAACAAAGAAGCCATCCTTTGGAGTGATGGTAAGGTGTGTGATTCTTAACTTGGAAGAAATGTATTCAAGCCTAGCTGCAACCATTCTAAGAGGCTAAGCTTTTACTTGTCCATCAACCCTCCACTAAGGGATGGAATTGAGGCTATGGGTAATGATTCCTTTTTAATATAGGAATTTAATGAAGCTTCAAGTGTGACTCTAATCATATCCAACATGATATACAGGAAGAATTATATATGAATTTAACAAAGTGTTAAGTGTGACTCAAACTAGCAACCTCTTAGTTGCAAATATCTATTAAAGAACAAGCTAACCACTTGAGCCACCTCTTACCTTTCCAATTTTCAAACTAAAACCTATGGATCTATTGAGTTTTGTGTCAATAATTGGTTTCTTCTTCTTGAGATGTTACAACTCAAAATTAGTGAAGAATAATTGAAAAAATTTCAAACTACATTAGATCATTAATATAAAAGAGATATTCTAAATAAAAAAGTAGAAGCTTAATAGTTTTAGGATGCCTTTTTAGATTTTCATTCTTACAAGTAGTCTTGAAAAGCCTTCCTCTAAAGTAGAAAAAAGATCAAGTCTTTTCCTTATTTAGGAGTACCCTCATAGGTTTTCACTTCTTACCAAAGGCTTTCTTAAAAAACACTTTTCAAAGAAAAATGAAATACAATAAAATAAAATCTACTAAAATTTTTTCAAACTTCAATTCACAAATATAAAAGGAATTAATAATGCAAGAAAGTAATTAAGTTTTGAGGGAATGAAAAAAGAAGATTATATTTAAAATAGAGAAAATTGATCTACATCAAATATGTATGAGCCAAAAATTGAAAGCTTAAAAACATTAGGAAATGAAAAATAGGGGACAAAATTCATAATGCATATTTGGCAAAAATTAGTCAATTGACATTTGATGAGTGGTTGGGTATTCCAATACTTCACCATACAAGCCACACAAGTGTTCATGTGTGACCTAATCATAATCTGTGGATGGCCAATGTAAATTAAATAGTAGTTGAGGTTTAGTTCATGATCACTATCTTCTCACTTTGAGTTAGTGAAGTTCAAGATATATGGTTTAACTCTTGGTAAGGAATAGGATACATTGATGTTGTTGGCTCAAATTAAGGCTAAGTATAATCATGATTGAAATAGAGTAATATACTCTTAGTCTAAGTGTAATGAAAGTCAAGAGACTATTCTAGACTATGGCCAATAAGTATCCATTGATGATTTATGGTACATATCTTAGGCTTATTTAACCATTACTGAGATTACCAAGTAATCTTACTACTAAGCAAATCAAGCAAAGTTACTTTTGGGTTATCAAATGATTGCACTTTATGCTTGAAACCAATTGTACTTATACTGCCTTATTAAAAGATGATAGAAAATTAAAGTGCTTGGAAAATGTAAAGGACTTAATCAAAGTAAACATGCTGAAAAGTAAAATTAAAATAAGTAAGAAAAATGAACTATGTAAAAGTAAAGTAAACTAAGTAGAGTGCTACAATAGTGTAAAATAGTCTCCATCTTTATTTCTGGCTATGAATTGTGCCTAAGAAAAATTCACTCAAACAAAGATTTCATATCATTGTTTAACACCACATTGCAGGCATTCACTCAATTGCTAAGCGTAAATCACAAAAAAAAAAAAACTACAAGAATTTGCCTAAGTTTTGGACAAAACTTGTTCATTTGACATGATGGTGGGTTGGTATTTATAGTGGAGACTAGGACCCACTACATCATATCTACGATGATGTAAGTAGGGCTATCATATAATAGATATGATATTGCATCAATTGATATAAAAGGTTTTATCATACCCTCACAACTAACTGGGAACTCATCCTTGAGTTAAAACAAAAGAAGAATAGAGTTTCTTACAAAATTTTGGGGTCATTTATAAATTTTGACATCATGAATTATATACATTATTGACTCTACTATGAATGTCACATTGTGGTTTGAGTGATGTTTACAAAATTATCATGCATTGCATGATGGCACACATGACAAACAAAATAAGACAAAACATAACAAAACTTCAAATCTTGATGTAGCCTATAAGTTCTTGATGGCGATGGCTCCTCCATTAGTCTCTTCCCTTTGTCGTTGAGTTTTAAAATTGATCTTAGTTAAGTAATGCCCAAAGTTCCTCCTCTTATGATGTGGGATTGTGTACCGCCCAGGCGAATTTAGTCATGTTTGCTAGAGTTAATACTTCCTATAGACAAGGCAACTATGGAAATATTTTATTAAGCTTTAAATATCAGGCTATGAACTGTCATCATTCTTCATCAAATGCTCTAGCTACTTTTCTTAGTTCCTCGTAATATGTCAATCTACAAGCTAGATTTGCTATTACATCTTCTTGATCCTAGTAACTAGCCTTAACTACATGGAGCTTGGAGTTTGTAATATGTAGCTTTTGTTGAATGTCCTTCTTGTCTACAAACTCCTTCTCATATAGCACATATACTATGGCCACTTACTACTCTAGTTCATTTCTAAGTCTACCTACTACGAGCATGGCTAGATTAGTATAACAAAGGTTTGCTAATCCCATGTACTCTATGAGATTTTCTATCTATAGGTCTTTATTTTTTATTTTTTCTTGATGTACATGGGAAATTCCATCCAGGATCGACTGCTAATCAGGTATCTATGTTATGATGAAACTGATTTTAGTGTTGGCCATCTAGATTTCTTTTTCATATATCTACTTGTACATGTCCACTTAGTCTTTGAAGTGTTCTTTTAGCCTTTCATGCTTCTTGACCTCATTTTGTCATGTGCTAATCTCAATAGTTAAATTTTGGTGGATTTCAAAGACTTCTTCCATTAATAGGGCTCTATTCTCTTTGGCCAATTTTTACATATATTGGATGACTCTTGTGAACTACTCTCTCAACTGATGGATGTTTTCTTCAAGGACATTCTTTTATTTCTTCATGTCCGCCAAACTGCAACAATCTTTTTATTTTCTTCCTTTAAGGTAGTTAATGCTTTAGCATGAGCATATGTTTGTGCTTTAGCCACTAAGGCATTCCATGTTTTTTTCCTCCCTCTTCATCTCCATTTAAGTGTTTATGGCCACCAATTAGGCTACCTATTTAGTTCTAAATTTATCTAGCTAGTTTGAAGCTACACATTGTGCAAGGTCTTGTTTCTCTGCTCTTAATGCAGCTAACTCTGTTTGTAACCTTTGCACCTTATTTTCTACATGTTCAGAACTAGTTTTAGCCATCACTAGCTTGCCCTTGGCTAAAATGAGTTTAGACTACACTATAATGATATTATTGAAAATATCAAAAAGTTTATGCATCACTTGCCTTGTCTACAACAATTAATCCAAGATATCTTCATGCTCTTCCAGGTCCATAGAGGTTCTAGCTATGGTTTCAACATCTTTGTCTCCACTAATATCTACTGGTAGTAAAATGGGAATATTGAAAGATTCTTTAATATGATTTGTAATTCATTCAACTACTCTTGTTGCATCCTAGTGTTGCATAATCACAATGATGGCTCATTCTCCTATTTCAAGCATAACCTAAAAAGATGGAGTGTTCCCTAATATTTTCTATGTCCAATCCTCATCTTCTCCTACCTATAATGATATTTGACTACTAATGGGTCTTATTAATACTATAGGCCTTCTGGGATTATCTCTTCCTTGGTACATGCTAGAGACTTCTCTGTTTCCCCAATTGATGATTTTTGCTATCTATTGTAGATGGCTCATGAAAGGTCTATAATCCTACTATGCTAGTGGAGCACTTGATCCTAGTCTATCACTAGTTGGTGTTGATCCATTGGGTCCTGCTTGCTCTTGTCCTATGGCTAAAATTTTTCTAGCTAGTGTGGATCTTGTCACTTCCTAAGTGCCTGTTAGCTTTTTTAGTTGATCTTTCTTGGGAGGCATTGGCTTTGACATCTCAGCATAAGATGCATTTTGGCCTTTACAAAGAACATCATTAGTGTAGCCTAGAATTTGAACTTGCTTGCATAATCTTTTGATGAGACAAGGGAATGACAAAGTGAGTTTTCCTACCTTCTTCTCTTCAAATTTCTTTTGGATTTCTAAAAATAATAGATGAGCCATATTTTCTTGGAATTTCCCCTTGAGGATTATACTTCCTCTTGCAACATACATGGAAATCCTATTTAATCTCTTGGTGCAAAAGATGTGATAAGCCTTGATCTTAAAGTAGATCTTCTCTTCAGTGGACAATTCACTATATTATTTATCTATTGTTTTGTAAGCCCTTTGTAACCACAACTTCTTTGCATTAGTGTTAAACCTTGTGGATATTTGTGTAATATTTTCTCTAACATTTGGAATATTTAGT
Source organism: Gnetum montanum (assembly GCA_015680685.1). Lineage (NCBI taxonomy): Eukaryota > Viridiplantae > Streptophyta > Gnetopsida > Gnetales > Gnetaceae > Gnetum > Gnetum montanum. The sequence continues at coordinate 58,470 of MNCI01020719.1, read as the reverse complement.
ACCTTGGCAATTTCTTTGACTAAGTAAGGCACTATGATTCCCTCAATCTTCATTGTAGCATCATCTTACTTGTTTTTCCAAAATTGATAAAATTTTCCTAGATACCATTCATCACTGCATGAGAGTGTGGGCCAAAGAGGAGAGGCTTGGAATTGCTCTTGGACATTAGTAGGTGCAAACTCCATGAATGTTCTGAAGTTAAGTTTCATAATGATTGTGGACATGATGGACTTCTCTTGGATAGCCTAGAGACACTATTTTGACAACATGACGCATTGTCCCTGCTCTTAAGCTAGTGATACTTCAACTTTAGCATATGCAGAGTGTTCCATCATTGGTGTTGGTTGATGAGTGCTAAAGGACTAAGCCTCTTGCTCAACTTGTGGAATCTAATCTCCAACTTGTCCCCTTCCTCTAGGTTTTTTAGTCCTTTATTATGAGGGCCCTTTGGTTGCAAGTCTTTTAGGAGCCATTTGCAATCTAAAGGATTCATTTAAGATTACCCAAGGATTTCAAATAAGTTTCTAATGGTTCATCATCTCTTTCAAGTTCTTCGATTTGATCAAAATTGATCCTTATTATTACTTTTTAGCTCTTATTAAGATTTTAGGATTAGAAAAATTTCAAAAAAAAAAACCCCCCCCTTAATTGTTGTATTTTCTAATGTATTATGAATAAGTTAGTTCATTAAGGCCTTTCACAATTATTATATTCTTCTTTAATACATACTGGACTAGTTAATTGGGAAGAATAGTTAAGTTCATTAGCTTTTATTTTAATATTTTAGTTAAAATGTGATTAATTATTATGGTTCTTATCCTTGACATGTACTTCCAGGTGTTAGAAAAATTTTGGTTCAAATTGTAAAACTAAGTGCAACACTCTTCCCCATGACAAGTTGGTCACTCCATGATCACGAGGCTTCAAGAATCATACAAATCAAAGCTATAGTGAGGAAGTTATAAAGCTTGAAAGTTTGGTTGCTAAAGGGTTAGAAAAATGGCTTAAACTCCCTATGCATTAGATGAGAAGAATGAAAAAATTTCTAACTCCTTGAGAATACATATAGATTTTTGCAATGGTGACATCATAGCTACAACATCACAATTAAAATTTTTGAGATGTTGAGTAAGTTTTAATTAAAAAGTTGAGTGAAATGAATAGTTTGAAAAATTTAGAGATGATGCAAAGGATTCTTGAGTATGGATGATGCTCAAAATATGAGAATTTATCATTAAAAATGTATGAAAGAAGGAATATTAAGCAAGGTAAGTTGATTAGGTTTATTGGAGATGGTTGGTAGAAATTATCAAAGGTATGACTAGATTTGAGTATGTAGGAAAGTAATAATGATCAATTAAGTGTTTTAGAGATGCAAGATGATGTGGAATTGATCATCAGGTATGAAGCATAAGAGTTATACAAATGGATCCTCCTCAAAGCAAGCTCCAGTCCTTACTATCCTTGTATAATGACACCTACAACTATTGGTAGGCACTCAAGGAGTTGAATGTAAAGCATACCTATCTTTCAAAACACACATTAGAATCACTTGAATGAGAAAATAATACTATATTATACAAAATAATTAAAATAGTATTATATATAATAATGAGGTGGAATGAAAGTGGTAAGGAATTGTAGAAATTGGGACACGAGTTATCTTACCATAGGCATAATGAATTTTGTGTGTGGTACCTAGTTAAAGTAATCATTACCAAGTCCATACCATGGTAAGGCAACACTTATTTTAGACATACTTTCAACTTTTGTTAGAACTCAAGTAAATAATATAACTTAATAATAGGATAAGACTTATGGTAACAATCTTAAAGAATCCATAAATACCCTTGATGCCACACCCTTTTCATTCCCACTTGGTTCTTCACTTTTCTATCTAGGCATAATGATCACATATTTATTTTAGTTTTATTGTGAAAAGAATATCATTATGTCCATGGTAAGAACCTCTTATTATTGGAAATGAGTGGACGGATGATGTGGTCTCACTGTATATAGAATCATTCCTTCAATGATTGGATAACATAGGATAAAATTTGCATTATTGGGACTCCATCTTGTCTTATTCCTTTACACGTTATTAAAAAATTCAACAAAATATGTACATGAAAGGTAGTGAAAAATCATAGAAAAATGACAAGAATGAAAAAGATAGAAAGAATTTAAAAGATATCAGCACATGAATAATTATCAAAGAATAGAAAAAGTATAAAAGAATGGAAAAGTTATGAGAGAATGTAAAAATTGATAAGAAAAGTAAAAAGGGAAAAAGTAGAAAAAATGTTAGAAGAAAAACTTGTGCCTAAGTTTCAAATTTGACACCCCCACAACTATCTTGAGATGTGGATAACTGAAGGATTGAACATGTGGTAAATTGCTTGGTAAATAGGGTAGAGTCCCTGAAAGAGTAAGAAAAGTCATGGTATGGATTCACTTATTGAATATTAACAAGGATCGATTTTTGTGGGTTTGTTGGATCTACATGGTGTCAAATTGGTACATAGCATGGACAATGTAGGATCCCTCCCAGAAGGTTTGGAACTTAGCTTTATGTGGGATATGACTAGAATTATAATAGAGAACTCTATCACCTGACTTGATAGACACTTGTCTTATTTTAGCATCATGCCTATACTTGGAGTACTTTTGCTGATTTCATTACTCATTTGAGCTAGTAATCTATTCTCATCTAAGAGATGTAGATTCATTAAGTGTTCTTTTTGAGCTAAGATTAAATTGAGGTCAAGTGTGCTGGTAGTGGAAAGGGTATTGAGTTTCGCTTGAATTGATAACATAGATAGTTTACCATAAACTAACTGGTACTAGGCATACCCTATAGGAAGTTTTCAAGTTGATCTATACACTCATAGAGCATTGTTAAGTTTAGTACTCCAATCCTTCCTATAACAACTAATTTCTCTAGTTAATATTCTCATGATTTCCTGATCAATCACTTTTTCTTAACCATTTTCTTAGGGGTGATAAGGTTTAGTTAGTTTGCAAGTCACCCCAAGTTGTTGTATTAGCTTTTTAAATGTAGTTCCTATGAAATGAGTCCCATTATCAAATATGAGCATGCATGGTACTCCACATTTATTCACCACATGTTGCTAAAAGAATTTGACCATTGTTCTGGTTGTGCAATCTTTGATTGTAGCTACTTCTGACCACTTTTTGCAATAATCAACTATTACTATAATGTAGGAATTTTCATTTCATATTGGTATCATGGAATCCATGAAGTCAATTCCCAAAATGTCAAAGGATTCTAATGGTTGTATCCATTGGTGTGGCCTTTCATTTCTAGTTGTCAACCCTCCATCTCTTTGGCATCTTTCATAAGACTGTGCAATTCAATATGCATCCTTGAATCTGGTAGGTCAAAAGTGTCCCACTATCATTAGTTTTAGTATTGTCCTTCATCTTGTGTAGTGACCACCACATGGTCCTTCATGTGCATCTTGTATGACTCTTTGTTAACTTTCTTCTAGAATGCATCATCTTATCAACCCATCAACATATATCTTGTAAAGGTTTCTATTTTTTCCATATATCTTTTCACTTTGTGGAGGAATTGTTCTTGATATTTCTTGTTGCATTCAATAGGAAGTTCTTGTTTGGTAAGATAAGTTATGTAATCAGTAAGTCATGACTTCTCTGGTAAGTCTACAACCATTACAATTTTCGTGAATAACTTTTCATTAGGAAATTGATCCAATATTAGTTCATCCTTCTCTTGGGGTTCCTATCTAAGTCTTAATAAATGATCTGCTACCACATTTACAGTTCCTTTCTTATCAATCATGGTAATGTCAAACTCTTATAAGATAACTAACCATATTATCATTCTAGGACTAACCATTGGTTTGTTCATTGGAAATTTGATGATACTATGATCCGTGTGGACATAAACAAGGTACTCAAGCACATAGTGTCTAAATTTCTTAAGCACATATACCATAGCCATAAGCTCCTTTTCTATGATGGTATACTTAAGTTGTGCCCCAATGATGCTTCAACTAGCACAATGTATATAGTTAGGTCTTTTCTATTCATCTAATTAAAAAGTATTGCTTCTAGTGTGTATTTTGAAGTATCTATCATGATGTAGAAAGGCTTAGAACAATCCAAAGATTGAAGGATTGATGTCTCAATTAAATTCTATTTCAAGGTTTCAAATGCATTCTCATATTGCTCTATCCATAGAAGTAATACATCTTCTTTAGTTAATTCCACTAGTGGTTTGGCAATTAATGAAAAGTTTTCGATGAATCTTCTATAGTGTCTTATGTGGACAAGAAATGATATGACATCTTTGACAGTTTGTGTCCTCTCAATGATGTTCTAAATGACTTTGATCTTTTCTAGATCTACTTTTATTCCTTGGTAAGATACTTTGTATCCCACAACTATACCATCTTGGACATTAATTGGATTTTCCACCAATTGAGGTTCAAATTAGTTTTTACACATCTTTTCAACACTTATTCTAAATGGTCCAAGGCTTATTTAAAATCTAGCCCATATGTGGAAAAATCATCCATAAAGATTTCAACTCCATTGCCAATTTGCTTCTGGAAAATGCTTAGTACAAGTCTCTAAAAGGTAGTGGGGGCATTACACAAGCCAAAGGACATTTTCTTGTATGCAAACGTCCTCCATGGACTAATGAATGTGGTCTTTTCTTAGTACTTTGGCATCATGTGGATTTGATTATACCCATTATTTCCATCTAGAAAGTTGTAATACTAGCATCCTAAAATGGTATCCAAGACTTGGATAACAAATGGAAAATGAAAATGGTCCTTGAATATTACCATGTTTAAAAATTTAAAATCAATGTAGATCCTCCACTTGCCATATTTCTTTAGGACAATGACTTACAGGCTAGCCCATTCACTATCTGCTATAGGATAGATGAACCCAACCTTCAACAACTTTTCCAAATTTTGCTTGATGTCTTCCTTAAGTTTTGGGTTCTTGGAGGTTGGTAGCATGGTTTGATAGTTGGATCTATATAGATTTGATGTTGGCAAACATGTAGATTAAGTCTAGTGATTTCAACATATGACCATGCAAATACTATTGGCCATTTATTCCCCACTTCCAATAATTTTCTTTTTTATTATTTGTCAAGTTTGGCATTTATAATTAACAATTTTTTATTGTTTAGAAAAGCATATTTAAGTATATCTAGTAGGGATTTTAATTCTAAGGCTTCTGGTTTATATTTTTCTTGTATCTTTAACTATTCCCATTCAAAATATTCCTCCTATGGTGTCTTCATGTGAGGAAATTATCTTCATAACTATTCTAACTTATTTGTTTCCTCAACATAGGCACTCATGATCTAGTTGAAGGATTCCATGCACATGTTGGACTCTAGTTTCTTTTTAGTGATCAACCACTAGGTGCCTTCTTGTCATGTGGCTACTACATATAGGCACTTTTATACACATGCCTTCTATACATCCATTACATGTTGTGATGGCATTATCTATCATGGTCCAAATTTTCTATACACAATTGCACCTGCTATCTTTGTATGCGATGCATGGAACTCTACATCTTTAAATGAGGCCAACTTCATCTTCCTTGGAAATTTCCAAAGATAGATCTCTAATTTCAAGATTAGCAGCCACAATGCTAAGCCATTTCCTTCCCATGATTATGGGAAATTCCCCTTTGTTTTTTCCCACATGTATGACTAAGAGGTCAATAGGATAAGACCAACCACTTATAGTGGTGATTACATCTTTCACTTGTCCAAGTGGAAAGGTAATTAATTGGTTTACAAGCTCTAGTCAAATGTTGCTCTTCTTTAGCAAGGGAAGATTCTAAGCCTTGCACATGTCTTATGAAATGAGATTTACTCCTAACCTAGAATCTAAGAAAGCCTTGCATGGTTTATGTTCTTCTATTTGAACATAAACTAAAGGACTCCTAGGATTTGTTCTCTTCTTAAGAAGTAATCCTATCTTAATCAAGTGTGTTATTGTCTATGTGAGCATGATAGTTGTACATTCTTTTCTTAAGTACTAGAAGCATAGTGTTTCTTGAACGAGTGTGTGTGGATAGAGTAGAGTTAGGTGAAGTCCCCATCCTTCAAACATTTTCTAGAATTTTCTTGAAAAACGAACATTTCTTGGCTCTTGGTTTGCTTACTATTATATCCTCCTATGTAGTTATTTCCCTATTAGTGCTCTTTTGTTGTGGTTGTGTTGGAAACTCTCCTTGCATGACTAGTGATGGTACTGGTCATAGGGAGTTAGAAATTTAAAGTGAGGAACTAGCTATTGGTTAAGACATATAAGAATTTGGATCCATTCATGAAGTAGTGGGTCGATGATATTCTAGTGGGTAGTAGTAAGAGGAAGCATGAACTAAAATATTTCCTAGAAAGATTGAACATTGAACGTAGTATCCATAGGGATCAGGTTGCATGTATGGATACTATTTCTTTGGAGGTGGCATTTTCCATACTTGTGGTTGTTGCCACTACTGCTGGTACTATTCTTGTGGTTGAGGATATGCCCCACTTGGATAGAATGTTTGTTGGTAGGTTGTCTAAAGTTTCCTTGTGAATAAGGTAATATTCTAGACATCTATTTCTTGACAAACCTTGAATTAAGAACATATACCTTAGACTCTTGTAAGTGGGCCATAATAGGGCAACATCCCTTAGGATGTTCATACCAGCACACTTTGCATCCTTCGTCATCTTCTAAACTAGATTCCATTATTTCCTCCACTACAGTAGCTTTTCCTTTTTTTTTGTAGTGTTCTTTCCCATTGTCTCTTCTTCTTTTTCTTTCATTTTCTTTGGTTTAAGGCTTGTTCAATATTCTCTTCTACTATCTTTAATGTTGTAGCCAATTTCTCATCTACAAAATCCCACATTTTCTCTACCTTGATTACAATATCATTAATTGATTTTTGAATTGGTAGAGTCTTCAATTGAATTGTATCTTTCAAAGTTTCCTCTTCTTGCAATTCACATATTCTTACATCCCTTTTTTTTGATGATGGGATTTCTATTATATTCCTCAACTGATTCTATTTTTCTAAACTCTCCTTCTTCTTTTACCACTTGGTTAATAAGTCTTTGAATATGATGAGCTGTCATCTCAAATAACCTACCTTGGGCCTATACCCCAAGAGTTTTCCTTATCTTGTTTCATAGTCCATCAACAATGTGTCATAGTTATTCCCTTTGAGAAAACCTATGGCCTAGGCACCTATGTAGTAAAGAATAGCATCTACTCATTACTGAATCAAGGGATTCATATGTCTCTTTTTTTCCTATCCTTAAATCTATTTTCTCAAATTAGAAACTTTGGAATAAGTTTGGTACTTGTCATTGAAGAGCTCTAGCATGGTACTCCATCTTCAAATTGATTTTGGTTTTAATGATCAGTACTAGCACTCTGGTTCCTTTATGAGTGTTCTAGAAAATAACTTTAGTTTTTGCTAATTGTTTTCAATATCCTGTAAGGCACAAGCATCATGGAAGGCTTGAAGATGGTGCTTTGGATTTACATTGTATTTCCCTTCAAATTTTAGAATATTATTCATTTCTAGTCACTTGATGCAACTGTCCCTTACATGCCTGGTAGGAAAATACATTACTATCATTTTGTGAGTGGTCAATAGGGGTTCTTCATGATCTTTGGGTTTGTGAGCTTTATTGTAGTGGTGACTCCTTCGATGCTCATAACACACTCTCATCATATATGATCCTTTATCTTCTTCTCTCATGGTTGTCCTCTTCTTCATCAAGATGTCTTCTATGATGCTCCTATCTCTCATGATCCTTTTGTTTCTCCCCATCATGATCCCTCATTTTTCTTTTTCTCTTGTCAAAATCTCTTGAAGAGTATGAGAACAAAGAGGAAGATGTTGGAGAATGGTGCCAACTAGTTCTTCTTCCATGACCTCTTGCTTCATCTTTTTTTGATTCAATGGAGGTTTTAGATCTTAATTTCCTCCTAAGTGTGGATTCTTCCTTATCTCCTTTGGATGTTTCTGCAAGATTTGAATGTAATTGTATCTTAATGAGATCTTCGATATAGATGACTGATGTTTGAGATTGAGATCCATGGGTTTGATAGAATTTCTCTCTATGAAACCTAGCATCATCTCTTTCCTATAAGAAAACTATTTGAGGTACTTTCTTTCCCTTTTCAAGCTCATTTCTTATCTCCATAGTAGTGTCCCTTCTTGCCTAAGCCTTGGTTGGTTAGTAAGATCTAGTCATGTTCTTGGTGATGTGGTACCCTTCTTGCACATGGCTAAGGTTTAACCTCATAAGGGCTTCTTGTAGCATTGATGGTGTAGAACATTTTGGAGGTAAGATAGTGTTGCCCTGTAAATCTCTCCATCTTCATTGTTCATCCTAGTGAGAGAAAAATGAGAAGTTAGGATAGTATGGATTAGTATGAGCATAGGATATTCTAGTTTGCATAAGCATACTCCAGTCCTCTTCATTATATTCCCTATCATAACTCTTATTAAATTCATTAGTAGGTGGTGTTTTCTCCTTATTTATAGAAGCCATATTAAATGTTTAACATCTTAAGTATGTACTTTTGAAAAAATTATTTTAAGTATAAAGGATGTACTTGATGATGCTTAACACAACAAACTTTGAAAAATCAACTACTTAGCAAACATTAATACATCCCCAGTAATGGTGCCAAAGATGAGTGGTTGTGTATTCTAACACTCCACCATACAAGCCACAAGTATTCACGTATGACCTAATTATAATTTGTGGATAGCCAATGTAAATTCACTAATAGTTGAGGTTTAGTTCATGTTCATTATCTTCTCACTTTAAGTTAGTGAAGTTCAAGTTGTATGGTTTAACTTTTGGTGAGGCATATCATAGGTTAATGTTGATGGCTCAAAATAAGGCCAAGTGTAATCATGGTTGAAATAGAGTAATATAATCTAAGTCTATGTGTAATGAAAGTAAAGAGATTATTCTAGTCTCTATGCAATAAGTATCTATTTCTAGTTTACTATACATGTCTTGGGCTCATATAACTATTACTGGGATTACCAAGTAACCTTACTATTAAGCAAATTAAGCAAAGTTACTACGGGTTACCAAATTATTACACTTTACACTTGAAACTAGTCATACTTATATTGCCTTACTAAAAGATGTTGGCAAAGTAAAGTGTTTGGAAAATGTAAAGGACTTAATCAAAGTAAACATGTTGAAAAGTAAAATTAAACTAAGAAAAATGAATTGAGTAAAAGTAAAGTAAACTAAGTAGAATGCTGCAACAATGAAAACTAGTCTCAATCTTTATTTCTGGCCATGTATTGTGCCCAAGAAAATTCACTTAAATAAAGATTCCATACAATTGTTTAACACCATACTACAGACATTTACTCTATCACTAAGTGTAAATCATGAAAACAAATTGCAAGAATTTGCCTAAGTATTGGACAAAAGTTGTTTATTTGATGTGACAGTGGGTTGGTATTTATAGTGAAGACCAGGAAGCACAAAAATACCATAACCATGTATAAACCTTCATGTCTTCCTCAAACTACTTTCAAATGCTTTTAAAAACATGAAACAAACATGAGAGATTACTCTAGCAAGCTAAAGAAGCTTGGAATAAGCACATGCAAAGAGAGATATGTGCTTCTACATGAATTTTACATGAAGGAACTTAAACTCGTGAACAAGAACATAAAAATTAACACAAGTATAGAAAAAGGGAATGAATCTCTTGAATTATAGCATAAAACCACTTCTAAATTCTTCCAAAATTTACTAGAAATATGAACAAACATTCATTTAATTTCAGAAACTTTATAAAACCTAAAATTGAAACATGCATGTGAGAAACTTGAGAGAATGCATGAGATCATAAGAAATCATGAAAAAAAAAAACAAAAAGCTTGAGAGAACTTGGGAGAAGTACACATGAGAAGGGATTCACTCCTCCATTGAGAGGACCATGCTACAAGAATGTAAGAAAGAAGAAAAGGGAAAAGCTAGGAGAGCTTTCCCAAGCACACATAAATTATACAAGAACACTTAAGAATTAAAGAAAGAGAGACCTTCTATTTACTTCAACTCAAATGCAAAAGTAAGACAAGTTACAATGGGAGGGGTACACCCCAGTTTATACTTCTTTGAAGAGGATTTTGCCTCTTGGAGCATGGACCACACATGAAGATTCTTGGTCTTCTCTTGTTCCTTTTTAGAAATTTGCTCAATCCCTAACATTGTAGGACAATTTTTCTTCATACAAACACTTATAACACCTATTATATTAAAAGTAAACATTACAACATCAAAGAAAAGACTACCACTATATCCTACTCTACTCAATATCAAACTAAACATGGATGGAGGAGTAAGAAGTACACATTCATACTGTTTCTAACACTAAGCTCTCAGCCAAGAAAGTTTCATCATTCTAGGATGATGTGGCTTGTACAATGCAAGGGTGCAATTAATGCCATATAATAAGCATTCCATCATACATTTGGGAAAAAAAGAAGAACATCTAAGTTACATAGATCATCATATATCATTGGCATGTGGAATAGATGAATTAATTATTTAACCTTCATTGAAAGTTTTCATACTTAAAGTTATAATTGAAAAGCAACCTATTGAAGAATTTGATGTTTAACTTCTGATGAATCATGGATTGGATGTGTTGACTATGCCCTGTTGATTAGGCCTTGTCAACACATGATTTGATGCGTTGATGTGGCACCGTCAACGTAGTGGTTGTTTTTAAGTATAAATATGTGCTTACCCACCATGTTTATAGGATGTCTTGTCATGATTGTAGTGGAGCTCTTGCAATTTCTTTTCCCTAGAGTTAGACTATTTCCTAAGTGCCTATAGCAGGAGTCATTGAGTATATAGATTGTTATTCGAACACTATTGTACCTAAAAACAACAGTGTGTGTAGCTATAAAGATGTGCTTATTGATGAACCTTGCAATACTTTGGCTAGATTAAATATTTTCTTCATGCATTTAATGTTTTCAATAATTTTATTTAATGATTTAAGTAATTAAATAATTAATTAGGCTAAACTAAGCTAAATTAAGTAGTGATTAATTAAGAACATAAGTACGCCCACTTCAAGCATGTGCATGACACTTGGTAATCCTAGTAACACTTAATGCTTGGTAACTCAACAACATTATACATGTTCAGTGATGAGACGCAATTCGCATGAGCCGTGATATCGCATCCCATGCGATATCGCGTTGTTCCCTGCGATATCGCATACGTGACATCGCGGTCCGCCACCAAGTCTATAAATAAGAGGCAGCTCTCCCTTGTTTTTCCATCTTGAGTTAGAAGTAGGGAAACTTTGGCAGTTTGATCACTCCAGAGATAGAATATTTTCCATGTGCCCGCAGTAGGAGTCCTAAAGTGAACGGATCTTTATTCGAGCAACATTGTACCTGAACGCAAGTTGTGTACGGCAATAAAGACGAACTTCCTAGATAAACCTTGCAGTGCATGGAATAGGATTTTATTTATTGTTTTCTGTCTCACCCTTAAACTCCTAGAATGCGGTATGAGTACGACTTGATTACAAGCATCTAAGAATGTGTACGGTTAGTCAAGGAATCAGCTGCTCATTGCAACACGGTATGAGTACGACTTGATTACGAGCATCTAGTGTGACTACTTGGTAACCCAGTGGCATATTTAGGATTTGTGCTTGGTAATCCCAGTGGTAGTCGTGCACCAAGATGTGTACAATTAGTTAAGGAATCGGCTACTCATCGCACTTAGGCTAGATTAGCTTTCTCAACCCTTTCCTCCTAGTTAAGTGCCACAGTACGACCACTTCGAGCACGTGCGTTACGCGTGGTGATCCCAGTGATGATTAACATTTGGTAGCCATGGTTGCATCAATTCAGGATGTGTACAGTAAGTGGGAATGAATGCTGACGCTAGGTTAATTTAGACTTAGTCATTAGTTAGAGTTAGTTAGTTTCTCAACCCTTCACCTCGATAGCATAGGAGAAAAACATAAAAACTATAAAAAATCATATACCTTAGACTTAACTATACACTGTGACAACTACAAGTAAGTCTGGGAAGACAACGAATGATTAACCTTAAGTGTTCCATGGGCCGTGTAGGCACTTAGTCTGTGGAGTTCGACCGGATCGTGTGTGCTACGCTCGTTTCGTATGGTTGAGTGTAGGGGTACCTCGCCACTCATCATTGGCACCATTGCCAGGGACTAAGTGTTTGTGCGCTAAGTAGAACATAAAGGATATCACTCACATCGTTGAGAGCCTAAACGAACCTTCGGGTTAATTAATTAAACAAGAATTTATATAACGATGAAATAGCACACCGATAAAAATGTCTACTTCTAACAAGAGCAACTCACCACCTAAGGACCATACACAAGACAGTCGGCAACATAAAACACATAGCCGAAATCAGCCAAGTCCTAAACAATACAAGATAGGTTATACTCATCCCTATGAGTATATTCCAAACTTTACCTTTATCCTCCATCAAGACGAACAGCTGCGATGGAGAGATTTGCAAGGTAACATAGTGTTACCTCCATATTGTGCAGTTTCAAACATGCTTCTCTATGCCTTGGCATAGATTGGCATGACAGAATTATACGCTGAATACGTTGTGGAAGATTTTGACTCAAGGGATTATTATCCCAGAGAAGCACAACATATGAGGGACTCAAGATAGGAGAGCTAACATACACTGTTGAAGGGCAAAGGCCCGCACGTACTTAGCGAAACTAGAGATGGTGAACCATTTATAACTGGTTCGCTATCAAGAGATGTTTCCCCTCTTAACAAAAGTGAGGAGGTAGGGTATCAAAACCTATGATCAACTATACATATCCCTAGTTCTGATGCCCATGAACACCAACTGTTCACAGAAGGAACAACACATGACAAGGATGAGCACTTAGATCGTCGCCATGATCGGGGCCGTAGCAGCCAAAGAGAAGGCAAGAAACATCGTGGTGGCGATGGTTCCCCTTCTTTTTCCACTTCTTCACATCACTCACCCTCTCCTTCCACATCTAGGCATAGCCATCATGAACCCAACAGAGAGGAAAAAGGTAGACAAAACGAAAGACCTCAACGAGAAAGTCGAGAGAGAGGACAAGGGCATGAACATAGGGAGAGTAGGGAACAACGTAGACATCATAGGCATCATGAAAGAGACGATCATGATGAGCCCCTACTTGCAACCCAAAGTATGCTTGATATAACAGAGGTAGTTAGAATTCCCACAAGGCATTTAAAAGATAGTCAAATCAAATGCTTAGACATGAACAACATCCCACGATTTGAAGGGGGATACAACACTGATCCGCAACATCATTTGCAGGCATTCCACGATGCCTGTGCCTTGCAGACTATAGAAAATGAATGGAAAAAACTTAAGTTGTTCCCAAGGACACTCATTAAGGAAGCAGAGAGTTGGTACCAGTCCTTAGAACCAGAAACCATCAACAGGTGGAGTACGATATTAGAACTCTTCAACAATAAGTATCAGACGTACTCCAGAGTGTCCAATTTGCGTAAGAAAATCCAAGGATGGAAGCAGGTTATTCATGAACCCTTGGATGCTGCCATGGCCCGCTACTACACATTGTTACATCGTTGTCTAGGCCATGGTTATGCTCAGCGAGATCAACTTCGCCACATCGTGAATGGGCTAAGGCATGAAACTAGAAGAACCCTTGGAACTTATGCTCAAGGGAGACTCTCATAGCTTAGAGCCCATGAAGTACATCGCTTGTTGGAGAAAGTAGCAAAAGAAGAAGATGAGCTACAAAAAAGGGAAAGTGCAGAAGAATACAACCGTGATCCCTCTCTTCGAAAGAAGGGAGTGAAATTTTGCAATGAGGAGGATGAGTCACCAATTGAAGATTTGGTGAATAGGAAAACCTTGCCGATTCAAAAGTTAACAACAGAAATAGCGGCTAAGGTAGATGACATATGGAGTTCCTTAGACTCTAAAATTGAAACTGTCTTAAAAATTGTAGAAGAGTCTAAGGTAGAACAAAGTAGTGACAAAGGTAAGACAAAGTATAGAGATTTAGGCCCTGCACATAACAAGGGTAAGGGGAAAATCACTAACTC
>MNCI01020719.1:0-42387 GCA_015680685.1 Gnetum montanum | reverse complement strand
CGATCTTTCCTTGGAAATCTCTAAGATAAATATTTATGGAAAGATCGAGAAGAGGAAAGTTCCATGCATCACATACAGTGATTCATTGGGTGATGACATGGAGGAAATGCCTCCATGTAACAGGTGTGCCCTTGAAACTTGAAACAAAGATGTATGTATGTAGCAACCAGACAAGAAGTAGTAGACACCCCGTGGTTGATAGCTACTTGAAGGAGCAACCAAATATGCATGGAACAAACTGAGGCACTAACCCACGCCAACAACAAAGGCATAGACACATTGGAATATGAGCGTCGCCAACTTCCACCCCTTAATCTAAGATCATCAATTGGGAGAAGTTGGACACTTCCTAGAAATTCAAATAGGTGCTCATTATTTCGGATCCCTCCATTTCCACTAAGTCATGGGGGAGATGGCCACCTATGCTAATCATATGGGACCCTCAGTTCTTTTTACGTTTTTATTTTACATATTTTTGTTTTACACGTTTTTGTTTTACAATTTTTTTGTCTTACACATTTTTGTTTTACAAATTTCTTTAACTTTTCTAGTTTTTCTTTTACAGCTTTCTTTAACTTTTATTGTTTTTGTTTTACAACATCGTTATACTTTTTCATTTTGTGTGTGTGTGTGTGTGTGTTATCCACCCTGTAAGTTTGTCACCCAATAAGTGTTCTTCATGATGGTGTGAACTATTTTCTTGTTGATTGCTAATGTTTGATTTTTACCTTTAAGTCACAATGTTGATACTAAGGTATGTCTCTTTTGATATGGTAGGCAATGAGTTCACTTCATCCATCCATCCACCAGTTTCTATGGTCTCTCTTGGCTTGGAAATGTACAGTCTCCTTCTAATAAGAACTTTAATGAATCGGTGATTGGGTATTTCTCAAACTAAGGAAGGACTCAAGGATTGAAAAGGGTGTGACTTCAAGGGAACTTGATGCATTTGTGTTGGTCATTCTCTTGGGTGCTTGGATGTTTTCTTCTTGAGTTTTCTTACCACTTCGACATTACCCAACTATCGAAAGTTAAGACAATAAAAATAAAAAGTCTTTGCATTGTGTGGTTCTCACGCATAAAAACACAAAACATAAAAAAAAACTAAGTGAGAATTCAAAGCACACCCCTTAGACGAAATAAAACTTGGGCTACAAGCACTCGTTATGGAACCAAAAGTGTTCCCTCTAACTAAGGTCCTTCTCACTTCCCATTCTCTCCTTTGTTTCGTCGGAATGGTGGTGACTCTTGAGGAAGGCATCCTTGTTATCCAAGTGGATGGTTTAGCCGAATGCATTGATGCGAAGTCACTGGATGTGGTTGGTTTGAGGCTAGACTTGGAATGGGATTTGCTAAGTCACATTAATCATAAAACACACAAGGGGCTGTACACCACCTTGTTCTTGGGATTCCATTCCATCCTCTTCTCTCCACCCTTCTCTCCATTGTTCACCTCATTGTCGGTTATATCATTAGTGTATATTTTGGTAGATGCATTGTTTTCTTTTTGGTAAATTCTTGCGGTTAAGACTTTAAATCTTGTTCCAATTGACATTCCCGGAGCCTATGGACTCTTTGAATGTGGGTTTGTTAGGGCATTAAAGGGCATGAGCCTGCTTTGGGGAGGACCCACTAACATTCCTATTTGGTACACCAGTTAATTTCTTTTCCCTAACATTTTTGCAATTAATTTTATTTTGTTCATTACCATCTCGACATTCATTCCCTCAATGCTATCGTTGTCCCTTTTTATCTATCTTTCTTACTCCTTTTCTTTCTCCATTCTAACGCTACTGAAGGTTCACAATTAGTCATGGGGGTACGGGGCCCAATTTTTTCAATTTTCTCTTAGCCCTGAATTTTTTCAATTCTTTCCTAACCCCTACACGTTCGGTAGTCATCATTAATACATCCCCAGACCACAATTAGCCATACCACAACCTAGGCAATGAACTTACACCAAAGCAAGGTATCAATTACATGATGAATCATTTACCCTTGCTAATATAAGATTGTGTTGTGTGTGCAAATGGCGATCATGCAATAATGGACCGGATCTGGAGGGAACACATGGAATGGAGCAGTGCTATAGCAGCTATGCAAGGAACAAGATCGATGGCACGTTTACCGATGGACAACAGAAAGCGAAATCTTGGCGTTGGCAGTAGCAACACTTCTTTCTCTCTCTCTCTTTCTCAGCTGCCAACTAAGGCTTGATGTCATTGTAATAAGGTGTTCACCCTTGTTGTCATGAACACCAGTTTTGTCAAGTCTTGTAATGATGATCCATTCACATGTCATCCCATTAGTTCCATTCCCCTCAATAATCCCATACCTTCCCAATATTTTGTAAGGAACTCGAGGACGAGTTTTCATTCAGTCATGGGGGTATGATGAGACGCAATTCGCATGATCCACGATATCGCATACACGATATCGCAGCAGCCACAATATTGCATCCCATGCGATATCGCATCGTCCCCTGCGATATCGCATACACGATATCGCGGTCCGTCGCCAAGTCTATAAATAAGAGGCAACTCTCCCTTGTTTTTCCATCCTGAGTTAGAAGTAGGGAAACTCTGGCAGTTTGATCACTCCATAGATAGAATATTTTCCATGTGCCCACAGTAGGAGTCCTAAAGTAAACGGATCTTTATTTGAGCAACATTGTACCTAAACACAAGTTGTGTACGGCAATAAAGACGAACTTCCTGAATAAACCTTGCAGTGCATGGAATAGGATTTTATTTATTGTTTTCTCTCTCACCCTTAAACTCTTAGAATGCGGTATGAGTACGACTTGATTACGAGCATCTAAGGATGTGTACGGTTAGTCAAGGAATCGGCTGCTCATCGCAACGCGGTATGAGTACGACTTGATTACAAGCATCTAATGTGACTACTTGGTAACTCAATGGCCTATTCAGGATCTGTGCTTAGTAATCCTAGTGGTAGTCATGCACCAAGATGTGTACAGTTAGTCAAGGAATCGGCTGCTCATCGCACTTAGGCTAGATTAGCTTTCTCAACTCTTTCCTCCTAGTTAAGTGCCACAGTACGATCACTTTGAGCACGTGCGTTACGCGTGGTGATCCTAGCGACAATTAGCATTTGGTAGCCACGGTTGCATCGGTTCAAGGAGTGTACGGTACGTGGGAATGGATGCTGATGCTAGGTTAATTTAGACTTAGTCATTAGTTAGAGTTAGTTAGTTTCTCAACCCTTCACCTCAATAGCATAGGAGAAAAACATAAAAAATATAAAAAATCATATACCTCGAAGTTACTTAACCATACACCGTGACAACTACAAGTAAGTTTGGGAAGACAATGAATGATTAACCCCAAGTGTTCCATGGGGCATGTAGGCACTTAGTCTACGGAGTTTGACCAGATCGCACATGCTATGCTCGTTTCATATGGTTGAGTGTAGGGGTACCTCGCCACTCATCATTCAATATGTGTATAGAAAGTGGGATCGAATGCTTATGTTAGGATTAGTTAGATATTAGTTAGTTAGATTAAATTAGCAATTAATTTACTTCATTTCCTTCATCCTTTATCTTAAGCACCCAACACATAAAACATAAAAAATAATAGAAATCATATGCCTTGATTACACTTAACCATACCTTTGCATATCACGAGTGTAATTAGGAAGACAATGAATGGCTATTAGGGCAAAGTTCACTTCCTAGAGACTAGTGTACTAGAAGACATAGAGTCCACAAAATTCGACTAGATTGCATGTCAACGCTTAGTGATTCGTATGATTGAGCGTAGGGACATTCATTGCTCATCATTGGTGCCATTGTTAAGGACTCTTTTTGTTTGAAACATGTGTTATCTAGGCATAGTGAAAATCATTAACATCATTGGATGAACCTTAAGGTTAAAATCATTTTTCAAAATACATATAATAATTTAAGCACATTGACATTTTATTGTAATTGCAAAATATCTTCTTCTCATAGGCATGATGATACTAAACTGCCAATGCCTCAAGAATGCAAGGTGGCATATACTCATCCAGATGAGTATGTGCTTGATTTCACCTTCATCTTGCATCAAGATAAACAATTGTGATGGCAAGATATGGAGGGAAACATTGTAATGCCTTCTAATTGATTGGTGCCTATGATGTTGCTCCAAAATCTTAGGAGGTTGGGCATCTAGGATCTTCAAGAAGAGTACGTTGTGCATGACTATAACTACTGGGACTATTGTCCCACTAAAACACAATGCAAGAGAAATTGACACCAAGAGAAGCACCATGAGGCTATGAAGGGCAAATGGTTCACCAATCCCTTGTTCCTACTCAACCAAAATGATAATGAGAATCCTCCTTTTGGGGGTTCTCAACATGAAGATTCCCCATCCCTTAATATTGGTGATGGGGACTTGAACCTAAAGCTGTAGTCCACTATCAACAATCTGGATTTAGGCAAGAGTGGGAGTCTAAGCAAGGGCTCAAGCAAGCATCAAGATGACAAGAAAGCTAATGAACATGGCCATGACAAGCATAGAAATGGTGGTAGACACCATGGTGGTGCAATTCTCTTCCTTCTTCACCCTCTTCATCCACATCTTCTTATTCCCTTTTTGGTTTTGACAAATGCCGCTGAAAGGACAACCATGATGAAGGTAAACAGCAAGACAATAATGATCACCAAGCCCACCATGAACGAAGGGGTAGCAAAGGACATTATCGAAATAATGATGATGATGAGCCTTTGCTAGCAACTTGAAGCATGCTAAATATTGCAACAGTAGTAAAAATTCTAACCAAGCATGTAAAAGATAGTTGAATCAAGCAACTTGACATGAATAGTATTCCCAAATTTGAAGGGGATATAACTTTGATCTGCAAATACATCTTCAAGCCTCTCATGATGCTTGTGCCTTACAAAATATTGAAAATGATTGGTAGAAATTAAAGCTATTTCCTAGGACACTTCTCACAAAAGCAAAAAGTTGGTATCAATCATTAGAGCTAGAATTCATCCACAAGTGGAGTACAATGCTAAAGCTATTCAATGATAAATACCAAACATACTCCCAAGTGTTTAATCTAAGAAGGTAGATCCAAGGATGGAAGCAGAGAACACATGAACCCTTGGACACCACCATTGGTAAATACTATTCTCTCATACACCAATGCCCTGGCCATGGTTATTCTCAGCAAGAACAACTTTGCCACATCATAGATGGACTCAAATTAGAAATGAGAAGAACTCTTGGGATCTACGCCCAAGGGAGACTATTAGAACTTAGAGCCCATTAGATCTAAAGGATGATAGAGTAGGTAGCAAAAGAAGAAGGAGAGCTGACGAAATGGAAAAGTACGAAAGAATATAATAGGGATCCTTCCATTAGAAAAAGGAATGTTTGATTTTGTGACAATGAGAAGGAGTCACCACTTGATGAGGTGGTGAACAAAAAGACCTTGCCAATCCAAAATTCTATGTCTAAAATTTTGGCCAAGGTAGATAAAAATGGGATTCATTGGATAAAAAATTTCAAACTACTCTAAAAGTTGTAGAAGAATAAAGAGAGCATAGTAGTGACCATATTCACAGAAGGTGGAAAGAAGCTAAACATGCCTACCAAAGAGGTAAGGGCAAGGCTGCAACAATAGAAGAGGTTGTGGAGTTCGAATAAAATGATGATGGTGGATGTGACATCTACCAATATGAACATCCTAAAGAATGTTACCCTATCCTATCACACTTGTAGGAGTTTGGGATGTACTAGAGGGGAAACCCCATATTCCTATCACCCTTCTCATCCTTTAGCACATGCTCCTCCACCCTCCACCCAATTACCTCTTGCTCCATCTATGCAAGGTGAAATTCCACCACAGCTACAACAACGTAATGTTACTAGGGCTATTAACTTACAGTCGCCTTTCCAGCTAAATGGTTCAGATGCTAGATCCTGAAAATGACTATTCTTCTAACCCAACAATCCTCCAAATTCCTCATAGACTAATGTGGCCGATCACCCTATCTTTCCATCATCCTCTACATCAAATCCTTTCGAGATTCCTTCAAACCAAATGCCTCCTAAGATCTACACTATTATGTTAACCCATGTTGTATCTCTTTGGATTAAGGCTAGCAACCTTCCTAGGAAAAGATCTAACCATGGAAGTCCTCTCATTTACTTGTATCAATCTAATTTCCTATGACACGTATAAAGCATGGAACCTATTGCTTTTCAAGAAGAGCAATATATGTCTAGAATTGGTAGACTAATCAATCACAGTTCCTTTGGGACTTGTGGTGGACATTGTGACCACTGTTTGTGGGTGGTCCTATCCTACTAATTTTCTGGTGATCAAGGTTGACAACTACAAGGAAGACTTCCCAATTATTATGGGAAGGACATGGTTGAACACTACTGATGTGCAAATGGGCATTAGAGATCTCTCTTTAGAAGTTTCCAAGAAGAATGAATTTAAAAAGATCAAGAAGAAGAGAGTTCCATGTATCACATACAATGATACCAAGTACAACTATGTGTAGAAACTTTAGTCTATCAAAAGCATAACCATCAAATCATGTAGACAGTGTGTAGATAAATATGAAGTTTAAAGGTACCTATATGTAGTAGCCACAAAATAAGAGGACACCCAATGACTAATAGTTGATCTTGGAAGTGACACACTTTGCATGGAACCTACTAAGAGTCTAACATGTGCCTATATTAAAAGCATGGATAAACAAGAGTAATTTCATCACCAACTTTCTAGATAATGTGAATGATGATACCTATTGGGGTGAGTTGAAAATCCCTAAAAATTTTAAACAAAATCCCTTAGGGTTGAAAATTCTACCTATCTACATGAAGTATGCATTTTGAAAAATGGCAAGTTGGTAATAATTAATGTCAATCTTGATCCTAAACAAAAACAGATGTTGTTGAAAGTGAAAAACAAATGGCCAACAACCTTTACATGGTCATATCCTAAACTTATGAGGATCGATCTTAGGATATGCCAACATCATATTTACATTGATCCAGCCATGAAACCAGAGGGATAGCCATAGCAGTGGTTGAATCCCAAATTGAAGTAGATTATCAAAGAGAAAATTGAACAACTCCTCAAGGCAGATTTTATCTATCCCATTATGAATAGTGAGTGGGTTAGTCCACTCATGATTGTACCAAAGAAAGGTTGCAAGTCGCATGTCTATATTAACTTCCGACTATTGAATATGACCATATTCAAAGATCACTTTCCATTGCATTTGTGGATCAAGTGTTAGAAACTATATCATGGCATTGCTATTATAGTTTTTTGGATGGTTATAGTGGCTATAACCAAATCCAAATTGTGCTAGAGGATCAGGCCAAAATAACATTCACAAGTCCTTGGGGAACTTTTGCATATTGAAAGATGCCTTTTGATCTATGCAATGCTTCTACAACATTCCAACACTTGGTCCTAAGCATTTTTTAGCAACAAATTCATTGCAGGGTGGAAGTCTTCATGGATGACTTCTCCACCCATGGTGCTACATTTGAGTAAGCCTTGGACTGCCTTGAGCAAGTGCTTAAAAGATATATGGAGACAAACCTTTGGTTCATTTGGTAGAAAAGCCATCTAATGGTTCATGAAGGCATTGTACTGGGGCATAGAATTTCTCAGGTTGGGATTGAGGTGGACCCTAAAAAGATAAGGGTCATCCAAGGAATAACTCACCAACTAGAAATCATTAGAGATGTTTGATCATTCATTGGATACATTGGCTACTACTGATGATTCATAGAGAATTTCTCTAAGATAGCAAAATCATTAGTCGAGCTAAGAAATAAAGATGCTTCATTCATCTGGATCAAAAAAATGCAAAAAAGCATTCCACAGCTTTAAGCAAAAGCTCATAGAGACTCTCATTCTACAAGCACCTGACTAGTTTAGACTGTTTCATATCATGATAGATACATCAAATTATGCCTTGGGAGCTATGCTTATGTACTTGGATGACTAAAAACATCCATATTACATCCACTGCACAAGTCAAAGCATTATGGGTGCATAGTTGAATTACACCACAATGGAGAAAGAACTAATGACAGTGGTGTATGCTCTAGAAAATTTTAGGCACTATGTGCTTGGATACAAAGTGTTTGTGCACACTAATCATAGTGCCACCTGCTTCCTAATGAATAAGCCAACAGTGAGCCCCTATGTCATATGGTGGTTGGTGATCTTGTAGGAATTTGATCTTAGGATGGTAGATTAAAAGAAAATTGACAAAGAGAAGGAGGAGAGTCCACTCTCTGACCAATTCCCTAATGAACAAGTGCTCAATGAACCAAAATGGTATGATGGCATCCTCACTTATCTTCTCACTCAAGAGATGCCATAAGATTTGGACTACAAGAAGAAATAATAGTTTTTTCATTAAGCCAAATGCTTTATGGAAATTAATGGACACCTTTACAAGGTGTGTGCTAATGACCTAGTTCATTGGTATGTACCTAATGCTAATCAATTGTGTATTCTCTAGGATGCTCATGAGGGTCCTTGTGGGAGCCACTATGCTAGGAGACACATGACCATTAAGATCCTGATGGCAGGGTATTATTGGCCAACTATCTTCAAGGACGTCCACCAATTTGTCCACTCTTGTGAATGCTACCAACGAGATGGTAGGATGATCGCTCGAATGGAGGAACCTCAATAGTGAATCCAATCACTAGAACCCTTCAACATATGAGGCATCAACTTCATGAGTCCCATCACACCCATGTCAAATGGAAAGACATATATAATCATTACCATTGATTACTACACAAAATGGGCAAAAGTAGCAACCGTCATCGACTGTACATCATTCACTGCTATGCAGTTTGTACAACAACATGTTGTCAACATGTTTGGTGTGCCATGTGCATTGATCTTTGACAATGGAACCCATTTCATAGGCATCATTTTTTGCAAGCTCATGCAACGCTTGGGGTTGAACATAAATTAACAACACCTTATCACCCCCAAGCTAGTGGTCAAGCAGAGGTTACTAACAGG
This sequence comes from Gnetum montanum, assembly GCA_015680685.1. NCBI lineage: Eukaryota > Viridiplantae > Streptophyta > Gnetopsida > Gnetales > Gnetaceae > Gnetum > Gnetum montanum. Next base: position 33,351 of record MNCI01020719.1, on the reverse strand, counting down.
GAGATTACCAAGATCTTAATAAGAACTATTAGCAAATATATGAAGGACTTGAGCACAAAACTCAATGATGCCCTCTAGGCTCACCGCTCAACATGGAAACTCCCTATAGGCTACTCTTCCTATGAGCTAGTGTATGGGAAACTACCAACACTTCCTATTCAATCCAAGCTCCGTACACTATCAACAACATGTGACCTAGATCTTGACCTAAGTCTAGCACAAAGAGAACGATTAATCAACCTTGATGTGCTAGATGAAAATTGATTAGTGGCCCTGTCCTAAAATGAAGTGCACAAGGCATTCAACAAAAAGCACCATGACCTTAGAATACAGAAAGTAAAATTTCAACCTAAAGACAAGGTTCTCTACTAGAACCCCACACACATACCTAAACGAACTAAGTTCCAAATGTTGTGGAAAGGGCCTTACATCATTCATGAAACCTTTCCTTCTAGGGTCATGTTAATTTAAAAACCTGAGAGCCTAAACAAAAAGCAACTGGTTAACATGCAACCATTCAAACCTTTCCATGAACCCATGAAAGCTAGTGGAAGCAACACCTCAATGAATAGAAAACCATGTTCAATTTTTTAGATCTCCTCCTTTCAACTTAGTCATGGGAAAGATAGCCATCCATGCTAGCCTATTGAGTGACTCCTCAGTTTTTCATCTTTTCATTTTTCACTTTTTTTTTTTTTGTTTTACACTTATTTTTCCAAATTTTTATTTTACAACATCATTAGTACATTTTATATTTTTTGAATATTTTACAATTTCTTTTATATTTTTCCTTATTTTGGTGTGAATTTTTCTCATCTTCTAATAAAAAGTTCTTTATTGCCAATAGGACACAGTGATGCTATTACTGGATACTGATGGTGATTTGTACCTAATGTTTTTTTATTGCTAATGTCTAGTTTCTATTTTTGAATTTTGATGACTAATACCTAAGATAGGTTTCTATTTTCATGAAACAAGTAATGAGTCCACATCATCCACCCATCCACAAACTCTATGGTTTTCTTGGTTTTGGGAATATGAGGTCCCTTTTTCATTAATAAAACCTTAATGAACTTGTGACCTTGGTAGTCTCCAAGCTTGGAAAAGATTCAAAGGTTTGAAAAGGGTGTGGCTTCAAGGGGATTCAATATTCTTTGTACCTCTCTGCCATCTTGAGTGCAAGTGTGTTTTTTGTGAATTTCTTACCATTCCATGTTGACCAATAACAGGAACTTGAATAAGTCTTTACATGGTATGGTTCCCATCCAAAAAGAAATAAAACAAAATAAAAAACAAACAAAATTTTTTTAAAAAAAAAAACATGATGGGAATACAAACCACACCCTTTAGACAAAATAAACAGGCTACAAGCACTGGTTATCAAACTAAAAAGACATGTTACCCATATCTAAAGGCCCCTTCTCACTTCCTGCTTCTCTTTTCTTCTCAAATAAGAAATGGTGGTTGTTCATGGAAGCATTCTTGTGTCTCGAGGGGATAGACCAATCCTAGAGTAAAGATGTGAAGTCACTAAAAGTGGTTGGTTTTGGTCTAGATTGAGGATGGACTTTATCAGGTCATTTAACCATGATTCTTACAAGGGACTTCATGTGATCATGATTGGGACATCCATTCCATTCTCTTTCTCATTCGTCAATGCTCTCCATAACTCACCTCACTGCCACTTTTTATGTTTTTTTTTTCATGTCTTAGTTTGATGTGTTGAAATTCCTAAATAGGTTCTCTGGGTTTGGTACGTAACTTTTTGTAGCCATTAATCAACCATGGGATCCATAGACTCCTTAGTTGAGGATATGCAAGGAAAAAAAGGGCATGTGCTACTATGGGAAGGACCCACTTGCATATTGCATGGTTTGGACAGTTACATGCTTTACCCTGAGGCATTGGCACAATCAAAATCTTTCATGTGCCCCATTGTGCATTCAACTCTGTGCTCCTTAAGGCATTCTTCTTCATCAAATCTTGTTCTCTACTCACTTCTTAATTTTCTAAATATCAAGATCCTTTTCTAATGATTTCATCATGTTTTTGGCTTTTTGGGTTTCCATTTAACCCAAATTTTGCTTAAAAACTCATTATTTTTCATTACTTTTGACAAAGTCAACAATGTTCAACAACTGCATCAACTCGGCCTCACCGACTAAGCCTCATCAACGCAACCCAAAAATTCTATAAATGCCACCCAACACTTCGAAATTTTGTCATTTTTTTCAAAATAAGAGGGGATTTTTTGTAATTTTTTAGAGCCTAAAACCTTTCAAAGCCCATAACTTTCACACCATTTGTGAAAATCACTTTGTTCTTCGATCCTGTAGCTACTGGAGGTAAGCTCTTAGTTATGGGGGAAAACAAAAATAAAATAAAATAAAAACATGATGGGAATTCAAAGCACACCTCTTAGACAAAATAAACAAGCTACAAGCACTATTTATGGGACTAAAAAGACATGTTACCCATGCCTGAAGGTCTCCTCTAACTACGGTCCGTTCTCACTTCCTGCTTCTCTTTTATTCTCAAATAAGCAATGGTGGTTATCCATGGTAGCATTCTTCTATCTCAAGGGGATAGACTGATCCTAGAGTGGCAATGCAAAGTCACTAAAAGTGGTTGGTTTTGGTCTAGACTGAGGGTGGACTTTATCAAGTCATTTAACCATGATTCTCACAAGGGACTTCATGTGACCATGATTGGGACATCCATTCCATTCTCTCTCTCATCTATCAATGCTCTTCGTAACTCACCTCACTACCATTTTTCATGTTTTTGTTTCATGTCTTAGTTTGATGTGTTGAAATTCTGCAATACGTTCTCCGAGTTTGGTCCTTAACTTTTCGTAGCCATTAATCAACTATAGGGTTCATAAACACCTTAGTTGAGAATATGTAAGGGCAAAAAGGACATGTGCCACTATGGGGAGAACCCACTTGCATATCTCATGGTTTGGATAGCTAAGTTCTTTACCCTTAAACATTGTCGTAATCAAAATCTTTCATGTGCCCCATTATGCATTCAACTATGTGCTCCTTAAGGCATTCTTGTTCATCAAATCTCATTCTCTACTCATTCTTTAATTTTTTGACTATTGAGATCCTTTTCTAATGATTTCATCATGTTCTTGGCTTTTTGGGCTTCCATTTGACCCAAATTTTGCTAAAAAATTCGTTGTTTTTCATTACTTTTGACAAAGTCAATAGTGGTCAATAACCACATCAACTCGACCTCGTCGACTACGCCCCATCGACGCAACCCAAAAATTCTATAAATACCATCCAACACTTTGAAATTTTTTATTGTTTGCTTCAAAATAAGAGATGAGTTTTTGCAATTTTTTAGAGCCCATAACTTTTACACCATTTGCCCAAATCACTTCATGCTTCAATCTTGTAGCTATCAGAGGTAAGCTCTTAGTCATGGGGGCCACAAACCTTAAGGTTTTTGATGAAAATTATTCAAAAATTTTCTAACTTCCCCAAAGGGTTAATGAATAGAATAACATTAAACCATCAATTTTTAAGAGTTTAATCCTTCCAACAAACTTCAATAAACCTAAAATTAATTATTAATATTAAAATAGTATTATAATAATCAACTAGGCCATGATCACAACTTAGCCAAGTGTAACTACCCCAAGAGATAAGGTAAATCCAATGTTTCAAGTTACACATTAAGTGCTAATCCTTGGTCATGTTGTGATTGCAGATGGCATGTAGACCAAAATGCATGCAGGAAGGAGGACCATCACAACCAAAGGACAAACAACCTAGAACTAGAAGAGGCTAGGAAGAACAAGCCCAAGAGCAAATAGCAAAAACTCATGCAACGAGACCTCTTCAAGAGGAGACTGAAGTGGAATCTGTTTGAAAAATTCCCAAAGAAGAGGCTACGATTGAACAATCCCAAAGAGGAGAGGCACCAAGGCCCATACCAAGATTTGAAGTTACATTGACACAAGATTGTCTAGATACAATCAAGCCTCGTGATGTTCAATACTCAGTTCTCCAAGAATTGAACTTTGGACCATTCTTGGAACATGCTCCACTAGAAATCAAGACACAATTGCAAAGCTATCCCATATGGCCAATCATCACTACCATTAGGGAGTGGTACATGGGGGAGACATATCTCTTATGGAATAGTAGAAAGGTAGGAACCACTATGAGAATCAAGGACATCCAGGTGTCTTACTCGGCAAAAGTGATTATGCAGGCTCTTGGTCTGCTTAATTCTGGCACTCATTTGGTAGAAATCTCAACACAAGCAAACCTTGAGGCCAAAAGGGAGTGGACCTAGCTATGTTATGGGGTTGATTGTAAGCAGTTTGACGTGCTTACACCAATGGAGTGAATATACTTCAAGATAGCATCCTACCACATCAATCCGACAATGAGGCCTAGTAAGTTGACAGCCTTCTCTGCCCATGCCTATGCTGCTCTAAGTGAAAAATTCCCAATTAACCTTCCATAGTAGATCTATTTAAAGATAGAGAAGTGTTTTAAGGAGAATGAACGTGAAAGGAAAACCTTGTCATTTTCATGCCTAATAAGAAAACTCTACAAAAGGATAGGGATAGTTCGCTATGTTAACAATACGATCCAACATACTCCCATCACCTCTTAGTCTAAAATGATGAAAGATAAGACTCCTACCATATTAAAAGAAGAGTAGTCGCCACACTTCCACCATCCACTCAAGAAACAATGTCAAAGGCCTACACAACCATTAAGCGCCTGGGTGAAATTTGAGAACAACTCTTGTGTGAGCAAGAGCAGCGAGTAGGAACCAATGGTGGGGACCCATCTATGTACTATCTTGCAATGAGTTACCTTGACAAAGTGACTCAAACAATAAGCCATATGGAGGGAGGTGGACCAATATTCTCCACCCAAATAACATAGCCAGCAAGGTCGAATCCTAATGTCCAAGAGGTAATGGTGTCTCTCTCACAACAACAACAATTCTCAAAAATCTCTGGGAATGCTGCTACCTTTTCGGTATGCTTGGAGAAGGACGAAGAGATAACTGTCTTAGTGATGCAACAACAAGGACAAGAGACAATAGTAGAAGTGGTTGTTAATAGAATCGCTAAAGCATTGAACACACCTGCAATACCTATACTAGATGTTTCTGCACTCAGAGATGTATAGATGTCTGTAGGAACTGTTAGCAAAAGACTAAGTGCAACTCAACATGAAGAGTTGATGGACCAATTGGTGGGAACTGGGCAACTGATTTTAGATATCTTTGATTTTCTAGATAATATCACCGCAACCCAGTCAAAGTTGCTTAAAGTAAAGGGCAAGTGCATCATTTTAGAAGGGCAATTCGAAATGGCTCAAGCACAAAACCAATGCTTAGCCATGGAGGTTGCTAGATTAAGAGCCTGTTTTACTAATTCTGCACTCCTCAACCCTGCACTGACAAGAGATGAAGCTTTTCAACAGCTTCAAGATAGACTCAAACAAGTTGAGCTGAGAATGGTGACGGTCGTCTTTGACTGGTTCATGGCCAAGGCCAAAACATATTAGTTCAAATGGACTTTGTTCAAATGTGTCAAGAGAATGAGATGTTGATCGTAGAAAATCATCGTCTGCAAAATGTTAATACGTAGAAACAACAAATGCAAGAATTTATCCATCAACAGTAGGAGCAGCTAGCCAAGGTGAACACTGAGCTTGGGAGATTGGCAGTGAAGAATAGAAATCTCTCCATGGAGGATGTCCATGCCTTACGCCAAAAATCTATAATTGAAATTACTACCTGGAAGAATGAGACTCTCAAATTTGAGAGAGTCAAAGATCACTACAAAAATTAGGTTGGCCTACATAAAGAAGTAAATGAAAAACACATCCAAATGATTAAGGCAAAAGTCAATGAAGCCCTCCAACAACTCCAGCAAGGAAGAGAGGTTCAACAACCTATCATTGATGGAATAGATTCGCATGAAGGAGTTGCAGATAGAAGAGATGACTAAATACATGGAGCTTGTCAATCTTCGATATGTAAACTTGATGATGGTAACTACTAAATGGCCATGGTCAGAGTTAGAAAAGTAGGTGGCCAGCTCGTACTTGTTGTATGAGGTAGAGTTCAAGCACCACAAGGAGACTAAGCAGAAGATTATGACTACAAATGCTAAACTCAAAGTTCTCAAGGCAAGATTCATCAATCAAAGATCAATTACTAAGAACCTAGCCAAAAGAATGAATGACTACCAAGAATTGCAGAATGCAATCAAGGCATTCAACATCGAATGCAAACAATTTGCTGCCTAGTTTGTTAATGTCAAAGAGTTATTTCCAACAATGTCCTATCCTTGGGATGTGCCCATTTCAACCCACATTGGCAAAGCTGTGTGGACCGTGCACGATCCCAGGAATAAGGAGGAGAAGATGAAAGCATTGTTGGATGTTTTCCATCTTCCACCGAAAGTGGTAGTAGCAGCAACATAGCCACAACAGCCTTAATCACCGCATGCACCTGAAGTAGGAGAAGGTCCCTCAAAACCTCAAAAGCCTTCACCGCTTAGGATCATTTAAACTTCTCCATCATGTCCATGCCATCAAAGAAGAATGTGTTTATCAAATTTTGTCCTAGTGTTCAATTTTGTAGTCCTAAATACCAAAAAATTTTGTAACGATTGTATATCCATACACTCGGGCACTTAGTATTTGTTTGTGTTTGTGGTATGTTGGTCATCAGTCAATAATTCCATACCTTCCCAAATTTGTAAAGAACTCAAAGACAAGTTTTCATTCAGTTGTGGGGGTATGATGAATCATGGATTGGTTGTGTCAATTGGGCCCCGTCGACTAGGCCTTGTCGACGCATGATTTGATGTATTGACATAGCCTCATCAACATAGTGTATGTTTTCACCTATAAATATGTGCTCACCCACTGTGTTTATAGGATGTCTTGTCATAGTTGTAGCATAGCTCTTCCAGTTTCTTTTCCCTAGAGTTAGACTATTTCCTAAGTGCCCGTAGTAGGAGTCATTAAGTGTATGAATCTTTATTCGAACATTGTTGTACCTAAGCACAATTGTGTGCAGTAATAAAAATGAGCTTTCTAATGAACCTTGCAATACTTTGGCTAGATTAAACATTTTCTTCATGCATTTAATGTTTTCAATAATTTTATTTAATGCTTTAAGTAATTAAATAATTAATTAGGCTAAACTAAGCTAGATTAAGTAGCAATTAATTAAGCACATAAGAACAACCACTTCGAGCATGCACATGACACTTGGTAATCCTAGTAACACTTAACGTTTGGTAACCCAACAACGTTATACGTGTTCAGTATGTGTACAGAAAGTGAGATCATATGCTTATGTTAGGATTTGTTAGATATTAGTTAGTTAGATTAAATTAGCAATTAATTTACTTTATTCCCTTCATCCTTTATCTTAAGCACCTAACACATAAAACATAAAAAATAATAAAAATCATATGCCTTTGCATATCATAAGTGTAATTCAGAAAACAATGAATGGCTATTAGGGCAAAGTTCACTTCCTAGCGACTAGTACCAGAAGACATAGAGTCCATGGAATTCGACCAAATCATATGTGAACACTTAGTGATTCGTATGGTTAAAAGTTATCATTAATGCTTAGTTAAAAGTTATAAATTCCAGATATTTATTAGCATATTGTGCAATTCAACACTCATAAAAAACATGTGAAAAAAACATGTGAAAAGAAGTCTTCACTTCCACAAGGAGGATGTTGTTAAGGAAAAATAATTCCTATGTTGAAAAGGAGTATCAATAGGAAGACCTTGATATATTAAACACTATAAAAAATTTTGAAATTTTAAATAAGTGGGAACTTTACATTTATGTCTAATTTTTCTCATCCAAGATTGTGATGACAACTACACTCTCTAGAACTTATCTCATAATTTGGCTAGATTATAAAGACAAGAAGTAGTAGATCAAACTTATGACAATTAAAACAAATGGACTTCAAATGACCTAGTAGATCAAACTTATGTTGAAACCCGTTTTCGTGAGAAGTAGTTTTCACGGTTAAGCGGTTTTCCAAAACCGTGGGTTTTCACGGTTAGGTACAATCATCCCGGTTTATCATATAGTGGGTTTGACTTTGGTTATGCATCTCGCAAGAAAGACGAGGAATACTATTTCGATTCTTTCGGTTTATGTTCTTTGGTGTAAAAATTATAATGATTTATACCAATGTTTTTACAAAATGATAATGATTTCTACCGTAGTTTTTACAAAACTACGCACATGATGCAAAGACATTGAAACAACACTTTTCAAACATCACAATTATTCTTTTCCAATTCATCGTACATTCCTATTGCCCATTGCGAACAACAGAATTTGAATATTGCTTAAGAATCTTCAGCTTCTTGTAAAGTTATTCAAGGAACAAGATAAATTTTTCCCTTCGCCGTACATTCCTAGTGCTCAGAATCAATTGCATAATTTGAAGATTGCTAAAACTTCAGCTTCTTGTGCAATTATTTAAAGCAAGGATGTTAAAAAAGGCTCACGATTTAGGATCAACATCAAATCCAGCACCAGTCCAGCCACCCTTGCCATCACCTTTTGCCTTTGCAAGTACTAAGCTACCTTTTGCCCGATTCACATGTTGACTGCGACCCTGACTAGTCTGCTGAGTTTTGGTAGCTACTTTTTTCTGAGAGTTATCTTCAACGCTACAATGTGATGACGGTTCTGGGCATGAAGTATTTTCAGAGATACCACTGCAACGTGTGTTTACATTTGGTTGTTGGGTAGATGCTGTTGCAGATGGTGCTATTGTTTTTCCACCATCCTGGTAACAGAACTATAATGTTAATCAGAACGTAATAACTTTGTTGCATTTCAGCAGGGCATGAGCAAAAATGTAAAGCAATCCAAGTTTGCATCATGAAGTTAAGAGCTTTAGAAGGAAAACAGAACCTACTCAGATGTCTACAATTATCTGAAATACAAAACAAGCATATTAGATCAGGACTGCTCACCGTAGAAATGTTTGGTGAGCTGGATGATGGTGCATTTATACTGTGGTCAGCTGGATCCTGAGGAGACCCCCTTGCTACAGGAGACAATGCTTCCAGCCGCTTTTTCAGTTCCTCTAATCTTGAGTACTGTGCCGATGCACTTTCTTGAACCTAATAAAAAGATAAAACTAGAAAAGATTCTCCGCAATTGATAATTTTATATAATACATGGCAAAGGAAGCACTGCCATACCAACCGGTTCAGATCCTCACAAAGTTTCTGTTTATTAGCCTCCTCATCCTTCAAGGCCTTATCAGCTACCTCCCACGCCTAAATGCATTTTGCAATAGCAAATGTTTTGCTTTAAGCATACTATACTCGCATAAAAGTTTTAATCTAACTGTTATTAACTGAATTATATAAATTTAATAAGCCTCATTCTATACTGTTTCATAATTGTTTAATCACGGTAACTGTTTAATTTAGAATGGCAGACTAATATCAGTTTTAAATAAAAGCAACGAATACGATGAGATTCCCTGCTTTAAAAAGCTGTAGAAATTGTTCTGTTACCATGATGGATATAGATTATCACCATGGATGAAATTCAGTCTCAAATTTATCCCTTTAAAGAAGACGTAATGTTAGTAAATAAATACATTGGTACATTAAAAAACGCCGTCAAAGACTCATAAGTTGTCAAAAGATAGTGCACTCAGACAAAGAAGAGACGAAAAACGAAAGCATGCAGACAGTAAGATTTATCAATAATAATAATAATAATAAAGGTTCAATATTGAACTAATATCAGTTGCAAGAAGCGGCAACTAACAGATTACAATTTAAAGTCAACGTTAAGTAGTCAGAAGGATTAAGCGGAGCAAGCCTGAATGGCAAAACCATGAAAGTCTTTCTGAATATCAAAAATAAGGAAACTGATTGAAATTTGATTTACATCCTCCAAAATTGACAACTAGAGTGTCATGATGTGCATTGTATGAGCTAATTGATCATCAAAAAAGAATTTCTGCAACTTAGTATTGCACTGCTGTCAAAGTGGGTCCTTTGGGCAATAGAAAATCAAAACCTGCAGGCCACCTAAAAGATTGTATGCACCCTTGTAGCTAATGCATGCCAGAAAAGTAGTCTTAACGTCCAACTACTTTCTCAAAAAGCAGAAACTATTAAATTACCAACTAAATAGAAGACAGCTTCACTTTCTTGTGCAAAGTTTCAATACAACCCTATCATGGCTTTTTATAGGTACAAGCAGGACAGGAAATAACAAAAAATAGAAAACAAATACAAGATATAACAGAAAACAAGCAACTCTAGCTAGTAAGCCAGATATGTGAAAAATTTCAAGATAATCTTGTAGATCAAACTTGGGCTGAAGGGCAGCATGTCCATTCTGGAATTCCAGTGAAGCAATCTGATGACAAAGAGAATGACAACAACTTCATTAGACAATTTTCTATTTTATTTATGAAGACTTGTCGCTAGATCTGGGTACATAGCACGAATGTGCAGACTCATTTATTGCCAATTCAACAAAGTAAATGAAGTTAGGAATAAGACATTTTTTTCCTAACCTATAGCTTTCTTATGTATTTGGCATTTATGTAATGTAGCATGTCTCTAGCATCTTGTAGGAATGTTTAGTTTTCCATAACCAAGTTTCACCATCGTGAAATTTTGTATCATAATCTTTCATCCATTTACATATTTTTTAACAAATCCCTTCCATATTCCCAATGCACCAATAATATGAGACCTTTGTATAACTTCTTCTAAATAATTGAAATACTTGATCACATCAGAACTTCCTTTACAATCAGCCATGCCAGTTATTTTTAAAGCATTTTTAAGTCCAAGTCCACAGCTCCATGAATAATAGACCGTATCTCTTTAAAAAAATGTGATCTTTTATGCACTGGGGATTCTACCAAAGAAACTCACAATCTAATCTTTTTATTTTTAAAAAAAAACTTTTTCATTGATGTCCACAAGCATAGCATCAAGTATTGTACAGCAGACTGAAGAAAGCTTAAAATTGAAAGTAAACTACAAGATGCTGTAAGAAGCTTATTGCACCACCTGGACTATCTTTAAGCCACCATCTCTAAAACTCCAACCCATAATTATTTTTAATTTCTTTCAAGAAAAAATCTCATACCACAGTTCTTTCTTGGAAGAACTATATGCATCTCAAAACACTAGTACTATTATGTTTTTCCACTTTAAAAAACTAAAAGGAAACAACATATTTTTTTCAAATTAATTTCTAAACTAATGTGTAAGAAAAATTATTTAGGCACCTCATTAGGATTTTGAAGGTGCCTTTCTTTAGCTTCCAAAAATATTTATCATCAACAAATTGTACGTGTAAAATCAGCAAGGTCATAAACTTGTGTAATTCCTTTACTCTCTCCTTTATTAGTTCTCTCCTTCATCAAGCATCTTAAAGCTTCATAAGCGATAATGAAGAGAAAAACTGGGATAGGATCTCCTGACCTAATATATTGTAATGGCAGAATCTTCCATAAACTTCTTGATTAAGTAAAAATGAAAATAATGGACGAGATAACATTCCTTGAACATCAATCACCAGTAATCAGAAAATTGAAAGTTATGTAATAATGCATCCAGAAATCTCCATAAAACATAATGATATTGTTTGCTTAAATCTGGTTTTTTTGTCAAAGAAATTATTTATTTTGTTTGTATGCGATATGAAAAATTTCATGAAACAAAACAACTTCCTCTAGGATCTGTGTTCCTTCCAAAAATCCCCTTGCCAATGACAAATGGTAATAGGGCATAATATTTTTAGCCTTTTTGCTAAAACCTCAGAAACGATTTTGTATATCAGAATGTACTTCGGAACATCAGCAGCTGTGTGTGCAGCATGAATACTATCAATAAATTTACTTAACAACCCTTCCTTTAGGGCTTCAGAAGATGAAAATATTTTTAAAAGTGATTTAACTGCAATTTTATCAATTAAAATTTTCTTTATATTCAGTTCTCTCCTATCTCATTCATCAACTAGGTGATTTTATTAGAAGCATAGTAGTTGAATGTAATTGCATAAAGAAGTCCACAACTCAACAGTTCCTTAAGTCAATCTCACAATAATTCCACAAGTCTGTAACAGAAAATTCTTGAATAAAACTTGCTAATATATATTCTGTTAAAAAGTTCTTGAATGGTTGACTTATATAGTTTTGACTCATGATCTTCTAGATGTGATAATTTTGGAATGTCTGAAATTATGGACTGTGAGAAAATGAGTTATTAAAATCTTGATAATGCATTTAATATGATGGTTGCTTGATAATTTGGTTGCACTGATGACTGATGACAATGAATTGATAATTGAGAATAGAAGTTGATACTAGTGATAGATGTATAAATGAGAGAAGAAAGGAATATGAAAAATCATAAAATTGTTAAGAAAATTGAATGCCAACTTTATTGCCTTCAAAATAGGTCATTTCATTCATGTATGACCTTACAATTTATAGGAAATGATTGGAGCCATTCTTGGGGAACTTGAGAAGTCATTCCCTATGGAGAAAATAAAAAAAATTATGCAAAATAAAGGTAAGTTGGGGCCAAAATAGTTTACATGCGCCCATCAACTGAAAAATAAATAAAAATACTTTGACTTTGCATACATTTGTCTTCATGTGGGTAAAGCATTGGACACTATTTGTTAACAATCCTTCCTTTAGTATGCAATGTTTTCTTTGTTTTCCTTCTTGTTATCTTGATGCCTACATTGTTGCAAAGGTGCTCATGCCTGTAATGAAGAACATGTTTGGTGAGTAAGTCTGTGAATTGTTTATTAGTATTTACATGTAATGGTTTGATTTTGCGCTCCTCTACTTCTTACTTGATAAAATAATATTTTATATCAATGTGATTTGATTTTTTGTGAAGAACATGTTCATCTAAGAGTTGTATGGCTGAAGTGTTGTCACAATATAAGTTGATGGGGAGTTCTATGTGAAAACCAAGATGATTCATGAGTTTGTTTAATCACAAAATGTGTTGAGCACATTCTGTCATGGCAATAAATTCTGCTTCACAGTTGACAGACTGATGGATGTTTGTTTTTTTGACTTCCAATATATTGCATTATTTCCATGGAATATTATTGACCCTGATGTAGATTTTTTATCATTGTGGCCTCCTCCCCAATCAATGTCTGAATAAGCATGAAATTGTGGTTAATTTGCAGACTTTGTCTTCCTTACCTTTAATGGTGTATCCTTCTGGTTGATAACATACACTTATTCATTGATACTGCCATTTAGGAAAGCTGAGGTTACATCCATCTTATGTAAGTTGAGTTTGTGATAAGCAACAATTAAGAAAATGAGTTTGATGATTTCGAATCTTGCTATTGGAGCAAAAATCTCTTCATAGTCTATGTGTTTCTTTTGTTTGAACCCCCTTGCAACTAGTCTTGCTTTATGTTTGATGACTTCTCCCTCTTCATTAAATTTGGTCTTGTACAACCATTTACAATCAATTACCTTTTTTTCTTTTGGTCTGTCCACTAATTTCCATGTTTTGTTTTTCATGATGGCTTCATATTCTCTGTCCATAGCTTCCTTCCATGTATTTGTTCTCAAGGCTTCTTCTACATTCTTTGATTTAAGAGAGAGAACTGAGCCTACTATGTTGCTGATGGCATTCGATCTAGTTGTTCTTCTCTCAAAGTTATTGTCCAACATTTGGTCTTGAAGATGAATTTTTTGTACCCATGGTTTGGGATTATTTTGTATTTCTGTCCTTTCATTTGAATTCTGAAAATCTTCCATGCCAAATTTATTTTCATTGAAAACTACATCTCTAGATGAGTGCCATTTTTTCTCTATGGGATCATAGCAAGTGTATCCACCTGTCTTGGTGTCATATCCTCGAAAAATGCATTTCTTTCCTTTGTTGTCCAATTTATCTATGAATTGCTTTAGAATTTTAACATAACAATGACATCCAAATGTTCTTATGTGTTTTATATTTGGAAGTTTTTTGTAGAAGAGCTCATAGGCAAACTTGTCTTTGTTGTTGCTGCTGATTATTCTATTGGTAATGTAAGTTGCAGCAACATTCACAGCCATGCTCCAAAAATTGTTAGAGATTTAGGAATTTTTAAGAAGACATCTCACCATGTCTTGCAAGGTTCTGTTTTTCCTTTCTACAATACCATTTGATTGTGGACTATATCCACATGTGGTTTGATGAAAAATGCCTTGATGTGTACAAAAATCTTTGAATTCTTAATTGATGAACTCTCCCCCTCTATCTGATCTAATGGCTCTGATGGACAAGCCCATAGCATTTTTCATGATAATGTAGAAGTCTTTGAATTTGATTATTGCCTTAGCTTTGTTCTTCATATTATATGTCCAGGTATATCTTGAGAAATCAGCTACCATGACAAGTGTACAATTGGCTCCTCTTATAGAGGTGATAGGCATAGGTCCAATGAGATCCATATGTAGAAGATCAAGAAGGTTTTCTTTTCTTTTCATAGTTGTTATGTGAGAACTGTTGATTTGCTTTCCTTGAATGCATATTTCACCTTTTTCTTTGGGAGCATCTCTGATTTGAATTCCTAATGCTTGCTTTAACTTTGTCATTTTTTCTACTTTGTTGTAAGAGGTGTGTCCCAATCTTTTGTGCCAAATTGTGGCTTCTTCTTCATTTGTTGTTTGATGCTAAAAAATACTTTGATATGGATCTTTGTGTATTCCTTTTACTAAGGTAGTAAGATGAATGATGGTTTGGTTATTATCTTAGATGAGGTTTCCTCTCAGATTAAAGTGATTGCAATCTATTCAATAGATTCTATTGTTGTAGGCTTTTGTTCTAATGATTTCTTCTTTGTTTTGCTTTTTAATAATGCACCAATCATCTTTGAAGCTGATTTGGATTCCTTTTTTGGCCATTTGTCCTACTGAGATAAGAGGATTTGAGAGATTTGGTACATAGAAGACATCAGTGATGGCTATAACCTTGTTGTTTGGTAATTTGATAATGCAGTTTCCAACTCCTTCTATGTTAAGGTGGTTACCATCTCCTATTTTTATGCTGCCAATTCTTTTTTATTTGTATTGAAGAAGGTGAGACTTGTATGGTGTCATGTGATTGGAGAATCCAATGTCTATAATCTACGAATTTTGCTTAATTATTTTGCTAGAATTGAAAGTTTTGATCTTACCTTAGTGATCTTCTTGATTTGATATCATTGCTCCTTCATCTTTGTCTTGGAGTTGAAGAGCATCAAATCCAAAGTTGTACCAACATACTTCTCTGGTGTGGCCTCTTTTTTTTCACAAAGTTTGCATAAAGGGATTTAAGCATTTCTCTATCCTTGTGAGTTCCATCTTCCTCTTATGAAAGCTCTACCTTGTTTACCTCTTTGTAAAGTCTCTGACTTGTTTAAGTTGTTTTGGTCCTGAGAATTACTTCTATTGAATCTTCCTCTTCCTCTGTTGGCTGTGAAAACTTGCTATTTATCATTTTTGTTAGTTATCAAACTTTTTTAAGTGTTCTGCTTTGAGCAATTAGATAATCTATAGTGAGTTGTTTGAATTCTTTATTTTGTACAAAGTTCATCATCATGTTTTGGTATCTAAGATCATTGTAAAGAGCTGCCACAATTTTATGTACTTTTTGGTGCTAAGTAAAGCCATATCCAAATTCATCAATGTTTTTTATACAGGTGTACATCTTTGTAAAAAAAAATTTCAATGTCTTCATCATTTCTGATTTCTAATTTGTCAAATTGAATTCTGTACAACAGTTCTTTTGTATGTTGATTTTCGATGTTGCTTAGATAATCTGAACATAATCTTTCCCACACTTCTTTAGCAATCTTTAATGAGCACAATCTTCTAGCTATTTTTTCTAATATATTGAAAATAATGATCATTCTTGTATATGAATCTTTTCTCTTCCACCTTTCTTCTTCTAGGAATTCTTGAATTAGAGGATCTTTTTGCTCTTTATTTTCTCCTTTTGGGGTGACTTTGATATGGGTTTGGGTTTCTGTAGGCTTTATCACATCTCATACTCCATTAACTTTCAAAAGTCCTTTCATCATTTCTTTCCAAAGAATGAAATCTTGGGTCCCATTGAAGATAATGAGACATTTGGCTATTTCCTTATTGCAGTTCATGGTGGCTAGTTCCAATACCAGTTTTGTTAAAAACTTCTTGAATTGTTGACTTATGTAGTTTTGACTCTTGATCTTATAGATGTAATAATTCTGGAATGTCTGAAATTCTGAACTGTGAGAAAATGAGTTATTGAAATCTTGATAATGCATTTAATATGATGGTTGCTTGATAATTTGGTTGCACTCATGACAATGAATTGATAATTGAGAATGGAAGTTGATACTAGTGATAGATGTGTAAATGAGAGAAAAAAGGAATAAGAAAACTCATGAAATTGCAAAGAAAATCAAATGTCAACTTTATTGCTTTCAAAACAGGTCATTTCATTCATGTATGACCTTACAATTTATAGGACATGATTGGGGCCATTCTTGGGGAACTTGAGAAGTCATTCTCCATAGTGAAAATAAAGAAAGTTATGCAAAATAAAGGTGAGTAAGGGTTAAAATAGTTTACATGCACCCATCAACTGAAAAATAAATAAAAATACTTTTGACTTTGTATACATTTGTATTCATGCGGGTAGAGCACTGGACACTACTTGTTAACATATTCCACTCCAAAAACCTACAAGATCATTCAAATTCACTATATCTACAATTTACACCCAATATATTTCCAAGTTCAAGTAACCAACTATACGTCAACCGTCATTGATGTGATTGTGTGGTCGTAAGAATCATGAAATCCTGTTTTCTAACCTTTCAAAAACCTTATTTATATTTTGTAAAATTGCTATGTTTTACACAAATTGGGAACATAGAAACACCAGAATGTAAAAACATGTCCTGAAATGAGTTTAGGACCATGATGTTTTTCTTTTCAGGAACGAATCAGGAACGCAATGGAAACGTGAGGTCATCGAATACTGAAAACAACAGCAAATATATCAATAATAACAACTTGAAATAGTTCAAAATAGCGATGCAAATGCAGCAACTTGAAATACAAAGATTTAATAATGTGCTGTATCAAAGTTTATTTATCATTGAAAAGTTTTCTATTCTCATTTTAGGCATGGATCAGAAATAACAAATCACATTTTACAAAAAACAAAAAACAAAAAAAGCTTTGGCATTTCAGAATGTTTCAAAATGCAGATTCAAATGACAACACCCCCACCATATCACAGGATGGAATGTCTGGCGTACCAGAATTCTTCCGAGTATGTGTTTATGGGGAACACTGGAAAAAATTGCTTTTGGTATGCTCAAATTTTTACAAGTTGTGTGTTTAGTGATGAGTGATTTCTTTATTTTCATGCACTATGTCTGCATTTAATTTATTTTTAGACCTATTATTTAATTTGAACTGTTAATTAACACAAAAGGATTACAAGTTTATTTTTTTAACTTGTAAAAATTAATAGAAAAGTTGTGTATAAATTTCAGCTTTCTCCACTATAAATAAATAAATAAATAAAACCTTTCCATTCAAAAACGACAGGAAAGAAACTAATTTTGCAAGCAAATTTCATATATAAATCTCATGCACTGAGAAAGTGAATGCAAGGAACACATAAAAACAAATAGAAACCGATATAGTTTGCACTATCTCATTGTTTATATAGTCACTAAAACACAATGCTCAAGTTTATGGTAAGAAGAAAATAAAACAACACTAGTTTCAGCACAAAAATCACAAACCTTTCTTGCTTGCTCTTCTTTCTGCTTGGCTACTTTGATTTTCTCAGTTGAAAGTTCTATCTTCTTTCTGAGATGCTCAAGAGCTATCATTACAAAAGAAAAGTTCAAATATAAATGCTTGATCCCTCAATACCAATTAAAACATAGGATGATCAAATTTGCAGAACCTATGCATGAAAGAAAATCACATGTACAGCAGTCAAATATGTAAGAACTTCAGGATGGTGTTACAGTACATTGTGCCCAGTAATTTACCTGCCTTCTTGGGACCTGCTGTGAGTTTCAGCTCAAATGTAAGGTTTGCTAGTTCACGCTCTACATCTCTTATCTTTGAGTAGTTCTCTTGAATATATCTAACAAACAAATGGCAATCAAATTTTGAAATTCATTAAATTACAACAATCACATGTGGATGATGAAATGATTTATGAAACAATCGAACATTCCCCTAGAACAATTTTTATAATTCACAGAAAAATAATTCTTATCAAGTCTAAAGAAACAATGGTAAATAAATTCATATTTATTCTTTAAAATAAATACATCAAAACTGAATAACTGATTCAGTTTGTCTAATTCAGACCAATGCTTGTAGATTTATAAACACATGCTGACTTATAAAATCTGGAATTTAGTGCACCTTCCAGGTGCATTCCATGGGAAAAAGCAGCATTACATCATTGCAACACATACAGAAAGTATTTTTAAGCTCTATCATAGTGGCTGAATGTGACCTGGTGTTCTACAATGTGCCTCTTTCAGCTATTAGGCTGTAATAATTATAAAGGAGCTTGTAAGTTCTTGGATGACATTGGCTAATTCCAATCAGTGTAGTTTGATCAATAATGGGTAAACGCGGGAAGTAGAGCCATTCACTAGCAGTAATGTGTAAGCACTAGGTTTACTTGGTCTAGAGGTTAGATACTTGCAAAAGTAAACCATGCTTATGAAAATCAGATTGGATTGCATATTTTTTTTTCATTCCTAAGATTCCAGATCATGATTCAAAATTGCATGGAATCACATTATTTAAAAACATTAAAAAATATCTAATTTTTAATGATTTTCAAAAGCATGTGTAATTGAGAAGATAAAAAGTTAAGCCAAATTCAAGTGGAGATTGCCAAATACTTGAGTGGAAGTAATCACAGATGAGGTGCCTAATACCTAGATAAAAGGCATAGGAAAAGAATTAGCAATCCCTGCACTGAAATAAGTCTAAATATGGAAAAGAATAGAAAATATATAATCATTGAGGATGACTATGGTTGTGGAAGTAATGAATGACTCATTGGATCATCTTACATATTACGATGCTTTCATGACAAACATAATGACTGAATGGACATAAGACATTTGCCCTCATCTAGAGTGTCAAGGAATACATTAATAAATCAACAAGGATAATTTCCTTTGTACATGACAAATGAAATTTAAAAAAAAATGAATATGGGAAAGATGGTTGCATGGTCTCTAACCATTTGCAAGAAGCTCCACCAACAACTTTTTATGCTTCAAATTGTCAGAGATGGGAAAGGTAGTAGCATTATCTACATGGTTTCAATCTAATCCAAGTGAAATTACACCTTATTTCTATCCTTCAAAATATTATTGTTTGTATCGAAAGATAAAAGAATATGTTTATCAAATATTTTAAAAATTCCCACAATGAAGCAATGGATCTTAGGATCATGTTTAGAAACAAAGAACTGCCCATATATAACTATTAACAATTTCAAAAAATGATCAGTTGTCACTTAAAAACTGCAATCAGAATTGTTGCATATATAGTAGTCCATTAAGAATTACACAAATAGGAATTAAATTAGTATATCCCAACAATGAAAGGCCTGCCTTATTGAAACTTCTTCAAAAAAAAAAACAAAAGAATTAACACAACATGACTATGTAATGGCTCCATCACTACTCCAAGAAAGCCACCGAAAGGAAGACCAAAGAAGACATGAGAAAAAACAACCAAAGATAATTTTTAAAAACTACAAATAAACAAAGAACTAGCTCTTTGTAGAGGCAAATGGCAAAAAAGAACTTATGTAGCTGAGCCCATTTTGTTGGGACAAGGCTAGGATGATGATAATGATGATGAGGACATAATGGCTTCACTTGAATAGGCTTGAACCTATGAGCTTCTCTTCTAAGAATGAAGTGACTAGACAAATTTGACTTAAGATTTCCATCTTTGCCATGAGTCAGAAGCTATGCAATAACAGACTAATTTGTAGAAAATACAACCAACTTCAAATGTTGACTTCACACTAGACATGACGTTCCTAACTAAGCATTTGTGTTTAGTTTGTAAGTCAAAAAAATTAATACAACAATCCACATTGATAGCCCTCAAAAGGGATTTAAAAATGCTTGAATTTCCAAAGAAGAAAATATCGTTCAAATAACCATGATGTCAAGATTCTCCTAAGCAATTTAACACTATGGTAGAATACTAACCACTCATGCTGCAATTTGCATTCATGGAAAATGCTTTTATGTCAATAAGAATCATCACCCAAAGGCTCAATGTTCATTGTGCTAATGTGGGGTCAGTGGATGAGCGAAAGCCTAACCTCTTTCAAGTAGCTCTACCCAAGCTTGAACCCAAGCCCTAAAACTTAAAAAACAAGCATGTTACCATCACTCCAAATGGTGGTCCCTAAATTTTTTAGCTAGTAGGACTTAACTGCAAAGGCAAGTAAAGACACAAAATTCAAATTCAACATGTTCCCATGTTAAGAATTTGCAAGCATAAATGCTAGTATATCCTCTCCAAGGTATTATCAGAATATAGATGTATCATTAAGAGAGTGACATGTGCACACTCCAGACCATTCATTTTGGCCAAGATGCCAACTACCAGATGGCTGGACTTTGTCATAGAAAATTAAAAATTATGGTCATAATGCTGGCCAAGAGAGATGAACTTTTTTATGGGAATTATTATTGGTATGTGATGCCAATAATGTGAGGATTTCAATGTGTGTTTAACAACAAAAACCAACACAAAATTTCAAGTTAAAGAATGTTTTTGTGTTTTTTTTAACACAAAAATATTCTCCATAAAAAAGGTAAGAGTTTAATTCTCAAAGATTTCATTAATTTGGAAAAGAAAAATTTTCTCTCAGCCAAATAACAGGTATATATTATTTGAAAAAAATTCTCTAAACCAAAAAATAGATATATATTATAAATATATAGCTAAACTAGTCTTGAAGACAGCTAACCTGCAGCCAACCTTTCAATTTTTAAAAGAAGATTGGCATATTCTTGCTTTACTGATGCTGCATTGTTGAACTTGCATCGTAAATTTGCTCAGCTTTGAAATTCTTAATAGAATAATGCAAAAAATAAAAGGCTTTCTTGGCCAATCTGTTTTGTTCTCATTTGACTCTACAACATCATAAATTTTAATCATGGAAAGGAATAAAACTTTTGATTTGGAAGCTAAGTTATGGGTTTGATTCTAGTGGAAAATGATGAGTTACAAAATTCTAATTTGAATGTATATCATGGAAATAAATATTGTTAAAAAAAAAAAGCTTTTAATTCCAACACCCCATAAAAGGAATAAAAAAAGAAAGAACTTGCTTGATGTCGAATAATCCTATAAAATTTGGAGAATACAAAAGGCAATGGATTTTGTAGCTTACTAAAATCAGAGTAAAAAAGTTAAATTTTAAAATTCATAGAAAAGACGCTCCAAAGTCCAAACGTAAGTTACCAGAACAATGAGGTCAATTTGATTATCATAAGCATCAAATCATTCTCTGATATTAAAACTGCAGCGGGTAAAGAAACCCATGCTTACATTCTCAATTGCTGTTCCTTCTCCTCGAGAAGCTGGAAACAAAACAATGCAGCTTAAATTAGCGACGCAGCAAGCATTCATAACTATTCCAATTATTGCGAGAAGCCGAGAACAGTGTATCCCTCTGACAACCGAGGACAATGCAAATTTAGCATTTTAGCGAATCAATTAGCCTTTATCGAGAAATGAGGAAGGCTAATAACAGATCTCCATAAGCATATAGATCTTAAATGGGGAAAGTAAGACTACCTGTTCTGTGTAAGCCATGAGAGGATTGTCACCTGGGATCCCATCATCTGTAACCTTCTGTGATTGCCCATTTGCTGAAACACCGGTTGCCATTTCGCAGAAACGAATTATAACTCAGATCTGGAAATCTAGAACGTTGCAGATGATTTTGTCTGCGAAGATTGGATCAGAGAATCTGAGTAGTACCAAGGAAATCTCCTCTCAACGGAAAATTGTAACATGGACAAAGTGCCGCATACAATGTGTAAGTTGTCAAATGCTGATAAATATAAATGTATTTTATTTCTCTTTTGCTAATGAAATCTTTTATTTGGTAAACCTATATGGAAGCTCTGGCAATTACCAAGTAAGTACTTTATTGGTCGAGAGCAGTAAGGCTTAAGGCCCAGTCTTGACTTTTGAAAGACATCATGCATAAGATGAAACACTTTCTATACACTACTTTTTCGTAATGTATCATTCCCTTCCCTTAAAGTGTACACATGAAATTTGGTTGTTGTGTTATGCACTTGTTATTTTCATCACACTACGATAAAACATTTTCTATGCACTACTTTTTGGTAAAGCACCACTCCACCCATCTCCATTAATCTTTTGTAAGGTACTCTTCCCATTTAAAGACTACATTTTTGTAACCCTTAAACCCGCACCACCCTACATAACCAACCAACCTCCCCCACACCACCCTTGGTGTCCATCCCCTACTTCCAACCCACTTGATATTTCACTGGATAACCCACTTGATATTTCACTGGATAAGCAAGTAGTTACAATTTGTACGCAACCGAATTGACCCAAGAATGGACCTTAATTTCTAACTAACACCCTTCTTTGGCCTCATCTACCCTACATAATCCATCTTTAACAATGCTCACTCTTCAACCACAAACTACAATGGGCTCCTTTTGTTATCTGCTTGTTTTTTTTATATGCTAAATGGACTTTTCTAAGTATAATTTGGCAACTTGGATGCAATTTGCCAATGATTTGACAAATTCATCCATCGAAGGATTAAAACCTTGATAAGAGGTTTCCACAAGTTGAAGAATTATTGGTTGCCTCTCCAAAGCCAACTTTGCTAGAGAGAATCCTATGGTTGAGGATTTTTTAATGTTGTAACTAAATTGAGCCATAGGCAGCAAGGACACCCAATTCACCTAATTGAATGGAATAAAATGTTATAGATATTCCTGCAAGAACCCTATTGACCCACTTTATCTACACATGTGTTTGAGCATGGTAACCAAAGGACATGCACAACTTTGTCCCCAACATTTGAAGCAATTTTCACCAAAAATCCTCCATGAACCAAGAGTCACAATTAGAAGTGATACTTGATGATAATCCAAAGTAATGCACAACGTTGTCAAAGAACAAGGATGTTGGATCCTCAATCATGCAAGGAGTAGAACATGGGATGAAGATGACATACTTTGAGAACTTATCCATAACTACAAGGATACTTGAATTTCCCTACATTGTGAGAATTCTTGTGATGAAATCCATGGAAACGACCATCCATGGTAACTCTTGAAGTTCCAAGAGGTGGAGTAGGGTCCCTAGTTTTTCATTCAAACTCTTATCTTATTGACATACCAAAAAACTTTGCACAAATTTGGCCACATCAATCCCCAATTTTGGCCAATAGAACGATCGTTCCACCAATGCCACTGTACATTTGTGATTTGGATGACTAGCCCAAAGGGTGTTGTGTCATTCATCAATGATTTTGGAATGTAATGCACCCTAATCAAGAACATAAACCTGAGTCTACTTAAACATGAGTAGGTCATCTACTTTGCTAAAGTTTGAGTCACCTCCATCATGGACCAGCTTCAACAACTCTTGAGCACGCTAATCATGTTGCAACTTATCCTTGATCTTTTATCAAAGTTTATGGTCAGTCATCACCCGAGAGTTATTGGCTATCCCACAACTTCCATCAAGTTCACCTGAGGATGTCTACTCAATGCATCTATGACCACATTCTCCATGCCTAGTTGATAAATAAACTAAAGGTCAAACTCTTGTAACATGCCCAACCATTGAGCTTGCTTTGGCTTTAACTTAGACTGATTGGAAAGGTAGCTTGCAGCAATGTTGTTAGTTTTGACTACCATAGGACCACCAAGAAGATAGTACCATGTGCAAAAATAATGCATAATGACAAATGTCTCCTTTTCGTGCACAGGCCACAACTGTTTAGTCTTGTTCAATTTCTTCAATTCAAATGCCATAGGATGGTTGTCTTGTAAAAGCATCACACTAATTACCTCATTTGAAGCATATGTATGAACTTTGAATGGTTTTGAGAAGTCAAGGAAGATCAACATAGGTTAAGTTATGAAGGTCATCCTGATCTTCTTGAATGCTTCTTGACACTAGGAACTCTAGTTCCAAAAAATGTCATTCTTTTGCAAGTTTGTTAATGCTACTGTCATAATAGAGAATCCCCAAATAAACTTCTTGTAGTAACTTTCCAAACCTAAGAATTATGTAGCTAATGCATATATTTTAGAATAGGACAAATGACAATGATCTCCACTTTTTTTTAATCTAGTTTAACCTTATCCCCACCAATGATGTGGCCAAGGAACTTCAACTCTAGCTTACCAAACTCACACTTCTCCCGCTTCACATATAGTTTGTCCTTCCACAACTTTAAGAACACCAAATCCAGATGCTAAAGATGTTCATCCATTAAGTGAGAGTAGATCAAAATATCATCAAGATATACCACAAAGAACTTATCAAGGAATAGATAGAATATTTCATTCATGAGTGTGCAAAATATGGCAGGAGTGTTTCACAAGTCAAAAGGCATGACCGTTCACTCATATGATCCGTAATAAGTAATGCATGCTATTTTCTCTTCGTCACCCTCTACAATCCATACCTAATAGTAGCCTTGATAGAGGTCAAATTCAAAAAAACTCAAGCCCTTACTAGGTGGTCAGACAAGTCCAAAACCAGTGGTACTAGATACATATTCTTGATGGTATACTTATTGAGTAACTTGAAGTCATAGCACAATCTCAACAAACTACCCTCCTACATGGAAAATAGCATAAAAGCATCATATGGAGATTTTAAGGGTCAAATATGATCATTCTCCACCAAGCTTTTTAATTACTTTCTCAACTCAACCACTTCAAGCATAGTCATCCTATAAGTTTATTGCCTATGAGGAGTAGTTCCTAGCAACAACCTATCATTTTGGCAATTCTCCAGGTAACTCTTCTAGCATCAAATATTTATACCGTCCCAACATGTTCTCTACCTACACATTCATCCACACCAAACTCCCATCTTTCTTCTCCCTTAGCACTACGGGAAACATCTGTTGGGCTAGGTCCCTAACAACCTGCTTCATTACCATAGGCAAAATGATCTAGGCTTCTTTATCCATACCAATTGCACCTAGTGTAGGGGTTTTCATCATACAGGGTGAATTCTCATGCATAATGTAGAAAGCATCTAAATATGAAACAACACCACTTTTGCCTACTTAAAGAATTCTTGCCTAAGAATGATTTGGAATGAATCAATATGTAAGATAATTGATCAACCTTCATAGTTACTTCCTTCATGACTCTGGTGCATCTTATCAAATGGAACTTGACTAAATTGCAAGATTTTGAAGCTATACGTACTCATAGATTAAGAATACAAGTTTTAGACCCTTTAGTGTGTTTTGGTGTGTGTCAAAACATTAAGTAAAATGGAGTCAAAGGTTTTTTGCATGGTTGTATGGTTATTGTGTTTGTAGGACTACATACATGGGAAACCAAGATGAGCTAAAGAGGACAAGGAATGAACTATTTAGAGCTCAAAGGAGGAGGTCACCCACATGGTTTTCAAATGAACATTTAAAGAGCATGGACAATGACTAAATACTATACAAGCAAAGTTATCATCATTAAAGCATGCGAAAGATCAAGGTTGTGGATAAGGAATGATGCATTCATCATGCAAGGAAAACTGAACAAAGATGTCTTCAAGAAACAGAAGACGACTTGGCAGAATTAAACGCTTTATAGAAAAAGACATCTTTGAGAAATAACATACATCTTTCTTCAAGCAAAGAGGTTTTCATCACAGAAAGACATCTTCATAGAATCCAAACTAAGTTCAAAAAGACATCTTTCATAAGACAAAGATGTCTTATAGAATGGAGACTTCAAAAAGACATCTTTCACTAAACAAAGACATCTTCCTAGAATGGAAGACAATTTCAGAGAGACGTCTTAGGCATGAGAAAGACATCTTCCATGACCATTAGTGACCATTGGCTAGCCATTACATGAGTTCTAAGATGGATTTAGAAACACTATAGCCGTAAGAAGATTTGATGTGCATTGGGAAAAGTGTAAGCCTTGTTGTATTCATTGTATAATCATTTGAAATCATTGAATTCCTTGTTGCTCCTCATTATCTTATCATTTTGGCATTGTAATGTGTGTTGTACCTAACTGTACAAGGATCAACAAATTGAGTTGCAATTATTCCTTGTAATTCTTGTTCTTGTTGCCTTGTGAGGTTGATGTTCTTGAGCTTGTCGGGATCTTGTACGATTGAGTTGTTGGTGCTATGATACAACACTCTGGTGTGGAGCTCAAGATTGTAAAGGTTATGGGAGCCTTGAAACCACATTTCCTAGCCTAATGGGACCTTGCAAGGTTGAGTGATTAGTGTTATGGTACAACACTCTGGAGTGGGACTTGAAGATTGTACAAGATGTGGATCCTTCAACCACATTTTGAGAGTAACAAAGTTTGGAGGTGTGCTTGTGATCTACCCTTCGAGTGTGGACTAGCCAAGTTGGGGAATCACGTTAAATTTGGTGTGTGTGCTTTGTATCTTTAAGTTTTAATTTGGGAAACTTATTCATCCCCCCTTCTTCTAAGTTCAACGATCCACACAAGCCATTTCAAGTGAGAGAAAGTTGTGATCGATGCCTATATTAACCAATGCATCCATTGTCTTTGTTGGAAATTGGACCAAAACCATTTGTACCAAATGCAAGCTAGGTTCTTGCTTCAGTTGCTCTCATTAAAGACTTTGCTGAATGGAAACTAGATTATGGGAGATATGTTCAATCATCCCTAGAGACTCTATTTCTTAGCCATTGTTATTTATCTCAATCACTCATAATCAAAATTATAGCTAATAATTGAGAGTATTCAATTGTTGATCATCATTAGGACCCCTTCTAGTTGATCATCAATTGGGATTTTGAAGGTAGTCTCAAGCAACATGATTCCTAGAGTAGATAAAACATCATATGTTTAACTACCTAGAAGGATTATTAATAGGTCTTCCAAAACATGGATGCTTATCCTTGAACTAATCATAACCTTTAGGAGCCTATCACTTACCATTACCTTAGTAGTAGGCCTAGGAACTAGGGGTAATGGTAGGACATGAACTCCAAAATTTACCTCTAAAATTTCTACCACCTAGCTCACTTGATCCACCAATAGACCTCTTACCATGTCGAGGTGCATCAGATACATTATTTTCTTATTTTTTGGGCTTTGTATCAACTACCAAACTAGTTGCAAATTCTAGTGCCTTCTTGTAATCAAATATCTTATGAGTTTGAATCTTCTGTTGGGCTCATAGTTTTAGGTGATTGAGGAAGAGGTGAAACTTTAACTTCTTGTTCAACATGGAAATTTTCAAGACTAATTTTTGGTATTTGTGGAGATAATATTTCAACCTCATTATCATTGGAGTTCCCTTAACTTCACTCAAACGTTGTCAATGAAAGTGCT
Source organism: Gnetum montanum (assembly GCA_015680685.1). Taxonomy (NCBI): domain Eukaryota; kingdom Viridiplantae; phylum Streptophyta; class Gnetopsida; order Gnetales; family Gnetaceae; genus Gnetum; species Gnetum montanum. The sequence goes on along the minus strand of MNCI01020719.1, from coordinate 5,668 downwards.
TGGGCATAAGCTTTTAACGAGAGCAATCTTGAGATCATCCCATGTTTCCACTAACTTCCAGGCTATCCCTAACTTCATTCCATGAATAATGCCAAGCCATTAGGTCTAGGCAACACCACTTAGAAATTGAGAGGTGACGTTGATTTTCATTTCCCTTGGATAGTCATTCATTTCAAGGAAGTGCTCCATTTCAAAGATGAAGGCATCTAGAAGTTTGTCATCACAATAACCCTTATACATCTTAGGCTCTTTAGCCTAAAAATTTAGGGTCATCCACCCCAAACTAGATGCCACTGCCTTTTCTTGAACAACCACTTGGTCTTCTAGTTTCTCATTTCTCACATTAAACTTTTCCACCTAATCCTATAGGGTATTCATCATTTACAAGACATCACCCATAGAAACTTGGATATCATTAATGATGTCCCTCATTTATTTAACACAATTATGTAGCATAAAATTTTGGGATGTGAAGAGCTTGTGCTTCACACCTAAATTTAGTTCCCAATAGTATGGGATGCCCAAATTGTCAACAAGATCATAAACCATGTTGACCCTCTTAGTCACTAGTAGGTGATTGAGGATCACACTGTCAACTTCAAGGAGCTATCCCCATAGTTTTTGTACCTTATTAAGGAAATCAAGCTTTCTAATAGGTACCTCATCATCATCACTCAAGTACTTAGCTTCAAGAGTCACATCATGTATCTTGACATGCACAAGCTCTTCCATGTCAACATGAGGTTCAAAGTCAATAAAATCTATGCTAAAGTTTTGGCTCCCCTTGTTCTTATTCTTGTGCACCATGACTTATCAAATCATGGCTCCCCTTGTTCTTCTTCTAGTCCTTGTTCCACAAGGAAAAAACCTTTGATCCACCAACAAGGCATGTTTTCTTACACTCCCCCCCACCCCACCAGCAAAAAAATAAAAAATCTATATATTACATTTTAAGATATGAAATTTGGTTGTTATGACATATAGTTTTTACTTATGTCATGCTACAAATCAAACACTTTTTTGATTATTGAATTTGACCCTACTCTATGCTCATCACAACTTTCTTTAAGGACATCTTTTTAGGTTTTTATTACAACTAATCCTAGAAAACCTCCTTCTTAAGTAAAAAAAAAAATAAAGACTCTTGATTTAAAAGCTCTAAGTAATGGGTTTGATTCTAATGAGTAATGTTGAGTTACAAAGTTTTACTTGGACTATATATCTTGGGGTGTATCTATATTACAATTATTTTGGATTTTCAACACCTCCCATAATCTATGAATTGACTAAGATGAATGTTTACCTTCACTACAAGAAATCACATATCACTATCTTCCTAGCTATACTGATGGGACACGATATCGCAACCTGTTACCTTGTCTATAAATAAGAGGCAACTTTCCCTTGTAAGATCATCTAGATCTAGACCCTTAGCTAAACTCTGGTAGTTTTACCATTCCAAAGATAGAATAATTTCCATGTGCCCGCAGTAGGAGTCTCAAAGTGAACGAATCTTTATTCGAGCAAATTGTACCTGAGCACATATTTGTGTACAGAAATAAAGATGAAATTTCTGATAAACCTTGCAGTACATGGACTAAGCTAAATAGGACTTTAATTATTGTTAAATGTTTAAATTATTTCTTAGACAATTAATCACTCTCAACCCTCAACTCTCCTAGTTAAGTGCATTTAGTATGACCGCTTCAAGCACATGTGCTACGCTTAGTAACCCAGTAACGAATAGCATTTGGTAATTCCAGTAGCGTTGCACTGGTTCAGGGTGTGTACGGCAAGTGGGAACAGATATTGATGCTAGGATGATTAAAGCTTAGTTAGTGAAAGTTAGTTACTTAGCCTCTTCACCCTTTCCTCTCTTAGCATAGGCGATAAAAAGATAAAAGACATAAAAATCATATACCTCAGACTTCCTTAACCATACAACGGTGACAATACAAGTAAGTCTGGGAAGACAACGATTGATTAACCTTAAGTGTTCCATAAGGCGTGTAAGCACTTAGTCCTTGGAGTTCAACCGGATCGCACGTGTAACTCTCGTATTTGTATGGTTGAGTGTAGGGGTACCTCGCCACTCATCATTGGCGCCATTGCCAGGGAGTTAGTTGTTTGTGTGCTATGTAGAACATAGGAAATCATTTACATCGTTGGGAGTTAAAACAAACCCTTAGGGTTAATCAAGAGAAAAATAACATAACAGTAAGCAGCACACCAAACAGGACTAAAATTTCTTCTTCTTCGAACAAAAGCACTTCATCGCCTAGGAACAACACTAGAGATAGTTGGCGGTACAACACACATAACCAAAATCCACCAATTCCTCAACAATTCAGTGTGCTATATACTCATTACGATGAATATATACCCAACTTTATCTTTGTCTTCCATCAAGATGAACAACTGCGTTGGAGAGACTTGGAGGGTAACATAGTGTTACCCCCAAACAGAGCAGCCCCCAACATGCTCCTTCATGCCCTTGCATGAATAGGCATGTCACAATTATACGTTGAGTACATTGCATGTGGCTACAATGCAAGGGACTACCATCCCACCGAAGTGCAATGTCAACGGGACTCGCGACAGGAGAGTTACCACACATCATTGAAGGGCAAAGGACCCCATAATGCTTCACCCTTCATAAGAGAAATTAAGGGTGGTGAACCTATTTCAATAGGTTCTCCTCAAAATGATGTTCCCCCTCCTAACGATGGTGAGGAGGTGGTTTATCAGAACCTGCACTCCATGATACACAACCCTGGTTCTGATCTCCACGAACACCAAGTGTTCAATGAGGAAACACAAACACAAGATAAGGGTAAGCATTCTGATCTTCATCACGATCGGTTTTGAGATCACTGAAGGGAAGGTAGGAAACATCGTCATGGCGATGGTTCTCCTTCCTCTTCCCCTTCATCATCACATTCACCCTCTTCTTCAACGTCTGGACACAATCATAAGGAACCTAACTATGAGGATAAGGGTAAGAAAAATGAGAGACCTTGACGAGAGAGTCGAGAGAGAGGATGAGGGAATTCTAGGGAATCATGACATGGATAAGGGAAAGTAGGGAACTGCATAGGCATCACAGACACCATGAGAGAAATGACCATGATGAACCCCTACTTGCAACCTGAAGCATGCTAGACATCATGGAGGCCATTAGAATACCTACAAGGCACCAAAAAGATAGCTGGATCAAGAGACTAGACATGAATAATATCCCATGATTTGAGGCGGGGTACAACATTGATTTGCAGAATCACTTACAGGCATTTCACGATGCCTGTGCCTTGTAGAACATTGAAAACAAGTGGCAAAAGTTAAAGTTGTTTCCAAGGACACTCATAAAAGAAGCAGAAAGTTGGTATCGGTCCTTAGAGCCGGAATCCATTCGAAGGTGGAGTACGATGCCATCACTATTTAACAATAAATATCAGATGTACTCTCAAGTGTCCAACTTGCGAAAGCAGATCTAAGGATGGAAGCAGGGTAATCATGAACCCTTGGATGTTGCCATGGGCCGATATTATGCATTGTTACATCGTTGCTCGGGCCATGGTTACGCTCAACGAGATCAACTACGCCATCNACATAAAAGAGAAAGTGCGAAAGAGTATAACCGCGATCCTTCCCTCTAAAAGAGGGGAGTGAGATTCTGTGAGGAGGAGGATGAGTCATCACTTGAAGAGTTGGTGAGTAGGAAAACCTTGTCGCTTCAGAAATTAACAATAGAAGTGTTGGCAAAGGTAGATCAAATGTGGGACTCCTTAGATAGTAGATTCGAAATTGTTTTAAAAATCGTAGAGGAGTCTAAGGAGCGAAGTAGTGACTGTGATAAAAAGAAAATGAGGGATTTGGACCATGCACATAACAAAGGTAAGGGTAAAATGACCATCACTGAAGAGGTTGTGGATTCTGATATGGACAATGATGGTGGATGTGAGATAGGCCAATATGACCATCCTAAGGGATGTTTCCCAATAATCTCACATCTACAAGAGTTTGGGGTGTATGCACTTAACCCACGTCTTAACAAACAGCAAGCACCCTGATGGTTACCTTATCCCCAAGGTAACCCGAGGTAGTTCCACCAACTATTAACGTATTATCCAAGTGAAACTCCACCACAACCTATTGAACAACACTAGTAGTGGCAATACCCATACTCATGGGGGATGCCATTGCCAAGGCAACAATACCCTTACTAGCAACTGGATCCATATGGCTACTACGTGCAGCAACCAATTTCTCCAAGTGACTCTGTTGGTCATGTGACCCCACAATGTCATTACCAAGCTCGGGAGTACTATAGAACTCCTTCTCTTGGGAGAGACACACCACATCCACACCATCCTCTGAACCCATCCACGACTCTTACACCGATAGCTCCACTACCACCTGCTCCAACGATGCAAGGGGAACTCCCCACTCAACCGCAGCAATGCAATGCTACAAGAGCTGTAAACCTTCAACCCGCTACTAGTTTTGACAACTATACAAGGAGAAGACCTTTCTTTAGAACCAACATTCTAAAAAAGCTCTGACAACCACAAGCGGTTGAGCCTCCGAATGTTCCTCCATCAAATAAGGCTTTAGAGCTCCCTTCAAACCAACAACAGAGCTCAACACATACGGTTATGTTAACACATACCATCACTGACTGGATCAAGGAGGGCCACCTTCCCAGGAAATTCTCTAATCTTGGAAGTCCCTTGATTTATCTCCAAGTCACTGGGAATGAACCTTGTAAAGCCCTTCTGGACTCAGGTTCCAGAGTCAACTTAATATCGCAAGAAATGTATAAAGCCTAGAACCTGCCTCTGCTAAAGAAGAGCAATATTCACTTAGAGCTAGCTAACCAGTCCATCACTATTCCCTTGGGATTGGTGGAGGACATCATTACTACTGTGTGTGGTTGGTCATACCCAGCTAATTTTCTAGTGATATAAGTCAACAATGACAAAGGGGACTTCCTAATAATAATGGGAAGGGCATGGCTAAGTACTGTGAATGCATGCCTAGGAATCCATGATCTTTCCTTGGAAATATCTAAGGAAAACACTTGTGGAAAGATTGAGAAGAAGAAAGTTCCATGCATCACATATAGTGATACAAGGTATGATTGTGTATAGGAATGTTCAGCATTGCCTGCATGCAACCGGTGTGCACCAGAGGTTAACATACAAAGGTGCCTGTATGTAGCAACCACAAAATAAGAAAACAGTCAGTGGTTGACTACTAATGATGAGTCATGAATTTGTTTCTGGTAGCTACGTTAACGCACCCACGATATCGCATACGCAATATCTCATGGATCGCGATATCACGTATGCGATATCGCATGGGCTGCAATATCACGTACGCGATATCACGTACGCGATATCGCGTCCTGCCGCCGCAATCTATAAATAAGAGACGGCTCTCCCTCATTTGACATCCCAGTTTTATTGTAGTAAAACTCTAGCAGTTTGATCCCTCCAGAGTTAGATTTTTCCTGTGTCTACCCACAGTGTGGTGAATGTAATTGTACGGTGTCTTTATTCGAGTGTGACGTACTTGGACACGCACATGACCGACAATAAAGATCGAGATTACCTCATCATTTCAGCATTCACTTTGTTTGTTATTTATTTAATGTTATTTATTATTT
>MNCI01020717.1:518566-581473 GCA_015680685.1 Gnetum montanum | reverse complement strand
CAAAATTGTGGATACTTTTCCATAATCAAAATGATCATGTTCTTGTTCATTTTGTTGTAAGGAATAATATCACTAGTTGCATTCTTTCATAAAAATATAGGTTCTTCTTACTTCAGCCTATCCTTGAATATAGAATAGATGGGTTGATGATACATTAATATTTGCTCTTATCAGTTCAAAATAAGGATCTACAAATAATCCAAAAAGGACCAACAAAACATAACTTGATGCTAAATACTAAATATAGGTCAAGCAACCTATCTAATTGAAACAATTATCTCATTAGAACTTGTATCTTTATATTTAACTAGAAATTTGAAAAACATCAACACAAGGATATGGAAGCCATGAGAGAAACATGCATATTTTGCTTTTTGTACAAGGCAATGCGACAAACACAACCATTTTTCAGAGATGAAATGATAATCATGCCAAACGATATCAGAAATTTAGCCATCCACTTAAAAGAAAAATACCTCTTAATGTCCTTATCTTGCTTATTTTGAAGTCTCCAAAGACTCCCTCTTTATTGGTGATCTCCAACATGGTAATGGATAATGAGGAATAGACTCCCCCTACATATGTGCTACTTGTCTTGGGCTATTAATATGCAAATGTTGTAAATAAAAAAAACACTACAACTATCGGTCAACATTAAGCTCAACTGTGAAGACTCAGATCTCCAATTAGTAATATTGATAGGATTTTCAAAGGCTTATCTTATCTCATAAATAGCAAAAATATCCCAAAGGCCATGGGCTTTGAAGCAAAACATCACAATAAGTTCTAATTAAACAAGATTGAAAACATTACAAAAACCAATAAAATAATGATCCAAAGGAAATCAAAATGAGTGCTACATACATATTTTCATAGAAAAATTATATCAAGCTTAAAAATGAATGCAAGGAATGCTCTTAAACAATTATTCCATCATTTTTTAGGACACAAATAATTTTTGACTTAAAATACTATTCTTATTAACTTGTAAGCAAACAGATGGAGACTTACCTTGATTACCTTGCTTGCCGATGAGGAGAGACATTTAATAGAGTTTGAGATAAGGTCCTCTATCATGAAGTACCTCCTTACCTTTAGGTTCTCTTTCATTGAATCGTATATGTCATGTCTCTATTTGTTCATTCTCTTTATGATAAAACATTTAATGACTTATTGCATCATTTTCAACTCTCCACTTCTCTTCATTTTTACTTATTGGTACCTACACAATTTCCTTACCAAAAGTCTTTTTGATAAGACCAAGTGTTAATATTTCTTTGATCATCATAAGGATATTTGAAAGTTTACTTACAATCAAAATTTTTACAAACAAATAAAGTATTGTCCTCAGATCAAAATTATCAAACCTGACTATGCTTGAGCTTGAACTTTAACTTTCATGTGTTGCTTCCTTTAAATTCTTTGGTTGATTTTCAAGAGTCTCTTCTTCTTGAACCTTGTTGCAATTCTTATTAAAAGAGGTTAGTTGTTGAATCTTAGCTTTTATGTCTAAGATCTCTTCTTTCACTTTAGCATGAATAACATCTATCTTATAAAGTACTAATTTCTTTGCCTTCCTAATCAAATGATGTAAAATAAAATAAAAATTCTTTAAATTCACTATTCCTCTTGTCACACTTACCATCTTGTTCATCCATATGTGAGGAATTTTCATTAGTAAGCACCATGCATATGAGATGTGAATCTTTGGAAGAATTGCATGTTTCTTCTTCACTTTGCTCACCATCATCCCAACTTGTATAAAAGTTGGTCTTTTTTTATTCCTCATCATTGGATCTATTCTTTGGTTGTACCTTGTGATTACTTGAATTTCTAGGACATTTGAAGGCCATATGGCCTCTTCCTCCACAAATCCAACATTCTATAGAAGAGAAATCTAAGTTAGAAGTATTTAAAAATTTTTTTACCTTTGTCTCTTACTTTGAAAAGGTTGGGTTTTGGCTTAGATGCCCCCTTGTTTCTTCCTGTAAGCAATCATTGTAGTTTCCTTGAGAGGTATGCAGTTTCATCTTTGCTTACCTCATCATGCTCATTTAACTCCTTCTCCTTGGAGGTAGTCTTTAGAGCAATAGGTCTTTCTTGGATCGCTCCTCCACTTATGAGATTTGTTTCATAAGTAATGAGAGCACTTTGGAGCTCTTCAAATTTCAATGTTAAGAAATTTCTAATTTCCTCCATAGTTGTGACCTTTGGTCTAAACTTTAGTTGTAGAGTTCTAATAATTTTAATGATGACATTAATTTTAGGCAGATCTTTTCTTATTCCTTTAATAGCTACAACAAGATCATTAGCTCTAGAAAAATAATCCTTTATTTTCTCGCCTTCTCTCATTTTGAGTTTATCATACTCACTTTGTAAAACTAATAATTTCAATTGCTTAATAATAGATGTTCCCTCATAGGTAGCTTCTAAAGTTTGCCAAATTTCTTTGGCCCTTTTACATCCTACTACCCTATTAAATTTAGATTTATTCAATACATAATATAAACAATTTTCTCCTTTTGAATCAAACATGAACTTATCCTTTTCCCCTTGTGTTCATTTGTTGCAAGGCTTGATGATGTCGGTGGAGTTGTTGATAGGTGGAGTGTAGTCTTCAAGGATTAACTCCCACACTTCAATTCCATGGATTTGAAGAATTCTTGCATTCTAGCTTTCTAGTAGATGAACTCAAATCCATCGAACATGAGTGGATTTATGTAAGATGTCCCCTCCATTGTTCACTCTTGAAGTTGATGATGACAGAGAAGAGTACCAGGCTCTGATACCACTTATGGATTGTTAAACTTAGAAGGGTGAAGGGATGAATAAGTTCTCCAAATTAAAAATTTTTAAGACAAAGCACAGACATCAAATTTAATGTGGTTCCCCAACTTGGGTAGTCCACACTTGGAGGATAGATCGTAAGCACAACTTTGGACTTTATTACTCTCAAATGTGGTTTGAAGGATCCACACCCTATACAACCTTCAAGCCCTGATCTAGAGTATTATCTACAATAGCAACCACTCAACTTCATAAGGTCTTGTCAAGCTTGGAATGTGGTTTCTAGGATTCCACAACCTTTACAATCTTAAGCTCCACTCTGGAGTGTTATGCTGCAACACCAATCACTTAATCTCATAGGATCCTAATAAGCTTAAGCAAGATGTCTTCTAGCAAGAAGCACATCAACCCCATAGGGCAATAAGAGAGAATAATTACAAAGGATGAATGCAACTTAGTTCGCTGACCCTTGTACTTTGAGGTAAAGAACACTTTACGATGATCAAAAGATAGAACAATGAGGAGAAACAAAGTTTACAATGATTGACAATTGATTATACAATGATTTTACACAAGATTGCACTTTTTCCAATGCATATGATGTCTTCTTATAGCTACCATGTTTCTAAATCCATCTTGGAACTCATGCAATGGCTATCCAATGGTCACTAATGGTCATGGAAGACATCTTCTTCATGTTTGAGACATCTTTTTGTATTTGCCTTCTATTCTAGGAAAGACATCTTTCTGAAATCTTCATTTTGGGAAGATGTCTTTATCTGATGGAAGATGTCTTTCTAAAACTAGCTTGCATTTTGTGAATATGTCTTTGCTTTATGGAAGATATCTTTACTTGAGGAAAGAAGTCTACTATTTCTTGAAGACATCTTTGCCTATGCATCCTCCAATTCTGCCAAGATGTCTACTGTTTCTTAGAGGCATCTTTCGTCTACCTTCCTTTGCATGATGAATTCATTATTCCTCATCCATAGCCTTGATGTTCCACAAGCTTAATGATGACAACTTTGTTTGTGAATTATTTTGGTCCTTGTCCACGTTCTTTGGAATTCTTGCATGTTCATTTGAGACCTTATGGATGGCCTTCTCCTTTGAGCTCTAAACCAATTTGTTCCTTTTCATCAATGTAGGCTTTAGCTCATCTTGGTTTCCCATGTACATTGTCCTACAGACACAATAACCACACAACCATGAAAACAACCTTTGGGTCCACTTTACTTAACATTTTGACATGCTAAAGATCCATAATATGAGTAAAGAAAAATAAGATTTCCTAAATGAATTACTTTCATCAGAGGAAAATGAAGAAGAAAATAGAAAAAGTTTAACTTCTTTTTTTAATCTCTTTAGTTTAAACCTCAATGAAACAGGTAAAGAGGATTAAAAGAGCCAAGAGAGGAAGAGGGATAAGCTACCAGAAATGAAGATCCCTCCTTCATCTTCTGTTGACATCATTCCTTCAACTGGGAACCCAGTTTTGAACAATTAAGAGATTTGCAAGTTAATAAAGGAGGTGATAAGTTTGAACTCTCCATATCATATGATAAGTATGCTTTGATGTTATGTTAAAATATTTTACATAGATTTTTACAAATGTTAAAAGTAACTTAACTTATTTTTATTCCTTTTTAGATATGAAAAAAAATCTAGGCTTACATCAAAGACAAGCAACTAATGTTGGAGGGTTCGATAGAAGATAAGAAGAGAAAGTTAAACTTGATCTTTCAAGGACAAGGTAAGTAAGCTAAAAATTATTATTAAAGAATAATATCTATCATTAGTAATAGAGAATCTAATGTACTCTATTTATCATGTAGAAATAAAGTTAAACTAAATCAGAATCTAGCAACATTCCAAGATCTAGTTGTGAATGTAGACATAGTAACAGAATAAGTGGCTATAGATAAAATAAGTGCAGCTCTCAACTATGCTAAAAACATGGGATTATTGGCTATCAAATAAGCTAATACAAATGTCATAATCCTAGATACCTTAGAGTAAGCACAGAACAAAGAAGATGAGCATGATAGAAAAATAAAAATGTTATTTGACCAAGTGGAACTTATAGAAGTTGAAATAAGAGGTGGAAACATGGTTAGGCATAATCCTCCCCTCTATGCATACTAGAAAGAAAAAATAAAGTCATGGAATTTTAGAGGGCTTTAATGAAGTGCAAGAGATCAACACTAGTGATGATACTTTCCATGACCAATTTGAGAAATTTTTTGGTAGCATGGGAAATTTGGGGTAGAAAGTGTTAAATGAATAAGTGATGGTACAAAAGAAAGTACCACCAGCTATTAAAAGGAAATAAAGGCTTATATGTGGATAAAGAAATAAGGAGGCTATTTATCAAACAAACTAAGTTAGAAGAGTTATTTAAAAGTTTGTCCAACAGTGTGGTGATTGCCATGCTAGAGAAAGAATAAATAAGTTCATAGGAGGAGCTTGCAAAAGAGGGGAATGATGACGATATTACCCAGAAGAACTAAAAGCCTATGAAAATGAGTGGGCTAGTATTCTATGAAGGATTTAAAGTTCATCTTTTGACACATTGAATACATTCAACTTAAGCTTGGAGGAGATGGAAGAAAGGATATTATAGATGTATAAATAGATGTAGGGTAAGTATCAAAACCTTGGGAAGTTATTTTATTTTCTCTCCTTGATAGGACAAAATAAAACTAACCATCTATTTGTCTTAATTTTCTATGTAGACCCTAGAGAGAGTAGTCAAAAATCAACATAAGAGCTTGCTCCCATGCAAATTAAAGAGAAGAAATAGGAAGAAATTGCTGAAAATGATAGATAAGACCAGTGAAATTTTATTATTTATAAATCAATTTTGTATGCATCAATTGTGTTTGACATAGGAGACTAATTTTTTGTAAAATGTCAAGTGTGAATGACATTTTGAGAAATAATGTGCAACATCAAGTGTTATGATATGCACCAATTGTTATGATATGCACCAATCGTGATAGTAATAAAAATGATGTAGTATGTTAATGTTAAGTAATCACTTATGACTTAATATTGCTTGCTAAAAATAAGCTACTAGTAAAATGACACTAATAGAGCATTGATGCAAAAGTTAAATATGGTCCTAACAAGCACTAGTAGATGTCTACTACTTAGGAAAAAGTAGTAAATAAAGGATAAAGTGTTTTATATAGGAAGTCAAAGTGTACATGACATGTGACTACAAACGTGATGAAACACTTAAGTTCATTTTCCATAAACCATCATTATGGCATGACAATTATGAAAATGGTGCAAAGCATTGACATTGAATCATTCACTATTTATCATTATCTAATAATAGCGAACACCAAAATTGAAAAAGCTAGCGTGTATCTAACAGGGTGAACTTTGGAGCAATTGAGTAAGAAGGACAAGAAAAAGCTTTTTCCTTATCCATAGATATATTAAGTTCTTCAAAACCTAAGTTAATAAATCCAATATCAGAGGGAGACTCATCGTGTAGGTCTATTAACTTTTAGGTATTGGTAGAGTCATTAGGAGGAGAGACAACTTTAGATTTGCCTATAGGTTTAACTTTGATATTTGCCAGTTTACCACTAAGATGATAAGGTTGAGCTTCATGATCTAAGCAAGAGATACTTTGAATTTGTGTATCAGCTAAGATGACTATCTCACAATTATGACAAAGGAAGTGAATTTCTTAATCTATAGAAGATGATACTACATGATGTTGAGCTAGCCAAGTGAATCCTAGTATTCCATTGATACTAGGACATTCACATATGACCATAAAAAGGGCTTCAAATTATATGGAATTACCTACTATGAATGACAACCTAATGGAATCTATAACTTCTACCCACATATCATTAAAGGTAATGAGATTAGTATAGGTTTCATTGAAAGCTACTTGATCATGAAGATCAAGATGCTTGATAATAGGGCATGTGATCACGTTAGATCCAACACCATCATGAATATGTATCAATGGAACTAAAGCAACAGGTGACACTTTGATGGTGATATAGAGTGGTAGCTTACAAATATCTCTTGCCTTCAAATCAACCTTGATTTTCTCACTATGGAAGTTTAGACTATCTTATCCATAATGAGGGACTTGAAGGGAGGAAGATATAGTCTCCATCTAAGCTAGAATGTAGATTTTAACCTTCTAAAGATAATGGAGAGGTTAGATTCACCTTATGAAATTCCAAAATTAGTTTTTAATATTTGTCCTTAACTTGTGAATTAAGAGCCTTGGGAGCTTAATTTGGAATAACTTAGATATTTTATGTCTATTTCTGACATATATTTCTAATATTGTTAGCCTTCTAAATCTAATGGTGAGATCAAATTAATTGTTCAAGAATGTAGTAATTAGATCATAGTTTAAATCATATCTTAGTAAGCCATAACTTAGATAAATGAATTATGTCTAAGAATTTAATGGCTAGGACAAATAAATCTAATCCTTTTTTGCTATCTTAGACTTAAGATTAGGTAACTAAGTTATACGTATAGCTAGATATAGGCCACTAACCCCTGCTTAGTTATTAGTTACATTGTTGAAGTTAATGTCCTAAGGGGATAAAAAGATTATCAAGAGCCTAGGGAACAAAGTCAAACCATTATTAATCCAATGAATCAAGTAGTTGAAAAATTAGTTTGTAAAGTGAAAATGCAAGGAAGATTTATACTAATATAACAAGCGACCAAATCATTTAGTAGACATCAATCATCATGAAGAATCATATCTTGTTTTTACAAGGCATATGATAGTTATGATAGAGAATAATCAACGAATGAATCTATGTATAAAATTTGCAATATACAATGTGCTTGTAAGGGTCCTAGTCAATGAAAGACAACATCCACTATGTCCACCTTGGGCCTTAGACTAACATGAATATCGATACTCACACATCCTTACAAAATTACAAAATTTGAATGCTAATATCTTGTGTCTGCAGGAAGTGTTACTATGAAAGTTCCTATATAAATTCCAACCTAATTTGAAAAAACTAGGATATGAAGGCTGTCTATAAGCAAATAGGTTTTTGTGATGACTTTCGAGTCATATAAACTAACTTATTATAAGAACTACAACATAGATGGTTACATGATCTTCTATAGGGAAGCCACTTTTGAATTAATAGAAATATTTGAATGGAGATTAGAAGACATGCTTTTGAAATTCTAAAACTCCAAGTCATGGGAAAGAAAGAAGAATTGAGATTCGATAGAAGCCATGTGATATTAGTAGTTAAAATATAGTCCTCAAGAAGGCATGTATGTATGGTCAACACACATTTGATCATTGACCCAACATGTCTAATGTTAGACTTTGTCAAATATCTAACTTGATTAACCAAATCAAGGAAAACTTGAAGTAAAACTTATTTCTAACATATACTAGTCTCACCCTAGAGACATTTATCCTCTATGGAGACTTCAATATAAAAGTTGGAAATGGTGTTCATTTATTTTTAAAAGCGTAAAAAAGCCTTTGGAAGAATAACTTGATTTGAAGAAGATGTTTTCATCAATTCATTATACAATCCCTTTGGTTAGTGCATACTCCACCTAATTTGAACATTCAATAGACAATTTGAATCCCAAAATTCATGAAAAGATGTTTCTAATGGATAGTGGTCATTAAGAATTGCAATTCACTAATTACATTCCCATCATTATTGAAGATAAATCAACATTTTTTTCCACCAAGACCCTATATTACATATAGTATGATACATAATTCTTCGAAGTCACCAAGTTATTAGAGTTAATTTTTAAGAAAGAGGTTAAAGAAAAAGATCAAGCCCTACCATCTTGAACAAGGCCCTTTGATCATATAGCTCTTATGACATAACTACAAGTATATCCCTAGATCCAAGAGGCTAATGAAAATTAGGGAGTTTCTTATCTTTGCTTCTATTCTTTATTTTTTTAGTTTTCTTTCCTTATTTCTAATTTAGGCAAGTAACATTTTTTGGATAATACAAGTGGGAAAAAGAACTTTTCCTACCTTCACTTAGATAATTAGATATATGGGTTGCACTTGGTATAACCTTTGTAAGGACTAGTGATTGTTGGTTGGTAGACCTTTAATTCACCTCTTATCATTTCTTAAAGATTGAGGTAAGTGTTAATAAGATAGAATTTATTTTCCTAAAATATATGTTTCTCACTTATATTTTTATTTGTAGAATAAGCATGGGAACTTTAAATTATTCAATCCCATTTTAAAATGAAAAATCAAAGCATTGGAACATTGGAGCATTGAGGAAGTAGTTAAGCATTGATAAACACTATTAATGCAGACTCGTTTGAGGATGAACAAAAGCTAAGGAGGGTAGTTTGTCATGTTCTATTTCCCAAATGGAGCCATTTTGTAATAAAGATGATGTCATTTTATAACAAATGCTATAATTATTATAACAAGATCTAAAACAACGCATTGTAAAACTGGGCATGTCTCTTGAGGTGACCTTTGGGGAATTGGTCTAAGGTATTTATACCTACAAATTAGAAGTTGTATCAGCATGGAGTTGTGGAGCTAGTAAAAGTAAATAACAAGTGCTAGGTGAAGTGGGATGGAAAAGTGATTGGCCATTCCTTCTAGTTGGGTACAAGCTTAACTATGGTGGCCGTGTTAGATGTCAAATGAACATAACATCATAGAATCCTCGGAACATGATCTAGATACATTATTTACACATTAATAAAATTTCATTTCCTTTCCTTTTGCATTTTTCCTATGGCATTCATTACATATAATGTTGAATGTTACATATATTTGATGTTTGCCATGACATCCAAGAATGGGATGTCACAATAGGAGTGTGTTCAAACATATACATTTTAAGAAGTGTAACAAATTACCAATAGTTAGGCTGAATGACTTGGCCTTTATATAAGCAACTTTTATTTGAAATAAATAAAATTACATTAGAGTTTGAAACAATTGATTCATCTATATGTGCTTCGTGATGTTAATGAAGATGATCTTATTGCTTAGATGCATTGGTAGTTTTGGAACCTGAAATAAGTGAAACATAGGTACACCACAAGATTTATAGAAGTTTTATAACTTAGTGCTACCTAGTAGAATAGAACCTATGACCTAGGGTTACTATGCCAAGACCCATACCACTAGGCTAATACCTCATTATTATTGCTTAGATGCATGATGATGCTGCTATCATTGACATCTTAGTTATGGAACATTTTTTTATAGAACATTAAATTGTTTGATTGAGCTAGCAAGGGTGTTGGCTTACAATCCTCTCGAGTGTAGATTGTATTAGTGAACCAATTGGGCTACAACCCTCACTCTTTGTGAGAGCGAAACATTGTGATCTCATTCTTTAGAAGAAGTGGTTGAGGAGATCTTAAGGTTAGTGGCTACATGGACTAGTAAGAATCCCACTTGTACCATTCAATATGAAAGAGAAGGAAACATATCTAGTAGAAGGTTCTCCATGATACTACTAAGGAGGAGGCTAGGAATAATGATAAGGGATAATTTGTATGCATTATTTTCAGTAATTAAGTACCTTGTATTTTAGTGACTTTTTAAAAAGATGTTAACAATGAGGTGTTAGCCTAGTGGTATGGGTCTTGGCTTGGCAACCTTAAGTCAGAAGTTTGATTTTACTAGGTAGCATTGAGTTATAAACTTTTATAAATCTTGGGGTGTACCTATGTTTCACTTATTTCGGGTTCCAACACTCCCCTCCAACTTTTTTAAAGATGTTTACCTACTTAATATATTATTTATGCTAATATACATTTATTATATTTGGAATGCAAAACAAGAATTAAGTTTTTGTAAGGAATATATTCTATATATAAACTTTACCAATGTTAAGCAACACAAGTGGCAAGCAAATCATTTTGTTACACAATAGGTTGATAGGTCAAATCATAGTTCAAGTATCACGGTATTCTGCGACAGAATGCAGCAGCATCAAACCACCTTCTGTTGGGGTGGGTCACCATTATCACTGCTTATCTTGGTGCCGGGAAGTCCACCGTAAGACACTTACAATTCAATTCGCTGAACCCAAAACAAAAACAGTCATTCCCTTCGTCACTTCTGCAGCTTGTGAACAACATTCTGCACAACCATCACGGCAAAAGGATTGCCCTGATCCTTAACGAGTTCGGAGAAGAAGTTGGAGTGGAGAGAGCTCTCATAAAAGAAGAAGAAGAAGGTGCGAATGTTGTTGAAGGGTGGGTAGAACTTCCCAACGGATGCGTATGCTGCACTGTGAAGCATGGCTTTGTCCAGGCTCTTGAACAACTCATCCAACGACGCCATCGGTGCGATTTCTTCTGCCTCCCTTTTTCGGCAAGAAAATTTTTTGCCAAACATTTGTTGGAATGGTTTTCTTTGCAGTTGAATTGGAGTTTCTACTTTGTTACGTTGCTATTTGCAGATTCGACCACATATTGTTGGAGACCACAGGACTCGCAAATCCTGGCCCAGTGGCGGCTCTTCTCTGGCTTGACTTGATGATGAACTCGAGTCTTCTGTTGATCTCGATTCCATCGTTACCGTAATCCACCTTTCCTTCTCCAAGCCCTTGCGTGATAGTTAGTCTTCAGCTCAGTAATGTGGTTGAAGCTCATTAAACATTTGCTATGATTCAGTATTAATCCACTTTTTCCTTGTTCAAGCCCTTGCGTGATAGTTAGTATTCGATTTCAGTAGTGTGGTTGAAGCATATTAAAGATTGCTATGATTCAGTATTTTGAAATAATGCCAAGCCGTTTTCTGTCCTCTTTTTACATAGGGCCCTCTGCTTTCGTTAGGGAATGAGGGGACATCTCCTAGCGAATTATGCTCGCAGTTTTGTTTACAAAAATTTGGCATTTAGAATTATTCTTTGATGATCAATTTTATTTTCAATGAAAGAGCATGCTCCTACTTGGAACACGTCTCATATTATCTAAAATTTTTAAAAATCTATTCTCCATGCAACAGCCAGCATATCATGTACGTCCAGTCTGCCTGATGCGATGCCACAATAGTTTTCCTTGCGGTAGATCGACGACAAAGTAGCAAACCAAATTATTTTCTACATGTTTTAGGTAGGCAGTGTGGTGTACAATGATTCAAAGTGGTTTGAGTAAAATTTGGTGTTTTCTAGACATGTAACTAGTGCATTATCTCAGTGATGAGATAGAGAATGGCATGACAAACATGTGTTAAATAGAAGATGCGTAGGTTGCATAATCTTAAAACACAGGAGTTTTGAATTAGAGAATCCTATAAGCGATAGAAAACGAATAGAAGCAAGCTGTAAAAAAAATATAGAACAAAATAAGTCAAATGATTCAACAACAAAGCTCGGTCATGATAATTATCACAATGAAAACGATGGTTCATGGTAATTTTCAACAATTTAGATTACAGGTAGCCCTTTTGCAGTAATAGGTTTAATTATGAAACTGAAGCTGAAGCTTTATTACATTTGAAGACCTATAAAATTTATTGCATGTATATTACATTTTCATGGAAAATAAAGATAGAGTTTACAAATTTACTAGGCACCAATGGGGGCAACAAAAACAAATCATATAAGTTTTTTGCTACAAACATTATAATGTTGTCTCAAATGGGTAGCCATACCATAGAAAATAAACACATGCAACTCATACTCAAGGGCTTTTGACCCGCACAACCTATAAGTGTGCTCTTCTTGGGGGATTTGAATCCATCTTCTATTTTCAATTCTAAGATTATGGGAATTTAAGCACAACTTGCTGTTGGTACTCTGATACATGATTGAAATAGCCGTTGAGAGATAGTGAGCTTTTGCATTATGATCTTAGGCCCATGATCTTGCAATAGCTAAAACCTATTTCAAGAAATGGGTTGAACACTTGATGAATTTCAAAAGTGGAAGCAACTCAACTTAAATAAAATACATCATGGTGAGAGAAGGAGATTGGAGAACTTGTAAAAATTGTAGAGTCATTCTAGGAGAAAGCCTTACAACCAATATAGACTTATGGTGATGAATTTAGTTGTTAGAAGTTGCACCAACAAACACTCTAGGAAAGGAATGCCTTGTATAAAATGGTGGCTTCTAAAGCAAGAAAAAGCATCACAATTTAAGGATAGATTGCACATAGATGAACCTTGGGATTTGAACTCAAATGCGAATGATAGTTGGAGTCAAATAAAAAGTTGTATCAAGAAGATAGGGAAGGACATCCTTGAGGTTTCAAAAGGGAATCAGTACATTCAAAAGGAAACCTAGTGGTAGAACAAGGAAGTGCGACAAAAAGTTCAAGATAAGAAGTGTTTCAAGAGTGGCAATAAAATAGGAGACAAGATGACTTTAAAATATATAAGATAGCAAAGAATGTGTGGAAGATGGTAGCAAGCAAGGATAGGCTAAACTTAGTGCTTTTGATACCTTTTATGAAAATCTAGGAGTCAAAGAGGGTGATAAATCAATTTACAAGCTAGATAAGATTTGAAACAACTGGTGCATATATATGGACCAAATAAGATGCATTAAGTTAGATAACAAAAAGATTTTGTTTTTAGACGTGAAATTTTGGAGCAATGGAGGGTCTATTTACAAGGGCTTCTTAATGAATAATTTCCTAGAGATGAAGTTGATGGCATCAAATCGAATGTAGGAGTGACCAACTATATTTATGCTTCTAAAGTAAAGAAAGCCCTTATAAAAATGAAGAATGGTAAAGTGATTGTACTAAATGGTATTTGTATATAGGTATGGTAGTCTATGCAAGATTTACGTCAAGTATAATTTGAATGTGTTCTCCCTCCTTCACATCCCTTGATGTGTGGTTTTTCACTTTGTTGATGTCTTTACTTTCATGTTGTAGTTGTGTTGAAGTCATGGGTCAGAAGTTAGGAGTCATAAGTAGTGAGTAGAAGTCTTTAAAGTTCTTGTTGGTGCCTTTGTTGTTTAGAAGTTATAAGTGTAATGTTTATCTGTATGAAGAAACATAGGAAAGAAAGCAATGTTAAAAGAAGCAAAAGGGGATTAATAAACCTTCATGAAGAGACATGCCACTTGGAGCATTTGAAGCAATAGAAGAACCCTCTTTGCCTTCATTGTGTGTGTTCATTTAAGCTCTTTGTGCTAAAAGTTCTTGGAGGGTTTCATCCATTTTCCCTTTCTTTCATTCTCTCAATGGCCATTCTCTCATGAGTTGAACTTGTCTCTTATAGTTCTCACTCTCAATTTCTCTCATACAATTCTCGCAGTTACATCTCTCAAGTGATTCTCTCATGCATCTTTCAAGTTCTTGCACGAATCCTCTCATGCACTGAATGATTTCTATCAGAAGAACTCTCAATTTAAATTGTCAGGCCTTCTCTCATGTTTGCATGTCACATTTATCTTTGAATTACATGTTTATGTAGGCTTCATCATATGTTGCATGTTTATATGATGTTTAGATGTTTAGGCAAGGATTCAAGGTTTCTTTGCCAAATATCAGAGGTTAAACTCATTTGGAATTCTAATTCTCTATTTGCATCTCATTTTCTTATAGAAATTTGGTTGAGTGTCAATGCTTTTTTGGGGTTTTGCATGTTTGAAGAAGTTTGGCTCATTTACCCATCTCTCAAGGTAAATTGAGCATGGAACAAGAAATAGAGGCTTGTGGCATCAAGGATGCAACCTTCTAGCCATAGATCCAAGAGCCTAGAAGGATAATTGAAGATAAAATTTTCTCATTTTTACATTTCTCATGCTTTTTATCTTTGAGGCTTCAAATCTCATGAAACTTGATGTATTTGATATTTGAAGCATAATTGAGAGCTCTTAGTTGTAGATCTAAGGTCTTAGAAGCCAAATTGAGGACCCTCAACCCTTGTGTGGGCTTCTATTTGTTGTAATTCACAAATCATACTTGTTTTCATGATTAAGTATTAGCAGGCTATGATTTCACCATGCCAAAGACTCAATTGCTCTCACTTGTGTTTCCCACAACTTGTGTTTACAAGCATCCACATTGACCTCATGCCCAACTTGTGCCCAAAATAGAGATCACACATAGCTCACACCCAAGTTACGATGTGCTTCATTAGGGGCATCCTTGCGATAGAGCTTGCATCTAGGTTGTGCTCCAGTTGTGACACTTTTTGTTTCTTAAATCTAAATTGAATGTTACTTTTGCTTAATTGTGGTCTGCTTGCAATTTTAGCCTATTTATTTTTCTCAAAGACCTCCACTGCAAGCCATGGCTAGGTCACAACTGCCTCATGGTCAGCAGAAGACAAAAAGGAAAATCAAGCATTGTGACCCATGGTCTAGTCTCAATTCCTACCATGACTAGTAGTTTAATACCTTCTATACCTCAATTTTACAAAGGATAATAAGTGGATCATGAGTTTTGGTTTGAAACCCAAGATTAAAAACAAATTGCAACAAGTTTGGGATGAAAATTACGTTAACATTGGCCCTGAAATGGGCAGAGAAGGCAAGAGAGATGTGGTTTAGCCTCTTAGCAACATACTTGTGGTATTAGATACATCAAATTCAAGAGAGAATTGGAACAATGTTTTGCTACAAGGAAAACTTGAAAAACGTGGGAATTTTCTTGAGAACTTGAAAATCTACCTTCAAATCATGTAGAACTTGACATCAAAATTCTCTTCTTTTATGTCTGAAGCTTCCAAAGCTAGTCAATGGCCCAATTAAAATTATATTAAGTGAGAAGTTAAGCCAATCTCTAGGGTTTAACAAGAAACCTCAAAAGAGGGCTTGCGAACGATCAAATTGTGTGACAAATATAGTATACAAACATAGATTGGATCTCAATTGTGAGTTCAGCCTCTCAATTCAAATAGACAAAGCAAGGGAATTCATCTATCTGTACATCCACAAACATCAGACCCTTTAAACATGCATAAAACATCAAATATGATGAACATGCAACAAAAACATGAAAACAAACATTTAAAATTTTGAGAGAAAAGTAAGGACTTCTATTAAGAGCCCCAAATTTGCGAGAAACTTACAATCCTTGTGAGAACCATGAAAGAAACTTGTGAGATATTGTGAGAATCAATGTGTAAGAAATGGCTGTGAGAAAATACGTGAGAGAACCATTAGAGGTTTCAACTCTTGTGGGAAATCATGGCTATGAGAATGTGAGAAAAAGAGACAAAGGGGTTGAAACTAAAGAGAGTTCAGCATAAGCACAATGAAAAGCACACACTCAATGAAGGAAAAGAGAGCTTTCATTCATGTCACACTTCACAACTACAATGGGTGTCTTGAATGAGGGTATACCTCCATATATATTTGTGATGAGGGAAGAGCTTTGCCATGAATGACATGGTCACACATGAAGGATCATTAATTCCCTCTTTCTCTTTTGCACATGCTCTCTTTCCTATGTTTTTTTAATAATAAACTTTAAAGACTTTTTATCTAACCATCTAGGACCCATGCCTTTAACTTCTAACACCTTCCAATGACTTCAGCTACTACATAACATGACTCCAACATAAAAGCTATAACAAACACAAAGAAGAACATGGAAAGGATGTAAAGGAGGTAGGCACACGTTCACGCTATACTCAACAATTTCATTATGAACAGACTTGCACAATTATATGAGTCATTTACATTCAAAATGGTCTTAGCAATACAAATAAAAAATTTAGAACTTATGTTTTTATGAAAAACTCAGTTAAAATGTTTCCATGGCAGGCAGCTTTTTTGAGCTGAGAAATTTGGTCATTTTTCCTGAAGTCTGTATAAGCCTAAGTTTTAAATCACTGTGATCCATTATGTTTAATTAGACAGCCATTTCTATCTTATGTGCACTTCTGTAAACAAAATTCTCACTATTAGCGACAATGGAATCTATCCAATTATGATTGTGGAATGTGTACACACATTAATAGTGATTTTAGTTTTGATATGCATACAATGGTGATCATTATCTGTCAAGCAGTTAGCAATCACACATTTTTTTAAGTGGCTTAACATACAAGAGTATTTAAGTAGATGCAGATATTATGAAATACCAAAAAATGATGTAATTGGAATTTGTTTTTGATTAATAGTAACAATGTTTTAAATAATGGATGTTAGGTAGTTTTCATGCTATCCAAACATAAAATACATATGTATTTTGATCTATGTTTCCAAGCTTCTATTGGTTATTTTGTTCATGTATGTGGGTTGTCAATGCCAAAAATCTTAGGATGCAGCTTAATGAGAAGTAGGAACTTGGTAGGTTCCTGAGGCATATTCACATATTGCATTTGCGGTTTGTCCTTTGATGCCCATTCTATTAGGGTTATTACATATTTTGTTTTAATGTTAAATTTGAATTCTTATGTACATGCTTATTGTGCTGGTTGTTAATTCTTATTTCATACTCATAAAGTACAGTGTGTTTTTGTAAAATTTGGGTAATCTGTATTATCATTGGCTGAGAAACTTAACTAATTCAAATTTGAATATGTTTCATTTTAGGATGTTATTCTTCTCAATAAGGTTGATTTAGTTTCTGAGGGAGTAGTGCGTTTTGAAGAGTCACCAGTTATTCAAGATTTGAAATAGGTGATTCAGAGCATAAATTCTTTATCGGAGGCTTTATGTTGTGTACGCTGTCAAGTGGACTTGGATTTTATTCTTCATCAGAAGGCATATGACCCCATTGTAAGCTGACAAAGTTGCCTTATTGTTACATGCACAACTTTTTTATTAAAAATACAGATATCTTCTATCAAGCTAGTCTTTAATGCACTTATTTTCTCCCATTGGTACAATTTTCTCAAATTAGTTTTCAAATGCTTAGAGTCAGTTAACTCATATGATTGCAACTGATACCTTGACCTAATTTTCATTTTTAAAAATCAACACATTTTTTAAATAACATCTCTTGAATGTAATGCAAAATATTGGTTGCCTCCAAATGCAAACCGCAGAAAACAATGAATATTATCTGTCCAATTACAATTTATGAAGTTGATAGCATGATTGCAGACCTAGTCATTCACAAAAGAGACTTCCTTCACCTCGTCCACTTTCAAAAACAAATCAGGAATTCATTTTTTTCCCTTTTCGTTTTCCCTTTTATTGGAGGGGGAAAGATTGATATTGTATAAACAACTAAAGAAAATTAGAGAGCAAGTATTCTTAGATAGATTAGGCCACAGGAAAAGGCAGGGAAACTATTCCATAGCACCAAAGGTGTTCCTTATGGGATGGATAAAGAGGGGATCATTGTGGAGGAACATAACCTCCGTTGCATTCTCAGGGAATGAGGTTTCGAAAACTGTGGTAGCTATTATAATCAGATCTGAAAACAATTAGATCTAAAAACATAGATTTGAAAAACACAAATCTGAAAACACATTACAAATGCTCTAGAGAAATTATTAAAAACCCTACAGATCTGAATAAATCATTAGAGGCAAAATATTGCACTATAAGAAACATTATAAACCACTCTCAAAACATTCCAAACTTTAGCAAACATTTGCTATGATAACAGAATGAAAGAAGAATGAAAACAGTAAAAAGGAAATAGCACAAGAACATAGAGAGTTACGTGGTTTGGGCCCCTTTTACCCTACTTCCACAACAATGTTGATCTGCCTTCTATTCTTCTCAAATCTTAAGGACACAAGCCGTCCTTGCAACTTTTCAAACACACAATCTGTTATTCCAACACATCTCAGATCAACACCAACAAGACTCCAAGGTAAAACCTTGATACAATGCTTTCACTTTGAAGCACACGCTAAAGGCTACCCCAAGCCTTCTATTTATGAAGAAACATGAGGACCAAACCCCAATCCTCATACATGTGGGATAAAACACATCCCCACATTAAATGCAACATAAAAGGAAATACAACAATTAATGTATTTGGCTTCATTTTTCCAACAAACTCCCCCTTGAAGACAAATCCAACCAGCCTTTAAGAGATGTGCACTTCTGATTAAGCTTCAGTTATCCCAAGCTTCTTCCTACCGAAAATGTGTTTTTCAACTATCACTGGTTTTGTTAAAGCATCAACAACATTGAGCTTTTTATGGACCTTTTGAACATGCACCAAGCCATCCTCTATGATTTCTCTTATGAAGTGGAATTGGACATCTATATGTTTTGTCCTGGCATGAAAGGCAGAATTCTTTGCAAGATGGATTTCACTAAAACTATCACAAAACACAGCATACCTTTGTTGTTTTAATCCAAGAGATTGCAAAAATCTCTTCATCCATAACATCTCTTTGCATGCTTCTATGAGGGCTACGTACTCTGATTCAGTTGTAGATAAAGTTACGAGTGGTTGTAGACGTGACAACCAACTCACTGCTGCACCACCAAAAATAAATGTGTACCCTATAGAAGATCATCCCGTATCATGATCAGCAGCAAAGTTTGCATCTACAAAGCCTTCAATGTGCAGATTAGCATCTCCAAAACATAAGCAATGCGCTTTTGTGTCTTTTAAATATTTTAAAATCCATTTGACAGCTAACCAGTGATTCCACCCATAGTTGGTCATAAATCTACTAACTACTCCAACGACATAAGCAATATTAGGACATGTACAAACCATGACATACATCAATGACCCAATAGCAGAAGTATATGGGATATTTTTAACCTTTTCAAAATCCTCTTTTGACTGTGGACAGTCCTTTGATAAATTAAATTGTGCTGAAAAAGGTGTACTTATAGGTTTTGCATCCTCCATGTTGAAATGCTTTAGAACCTTTCCAATGTAGTCTTCCTGACTCAACCACAGCTTCTTCCTTTTTCTATCCCTATAAATATTCATACCAAGAATTTTCTTTGCCTTTCCCAAATCTTTCATAGCAAATTCTTTGCCCATTTCCAATTTTAAATGTTTTATCTCTGCTATATCATTTCCAGAAATTAGCATATCATCAACATACAACAACAACATTGTAAATTTACCTGAAATATCTCCAAAAAAATACACATAATGGTCTAGGTTGTTTTTTTGATAAGATAGCTTCTTCATGAAAGTATCAAACCTTTTATACCACTACCTAGGGGCTTGTTTCAAACCATATAAACTCTTTTTTAGTTTACAAACCAGACCTGAACCTTGTTGTTCTTCATATCCTTCTGGCTATTTCATGTAAATTTCCTCCTCCAAATCTCCATGGAGGAATGTTGTTTTTATATCAAGTTGTTCCAACTCTAAGTCCATGTAGGCCACCAATGATAGCACTAAACGTATAGAAGAGTGTTTTACCACTGGAGAAAAAATTTCTTGAAATTCAATACCTAGTTTCTGTGCATAGCCTTTCACCACCAACCTAGCCTTGAAACGTTTTTCCTCATTTGCCTTTGATTTAATTCTGTATAGCCACCTGCACTCCAAGGGTTTTCTCCCTTTTAGCAACTGAACTAGCTCCCAAGTTTTGTTCTATTGGAGTGATTCCCATTCATCATTCATAGCTGCCTTCCACTTTGTGGCATCAACACATGTCATGGCTTCCTTCACTGTTTCTAGTTCACCATTATTGCTGTAAAGTACATAATTTAATGAGGGAGAGTACTTGTCAGGAGGTTTGGTAGTTCTGGTTGACTTTCTAACCCAATGAGATACATCTGTAGCTTCTTATTCATCATCTTCTACCTCATTTTCTTGTTGTCCTGCATTTTCTCCTTGCTGTCCTAAGTTCTTAGTTTGCTGCCAAGTACTTTTAGCATGTTGTCCAATGTTTCTAGATCTGGAAAATCCATGAGTTTCATCATTTTCAATTTCTTCAGTCATGCTAAGAGGAGTCCTTATGCTTTCTAAGCCATTTCTGTCCTTGTCTTTCTTTTGCAACTCACTAAACATCACATTTTCTCTGAATTTAACATCCCTTGATCTCACTACACGTTTCAATTCAGGATCCCAAAGTTTGAATCCTAACTCATCTTCTCCATATCCAACAAATATGCAACTTCTAGCGCTGTCTTCCATCTTAGTTCTGTTTTCCTTTGGAATATGCATAAATGCCTCACATCCAAAAACTCTTAAATGACTGTATGAAACGTTTTTACCTTTCCAAACAACTTCTGGAACAGCATTATCAATTGAAGAATGTGGAGACCTGTTCACCAAATATGCAGCAGTCATAACTGCCTCTCCCCAAAATGTCTTAGGTAGGCCTGCACCTGAAACCATTGTTCTAGCACGATCCAGCAATGTTCTGTTGCATCTTTCAGCAACTCCATTTTCCTGTGGTGTACCAGGAGGGGTACGAATGTGCCTAATTCCTTTGATGTTGCAAAAATCAGCAAATACTTTAGAAGTGTACTCCCCACCATTATCAGTTTGCAAACATTTTATTTTCAGACCTGTTTCATTTTCTACTCTTGCAACAAATGTTTTGAAAACTGAAAACACTTCATCTTTTGATTTCAGCATATAAACCCAAACCTTCCTTGTACAATCATCTATGAAAGTTACAAAATAAATAGATCCACCAAGAGAAATGGGATTCATAGGACCACAAACATCAGAATAAATCAATTCTAACATATTTTTCTTTCTGCTATTCAAATCCCTACGAAAGTTTACTCTCTTAGATTTTACAACTAAATAGTCTTTGCAATCAGTTTGAGCATAAGAAAATACAGGAATGAGAGTCTGATTTTGAAGCACCTTTAAGCTTGACTAGCCAATGTGTCCAAGACGTCTATGCCATACTTCAGAATTTTCTGTATCAGAAACTATTGCAATAGATTTGCATGAATCTTCCATTAATGTATATAAGATGCCCTCCTTCTTTCCTTTTAGAATGGTCATGATTCCCTTGGAAATTCTCAATGCCCACCTCCACTACTAAAATTCAGACCTGAATCATCCAGCTGTGGAACTAAAATGAACTTCTTTGTAACTTCATAAACATGTCTAATGTTATCTATTGTCACCTTTGGCATCCCTACTTGTTGCAAACTTATACTTCCAATTCCAAGAACTTTTAAAACTTTTCCATTAGTAGCATATACAAAACTAGATTCAACTTTATGATAAGATGCAAAGCAAGACTTATCTGGACAAATATGAAAGGAGGCACCTGAGTCAATCAACTAGATGTCACTGCTACATCCATCTGCCACCATTGTACATTGTTCTTGGATCAGAAAACTGACATTTTCATCAGCTACATGTACCTCTGATGTTCCTTCTTCTGACTTCTTCTCCTTTCCCTTTCCTTTATTTTTCTGTGCTTTCCATGCAAAGCAATCCTTCTTCAAATGACCTTTCTTCTTACAGTACCAGCGTTCTTGAGTTTGAGTTCTGCCATGTGATACTCCTCTATCCGTGCTTCTCCCCTACTTGGGAAACGTCTCCTACTTCTACCTCTTTCCTCTGCTACATGAACATTTCCAGATCTAAAAGATTCATCTACTCTTCCTTCTGAATCCTAAAGGGTAGACACAACCTGTTCAAATGTCATAGATGAAACACTCATAGAAGTAGTAATAGATGTCACAATTGCAGATCAGGAATCAGGTAAGGAGTTTAACAAAGCATAGGATTTAATTAGATCTGGAATAGCAATTTTATATTCCTCCAACTTATTCAGATTTCCCATCATCTCATCCAAATCATCTTGAAAAGACACATCAGATCTCTTCTTGCATCTAAAAACTTTCTGATAAATGTGAAAGGTATTCAAACCTTATATAGTAGGGGTAGGTTCCAAGCCTTATATATGTCTTGTGAAATGAGCTTTACTCTTGAACTAGAATCTAAGAGAGCCTTGCATGATTTGTGTCCTACTATTTGAAGGTAAACTAAGGAACTTCCAAGATTTGTTCTCTTCTTAGGAAGTTCTCTACTCTAATCCAATGTATAATTATCTATGTGAGCATGACAATGGTGACATTCTTGTCTATAGATACTAGAAGCATAGTGTTCTTTAGAGGAGTGTGTGCGTGTGAGGTAGAGTTAAGTTTAGTCTCCATCCTTTAGAGCTTTTCTAGACTTATCCTAAAAAAGGATGTTTTCTAGCCCTTGATTCATTTATGACTACATTCTCTTGTATAATTACTACCCTAGTAGTGCTCTTTTGTTACACTTGTGTTGGTAGCTCTCCTTGCATGATTGGTGATGGTACTAGTGATAAGGAGTTAGGAGTTTGAAGTGAGGAACCAATTACTAGTTGATACATGTAAAAATTTGTATTTATCCATGAAGTAGTGGGTACATGATATTCAAGTGGATAATAGTGAGAGAAAGTATGGACTAAAGTATTCCTTGGAGAGATTGATCCTTGAACATGGTATCCATAGGTTATCAGGTTGTTTTTATGGATACTATTGCCTTTGCGATGCCATTCCTCATACTTGTGGTTGTTGCTGCTAATACTAGTACTATTCCTATGGTTGAGGATATGCCCCACTTGGATAGTACATTTTCTAGTAGGGTTGTCTGAATTTACCTTGTGGATAAGGTAATCTTTTGGGTATCTATTTCTTGACAAATTTTTGATTAAGTACATATGTCCTAGACTCATGTAAGTAGGTCATAATAGGGTAACATCTTTTAGGATGTTCATACTAGCCCACTTGACATCCTTTGTCCTCTTCTAAATTGGATTCCATCATTTCCTCTACAAAAACAACATTTCCTTTATTTTTGTAGTGTTCTTGCTCATTATCTCTTCTTTTCTTCTTGTCTTTACTTTGGTTTAGTACTTGTTCAATCTTCTCTTCTACTATCTTCAATGCTATAGTAAATTTTTCATCTACAGAATCCCATCCTTTCTCTACATTGGTTGCAATATTATTAATTAATTTCTGAATAAGTAGAGTCTTCTATTGGATTTTATCTTCTAAAGTTTCCTCTTCTTGTGATTCACATATTCGTATATCTGTTTTCTTGATGGTGGGATCTCTATTATATTCTTTAGCTAATTCTCTTTTTCTCGAGTCTCCTTCTTCTTTTGCCACTTGGTCAATGAATCTTTGAATGCAATGAGCTATCATCTCATATAACCTGCCTTGGGCATATACTCCAAGGGTTTCTCTTGTCTTGTTTCATAGCCCATTGACAATGTGTTGTAGTCGCTTCCTTTGAGAAAATATGTGGCCTAGGCACCTATGTAATAGTGAATAGTATTTGTCCATTGTCACACCAAGGGATTCATGTATCCCTTGCTTCCATCCTTAAATCTATTTTCTCAAATTATACACTCTAAAATGGGTTTGGTATTTGCCATTGAATAGCTCTTACATGGTACTTCATCTTCAAATGGATTCTGATTCTAAGGATTAATACTAGCTCTCTTCTTAATTTATGTGTTCTTGTAAAAAAAATTCATTTCTACCAATATTTTTCAATGTTTCTTAGGGCATAGGCAACGTGGAAGGCTTGAAGATGGTGTTCTGGATCTACATTATATTCGCCTTCAAATATGGAAATATTTTTCATGTCTAGTCACTTAATGTGACTATCCCTTACATTCCTGGTAGGAATATACACTACTTCTCTAATATTAATCATGTTGCAAGTGGCTAGTATGGATTCTTGATTATCTTTGAGTTCATGAGCTCTATTGTAGTGGTGACCCCTTCAATGCTCATAGTACTTTCTCTCTTCATACATGATTCTTTCTCTTCTTTATTCATAATCATCTTCTTCATCAATAGGATGTCTTCTATGATGTTCATGTCTCTTTCCTCTAGGAAAACCATTTGTGGTACTTTGTTTCCTTTGTCAAGAGTATGCCTTATCTCCATAGCAACATCCATTCTTACATGAGCTTCTATTGATTGGCATGACCTGGTCATATGGTTTGTAATATGGTATCCTTCTTGTATGTGGTCAAGGTTGGAACTTATGAGGGTTTCTTGCAACATGGACAATCTAGAACATTCTAGAGGAAAAACAATGTTTCCTTATAAGTCTCTCCATCTTAGTTATTCATCTTGTTAAAAGAAAAATGTCAAGTTAGGATAATATGGATTAGTGTGAGCATAGGAGATTCTAGTTTGCATGATCACACTCTAATCTTCTTCATTATACTCTTTATCATGACTCTTATTAAATTCATTAGCAGGTGGTTATTTTTTTTATGTAGAAGCCATATTATATGTTTAATGCTTTAAGCATGTACTTTAGAAAAATTTGTTCAAGTGTGAAGGATTTGCTTTATGACTCTTAACATAACAAACTTGTAAAATCAACTACTTAGTAAACATTGATACATCCTTGGAAACGGTGCTAATGATGAGTGGTTGGGTATTTCAACACTCCACCATACAAGTCATGAGTGTACATGTGCGACTTGATCATAATCCATGGATGACCAATATAGATTTACTAGTAGTTGAGGTTTAGTTCTCAATCGCTATCTTCTCACTTATGTTAGTGAAGTTTAAGCTGTATAGTTTAACTCTTTTTGAGCCATATGATAGATTGATGTTGTTAGCTCAAACTAAGACCAAGTGTGGACATGATTGAAATAGAGTAATACAATCTAAGTCTAAGTGTAATGTAAGTAAAGAGACTATTCTAGCCTATAGGTAATAAGTATCCATTTCTAGTTTATTATTCATGTCTTGGGCATATGCAATCATCATTGGAATTACCAAGTGTTATGCTACTAGGCAAACCAAGCAATAACACTACTGGTATTATGAGACAATTACACTATATATTCAAAATCAGGTGTACTTATATTGTCATACTAAGAAATAATGGAAAAGTAAAGTACTTTAAAATTGTAATGATTTAATCAAAGTAAACATATCAAAAGGTAAAAATTAAACTAAGTAAAAGTAAAGTAAACTAAGTAGAATGTTACAATGATAGAAAACAATCTCAATTTTTATTTTTGGCCAAAAATAATTCACTTAAACAAATATTTCATATAATTTCTTAACACCACATTATGATCATTCACTATATTGCTTAGTGTAAATTAAGAAAACAAACTACAAGAATTTACCTATGTGTTTAACCAAAGTTATTCGTTTGATGCAACAGTGCGTTGGTATTTATAGTGAAGAATAAGATCCACTATATCATATCTATAATGATGTAAGTAGAGCTATGATATTGTAGATACGATATTGCATCATCAACTTAAAATAATTTTATCACTTTCCAAAAATGTTTCTGCCATAATAACTCCACAAGAAATCCTTGAGATTGACAAAAAATTCTTCTTGAAATATTGCTTCCTAGCTACAACAATGTTAATGAAAGCATATAATTCTAAAAAGAAACAAGACTAACTATGAATATGAATGAAGAGTAAATTATATTATTTTAGATTTTGTGAAATAAAGTAATAATATTATAGTAAACTTTTGATATATTCTATTAAATGTATGTTCACAAATTATTTAAATATTCTTCTAAGCTTTGATAACATGGTAAGTAGATTTGTGAAGAAAGATCTTTAAGGGTTGTAAAAGTACCACCCTTAGAAAACATCATTCACTCAAGAGTCCAAAAGTAGCAATAAGGAAGGGCAAACTCAAGATAGATTATGTCTTAATCCTTAAAGTGCCTAACAAACATTACATAGTATTACATAACCCATTAGACATGGTTATAGGTATTGGATCTGCTATAAGTAAATGACCACGTAACTAGACCAACACGATGCATGTAACCACATAAGCACACACACAAAATATAGCGAAAACCTTAGAGAAGTAAGAAACTTTCCTACAGTAATGTATCTATCCATAAGTCCCACTTCAAAGAGAGGATGTTGGTTTAAGCATTGAAACCAAAGCTCCACCACAAGCCTACATATTCTTGTGATAAGGTTCACAAGGAATTAGGGCCCATGTAGTTCTAAAGTGATGGTTAAAATAGTATGGAACCTGATAGATTCTCCATAGTTCTTTGGCCTCCATTTTGGAGGAAAACAACTTTCAATTCACCAACAAGGCATATATACTCTCCTATACTTGGAAAAAGAAATTTCCTTGAACTGTATGCTTTTCTAAATGTGAATAATCCCAATGGATATCAAGGGACTTTAACAAACTATAAGATCTTTTAATAGTTGTAAAGAATAAAGTGTTGAACTTAATGTATCATCTAATAGATGCTTAGAGAAGCTCATACAATCCAAGTTTAGAAAGAAAAGGTTTTCATTTTTCATCTAAATTGTACCAACATTTCTACCCAAAATATTATCTACTTACCTAACATGTGAATTCATCATCTATCTTTGGTTTTGAAATGAGAGGGTAGAGTTGATCCTCTTGTGATCAAGGGTAGGCTATTTTGTACCTTGGGAGCATCATGCCTCATGCTTAATAATAGCCTTTCACTAGCATGCATAGGAATCTTGAGATTTTAGCCTCACTATAACATCACCCAACTTCATAACTAAAAGGGAAGATACACTAATTCTCCACCTCTCAAAAGTGATATGTCTCAGATCCCCTCTGGTGCATTCCAACCTATCACATGTTTTATCTCTTTTTACAGGATACACTATAAATCCTATCAAGAAATGACTTCCTATACCTAGTTACCTTTGTACATCCACAAGGAAAAATTAATGTGATTTTTAGCATATAAACTCACAATGAAGGTCTACTTGATCTTAAGAGCTCACCACTTCTTCCAAGTATCCTCCTATGAGGATATGCCCTACTAATGCAATAAGAACTCAACCTTCTATTGTAAAGCACAACTTGTAGTACACATGTTGATGATGGAGTGAATTCATTAATCCTTAACTATTTCAATATTTGAAGGCCCCTTGAACATAAGTATTATGAGATAAGTGTTTCCTAGAGTAAAATTTTTTTGAGTATTAACACATGAAACATTAGGTGATACTTGGCTAGATAGGCTAGTAGTAGTAATTTATATGCTACCATATTGACACAAGTAAGGATCTTGAAAGGTCCATTGTAACACCTTAGAAACTTCTAACTAGCATCCTTCTTTGGCCTCATTTTCCCCACATGATCCATCTTTAACAATGCCCAATTGCTAATCACAAACTTCAACAATCTCCTTCTACTATCTCTTTTTTCTTTATGTCTTGAATAGACTTTTCTACATATAATCTAAGAACTTGGATAGGATCTACCTAGGATTTGATGAAGTCATCCACTGAATGATTGAAACCTTGATAGAAGGTTTCCACCAGTTGAGGAATTGATAGTTGCCTCTCCCATGCTAACTCCACCATAGACAATCCTATGGCTGGCTTTTGAATATTGTAGTTGAACTAAGTCACAAGTAGTAGAGCCATCAAATTTATCTAATTGAACTAGATGAAATGTTGAAGATATTCCTTAAGAATACTATTGATCCATTCTGTTTTCTTTTTTGTTTGAGGATGGTACCCTGAGGACATCCATAGTTTTGTCCCTAACATTCCAAAACAATTTCACCAGAAATCCCTTGTGAAATAAGGGTCATGATTAAAAATGATGCTTGACAATAATTTGAAGCAATGGATAACATTGTCAAAGAATAAGGATGTCATATCCTTATTCATGTAAGAAGTAGAACATGAGATGAAGATGACATACTTGGAGAACTTATTAACAACTATAAGGATACTAGAAAATCCATGTACTATGGAAGTATTATGATGAAATTCATGGAGATGACCACTCATGGAAGCTTCAAAATTTTCAAGGAATGAAGTAGACCCTTTGGTTTCTCATTGGAACTTTTTTCTTGTTGATAGACTAAATAGCTTTGCACAAAATTAGTGACCTCAACACCTAAATTAGGATAATCTAACTACTGCTCCACCAACACCACTATATACTTATGACCTGGATGACCAAACCGAGTATTATGGTATTTGTGGATGATTTAAGAATGCATTGCATCCTAATTAGGAATATAGAACTAGGTTTACCTAAACATGAGTAGGTCATCTACTTTGTTGAAATTCAAATCACCTCTATCATGAAAAAGCATTAATAACTCTTGATCACATTGATCAAGTTGCAACCCATCCCTAATCTTTTATCAAAGCTCATGGTCAACTACAACCCAAGAGCTATGTGTACCTAAGGATGTTTTCTTGAAGCATCTATGACCATATTTTCCCTACTTGGTTGATAGACAAACTAAAGATCGAACTATTATAAGATGCCCAATCATTGAACTTGCTTCAAGTTCAACTTGGATTGGTTAGGAAGGTAGCTCATGAAAGTGTTATTAGTCTTGACTACCATGGAATCCCCAAGAAGATAGTATTACTAGATGTGAAGATAATGCATAATGGTGAATGTCTTCTTTTCATGCACTAGTAATACCTACTGAATTTGATTTAACATTTAACTTCTTTAACTCAAATGCCACTAGATGATTGTCTTGCAAAAGCACCCCACCAATGAGCTCATCTATAATATCTATATGAACTTCACATGATTTTGAGAAGTTAAGAAGGATCAGCATAGGTTAAGTTGTGAGAGGCATCCTAATTTTATCAAATGCTTATTAGCACTAGTTGGTTAAGCTTATTATCATCTTTAAGAATCCCTTAATAAAATTTCTTTAATAACTTGCTAAGCCTAAGATTTTTTGAATAGGCCAAGTGACAATGGCCTTCACTTTCTTTGAATCTAGCTTTACCTTTCCTCTACCAATGATGTGGCCTAGGAATTTTAGCTTTGGCTTACCAAATTCATACTTCTCTTACTTAACATATAGTTTTTCCTCCTAATATTTTGAGAATACCAAATTCAAATGTTGAATGTGCTCATCCATTGAGAAAGAGTACACCAAAATATCATTAAGATATACCATAACAAAATTATCCAGAAATAGACATAACACTTCATTCATAAGTATAGAAAATGTAGCTAAATAATGACACAAACCAAAAGACATGACAATTCACTTATATGAACTATAATGAGTGATACATGTTATCTTCTCTTCATTACTCTTTGCAATTTATACTTGATAGTAAACTTAACAAAGATTGATTTGAGAGAAAACTTAAGTCCTCACTAGCTAGATGAATAAGTTCAAAACCAATGGTATCAAATATCTATTCTTGATTGTATACTTATTAAGTAGCTTGAAGTCCTAACACAATCTCAATGAATCATATTCTTTATTGATGAATAATGCTAGGGCTCCATAAGGATATTTTGAGGATCAAATGTAATCCTTCTTATCAAGCTTTCCATCTATTGCCTCAGCTCTATCAGTATAGGAGTAGTCATTCTATAACATCATTACCTTAATTTTATGATCAATAATTCATCAATTCAACATTTTTCTAGGTAACTTTGCTAGCATCAAATCCCTACATGTTCTTCACCTTCATGTTTACCTATGTAGCACTCTTATCTTCCATCTCCCATAACATCGTCAGGAATATCTAATGGATTGAATTCTAAACAACCCATTTCATTAACATAGGCAAAACAATCTAGGTTTCTTGATTAGCATTAGTTGCTCTTGGTGTATAAAGCTAGTTCACTCCATAGTTAAATCACCTTTAATGCACTAAATTCAAATTTTATGCAAAGACAAATTTATTTGCTAGAAAAATAAGAAAACTAGCTATCTTTAATTAAATTATTCAAATATTAAAATAGGGTTCACACAACCCACAAGCATTGAAAAATCTATCACACTCAAATGATATTGCAAAGCATGAGGCTCTACAATCACACAATTGTTGTTCTCAATGCAAGACACAACCAAGATAAATCTCTCCCACAACCTAGGACTGAGATCTCAACTCTAAAGTGAGATACAAGAGAATAGAACACATAGATCAACACACCACAAGCTGATATTGGAGCTGCAATCACCTATTTTACTCACCTAGTGTGCTTATCAAATCTCTCTTGCCTAGTTCTCCTTACATACAAGCTCTCCTTCCTTCTCATGGATGAAGGAATACATAATTATAAAGATTCAAAACCCTAGGAAGCTTTCTATTTGCCTCCCTAGATGTTTTCCACATGGATCTGGATTCCTTATGATGTTTCCCCATCAAAATGCCATGCTAGAGCTTTTCTTCTTCATTGACATGGATGCCTCTTGTATCATGTAGATGTCTCCTATGATAGGTATGTTCTTAGGAGAGATGTCTACTATTTTTGGGAGATGTCTTCTCTAGACTGGAGATGTCTCTAAGAAGACGTCTATCTTTCTAGGAAGACGTCTTCTATGAAAGCCCTACTCTTGGGAGAGACATCTACTATTTTGGTAAATGTCTCCTTTGAACTTGAGACATCACTACTTTAGGAAAGATGTCTCTTGAAAGACATCTATCTTTTTGGGAAGACGTCTATCCTAAAGGTGCCAAAAATAAACATGCTTGTTTTGATGTTGGGGCCTATGGATGCCTTCCAACAAGTCCCCATAGTTCCTAGAACCTCCTAAACCCATCAAAATAAACTAAAAACACCTCCAAAAATTTCAAAACATCCAAGAATCTTCATCATAAAAATTCAACACAAAAACACGCATAAAAACTAGATATGCATGTCCAAGTTTTTTCCAAGAGAAAAACCTATAAAAATAACTTATAGGACAAGCACAAGGGAATTGGAACAAGTGTTCCTACACCAGTGTATAGGTCTTTACTATGTAAGGCAAATCCTCATGCAAAATGTAGAGAGCATCTCGGTATAAGACAGCTAGCACCTTTGCTTTTTAAAATAGTTCTTATCCAAGAATGACTTAAAAAGAATAAATATCTGAGATAAAAAAGCTAAGTTTTCTACTTCATTGATCAACCTTCACAACCATTTCCTTAATAACTTTGGAGCATCTAATTGTATGAAATGTAGCTAACTTGTAGGATGCTAAAGTTAAATATGCTTAGAAAATGAGGGTACAAGCCATCTTTGATGAGAAAAATTTGTACATGATATCTATATCAACCAAGGCATCAACCGTCTTTGTTGGAAACTACACTAAAATCATTTGTACCAAATGCAAGCTAGATTCTTACTTCGATTGTTCTACTTAAATAGTTGCTAGGCTCTAGAAGATCTAATTAATCACCCTTAGAGACTTGGTCTCTTATGCACTAACATTTACCTTGGTCACCCACAATCAAGCTTGTGGTTACTAATCAGGAGCATTCAATGGTCGATCATCATTTGGACTTCTTCTAACTAGCCATTCATTGTAATTTTGAGGGAAGTCTTGAGAAATATGATTCCTAGAGCAAATGAAATACTACATGTTTAGATGCTTGGGAGGATTATTCATGGGTCCATCAAAACATAGATTCCTATGCCTAAACCAATCATAACCCTTGAGAATTTGTATCTTCCCATTACCCTGGTAAGAAGCCTAAGAACTAGGATTAATGATAGAACCTGGGTCCTAAAAGTCTACCCAAAATTCCTTTTACAAAGCCCATCTTATCCATCACTAGATCTTTTGCCATGTTGAGGTGCATCAACTCCATTCTTTTCCTACTTCTAAGGCTTCAATCAACAACTAGATTGGCTACCAATTTCAATGCTTTCCTATAACTTGAGATATTGGGGGTTTTTGATCTCATGTTAGACTTATGGTTTTAGGTTATTAAAAAGGAGGTAGAAGTTTATCTCATCATCCATTACAAGAATTTACAAGATTACTTCTTGGTATTCTCGAAGATAAACCTCTAGTTTCCTAGCTTATTATAATTCTTTAAACTTCATCCAACCTTTGTCAATGGAAGTGCTTGGGTGGAAAATTTTTATGGGACCAATTTTGAGATCATCTCATGTCTTCATTTGCCTATGAGACATCCCTAACTTCTTTTCATGGATAATGACACACCAAAAAATTTGAGCAACATCACCTAGAAATTGGGACACAATGCTAATCTTCATGTCTTTTGGATAGTCCTTCATTTCGAGGAAGCACTCCATCTCAAAGATGAAGGCATCTAGGAATTTTTCCTTATGATTATTTTTGTACATCTTGGGCTATTTGGCTTGAAAATTTTAGGTAGACCATCTTGAACCAAATGCCACTACCTTTACTTACATAGCCACCTACTCCTCTAGTTTCTCACTCTCTTTGATTTTTTCCACCAAGGCCTCTAGGATCATCATCCTTTGCATGATGTTTTTGACCTTTTGGTATGTCAAAACCTTGGAAAATGAAGAAAGTGAAAACTGTACTTGTGAAATCTTGCAAGACTTGGAAAAGATAAGAGCATGACAAGATCAAAACAAAGAGCATGTTGAGACCAAGATAAGGGCTAAGTTGTTAATCTAAAGTGATGAAGTATCAACCAAGATTGCAAGAGTTTGAAGAAGTCACAAGGATGCACAACATCTAGAAGTCAAAAGAACATGTTCTAGTAGCTATCAAGACATCCCAAGGAAATAGTAGATTTCCCTTTTGGAAAGTCTAGATTTCAAGTGAGACATCCCAAAAAAATAGTAGATGTCCCAAGGAAAGTCAAGACATCCTAGTCCAAACATC
Source organism: Gnetum montanum (assembly GCA_015680685.1). Taxonomy (NCBI): domain Eukaryota; kingdom Viridiplantae; phylum Streptophyta; class Gnetopsida; order Gnetales; family Gnetaceae; genus Gnetum; species Gnetum montanum. The sequence continues at coordinate 548,281 of MNCI01020717.1, read as the reverse complement.
TCATGTGAGACATCCGAGATAAAGTAAGATGTCCCACATGCAAGCATCTAAAATTAGTGAGATATTCCAAGCTCAAATGAGATGTCCAAAATAGTTTTTTTATAGCTATTCTATGAATACCAATGGTCATTTGACAAGGACAAATGCTATAAAAGAAATAAAATATTTATGAAAAGAATAAGCACTATTCACATGAATATTCCTTTCATTATACACATCTTATGAATCGATTTTTTCTTCATGTATCCATCTATTGTAAGTTTGGTATTGTAATTGTTGAGAGCTTCAAGGCAAGGAATTTGTAATTAGGGTACATTCTCTTCTTGATCTTTTATTTCTCCCGTTGTAAGCCTTATAGGGTTAATTTGCTTCTTACATGAAGGAATCCCTTAAGCTTGTTGGGATCTTGAGGGGTTGGGTGTGTTTCTTGAGAGAAAGCACCCCATGTAGAGCTCAAGTTATTGTAAAGGCTGTGGGATCTTGAAACTACATTTTGAGCTTGCTGGGACTTTGCAACATTAGGTGTGTTTCTATGTGAAAACATACCTTGTGGAGATCAAACTTTGTAAAGGTTGTGGTGTTCTTGAAATTACATTTTTGAATAAATAAAATCAGGAGATGTGCAAGAATTCCACCCTTCAAGTGTGGATGTATCCAAGTTGGAGAACCACATATGTCTATGTGTAGTTTTATTGCTAAAATTGGTGAAACTTATTTAATCCCCCTTCTAAGTTCTCGATCTTCAAGTGGTATTAGAGCCCTAGTACTTCCAATTTTGAGTGTACAACTCAAGAGTGAATGATGGAAGGAACATCATACATCAAGTCACCAATGTTCGATGGGATCAACTTCATGTACTGGAAGGCTTGAATGTAAGTATTCTTTGAATCCATGGAGTTTGAAGTTTGGGGATCCATCCTAGAGGGATACATGCCACCCATCAACAATAATACAAGCACTACAAAGCTAAGAAGCAAGTGAACTTAGGATGAAAAAGATAAGTTTATGTTTGATTCCAAAGCTAAAAAGTGTCTTTATTGTGCGCTAAGTAAATATGAGTTTCATAGAGTAAATCTGAGTTTAATAGAGTAGCTGGGTTTGAAAAGAAATGGAAAAATCTCTACACTAGCTAATATGAGAAACATAATGAGGAGGAAGCAAATGATACTACTACAAATTCACATCTTAATAGCATGGCTCTTACACATGCAAATTCCATAGAAGGCCTTGAAGAGCCTAAAGGTAATATTAAGGATAGGCTTACTATGATGTATGAGGAAATTATTTCTTTTCAAAATTTATGTTTAAAAATGAGAAAAATACTACATAGAAAAGAAAATGAAATTATTGAACTGTATACCATATGCTCTTCTCTAAAGAGGAAACTCTCAGACGTAAAGGTTGAGGTTCAATTGCTAACCCAATTTTATGAGCAAAAATATAGTGATCTATCATGTATAAGGCCTTGTGAAGAACTGGAGATGTCACTAGTTTTGCATAACAAAGGAGATATGGATGAGGCTTCTCAAAATGACATCAATATGATATCACCTAAATGGAGAAACAAACCCAGGTTTGAATATAAAGTTCATATTGGAGATACTACATATTTTTATTGTGAATGTGTGGGCATGCATAATCCTATTGTGAATTACCATTAGAACATAATAACATGTTGCATGGTCTTGTCAAGAGAATTCTAGAAATTATGCCTTGCAGGATACAAAATCATGGAGCCCTAAAGAACAAAAAGAAGAAATCATTGAAAACGATATTTAAGGATCAAAACACATGAATAGCAAAAAGGATTAGTCCTCTCATTTCAAAGAACATAACTATCAAGATGTAACAACCTCAAATGAAACAAGAGATTCTAACAGAGATGATGATGAGAGAAAAGGTAAGGCACAATTGCATGTTAGGGAGGTACTCTATGATGGAAGACGTCATCTCAAACTTCAATAGTCATGTTATTACCTAGAATTAATTAAGGTAAGAAACGATAAGTATAATTTTAATTCCTTGACTTGTTGAAATTATTTTTTACTTAGTTAATACTAATAGTAAGCAAATTTGTTAAATGGATGCTATTGGAAATCTTTGCAAATCCAAAGAAATCCTCACTTGATGTTACAAGATGTTGAGTTGCAAATAAAGCAAAATGACCATCAAAGTTTTAGTGTACATTGGATTAACTTATGAAGAATCAAAAACACATAAGGTAAGGTCTGGTAAGCTTGACTATTTTATTTTGTTGTAAAGGATCATCTCATTACTATTAAAACATATATTTCTTGACCCAAGATTAGATTTTGTACTGTATTGGAATATACTATTTCCTCCTTTTGTTTCATATAGTCCCAGAGTTTTAAAAGGATTATCAATGATTAATGGTATTAAGTGGTTTGAGTTCTTAACTATAATTCATGGACCTTCTAGGAAGGAAACATTATAAAGGGGTTTCCTTGTTGATAATCTACTATCTACATTGAAAATATTTGAATCATGGATACTAATAATGGGAAACTTGGTTTCCAAAAGTGTCCACACTTAATCTTAGAATTGCTATGTAGATGATTATTGATGTAAAAGTTAATGTTGGTTCCATCTTATCTTTTTTGGGAAAATCAAGAATGCATCTCTACAAGGAGCAAGATGATCTTAAAAGACTTAAGGAGAGAATACCATTCTCTCTACAACAAATGCATTATGTCTAGAAAAACTAGGAAGAAGTCTGTCACATGTGCAAGGGGAGCCTGTTCCTCATCATAAATCATCATATTTTTGATCATTAATATAGAGGGATTCTTCTAAGAATCTCACCAAAAGACACTTAAGCATCAAGACTTCCCCTTCTAGCACTCATATAAAATGAGCAAGAAGAGGTCTATTCATATTGATTCTAGTAAAGTATCTAAGGTAAAAGTGTAAGTTAATTTTCCTGGTGCTAGTACTTGAAATTGACATGACCATATACAATTTCTTTATGGGAATCTATTGAGGAAATGATTAGCTACTTTTGATCTTTTAAGATTTTCAGCATGATAGGTTATGTAGCTTTGATCATTCTTGTGGATATTGGATCTAATGTCTTCAAAGTTGTATGTGTTGTTTTACTCTCCTTGTAATGGTATTAATTGTCATTATCTTTTTGCAAATGTTCAAAAAGGAGGAGAGAGTTTGGATTTAAGTTCATAAGGTGACTTCACGATATTGGTAATAGTTTGTTTATGGTGACGATGATTTCTTGAAACTTGGTTATTATTATCTTTATGGATATAGTCTTCATTTGGGATTTTCTTGGCATATATAGTAGATAGTGTTATTAATAGCTTTCATACATGATATATTCTTAGCTACATACTTTAGAAATAGGATATTTTTTTTTTAGTATTTAGCCTTTGGAGTTAAACCTTTGTTTTTACATGAAAACATTCTTGGATAGTAGTTGAAAGGATTTGATTATTTTCGTACTTTATGGATTATATATGCTTTTTGGATAGGATTGGGTAATTTTTGATGTAACAATTTCTTGTGTTGCCCTTTGTGATTATGGCTAATGGATGTGCACTTATTAACTAATTTTATCTCATTTTCCATCCTTGCTACCATAAGATTATTTTTAGATATATATATATATATATATACACACACAAATGTTTGTGTCTTTAATTTCTTATCATATGATGTTATGCTAACCCATTTTCTCAAGTTTTGGACATCACCAAAAAGGAGGAGATTATTGACCTTTTGGTATGTCAAAACCTTGGAAAATGGAGAAAGTGAAAAATGTCCTTTTGAGATCTTGCAGGACTTGGAAAAGACAAGAGCATGACAAGATTGAGATAAAGAGCATGTTGAGACCAAGATAAAGGTTGAGTTATCAATTTGAAGTGATGAAGTCTCAACCAAGATTGCAAGAGTTTGAAGAAGTCACAAGGATGCATGACGTATAGAATTCAAATGAAAATATTCTAGAAGCTATCTAGACGTCCCAAAGGAATAATAGATGTCCATGTTGGAAAGTCTAGATTTCAAGTGAGATGTCCCAAAAAATAGTAGGCATCCCAAGTAAAGTTGAGATGTCCTAATCCAAATGTCCCATGTGAGACATTTTAGTTAAAGTAAGATGTCCCACCTGCAAGCATTTGAAACTTAGTGAGACATTCCAAGCTTGAATGAGACATCCAAACTAGTCATTTTCTAGCTATTGTACGAACACCAAGGTCATTTAACAAGGATAAAGGCTATAAAAGAAATAATATCTTTATGAAAAAGGATAAGCACTGTTCATACAAATATTTCCTTCATTGTACACATTTTGTAAATTGATGTGTTCTTCAATTCTCTATCTATTGTAAGTTTGGTATTATAATTATTGAAAGTTTCAAGGCAAGGAATCTATAATTAGAGTACATTTTCTTCTTGATCTTTTATTTCTTCCTTTGTAAGCCTTGTGTGGTTGATGTGCTTCTTGTGGAAGGCATCCCTTAAGGTTGTTGGAACCTTGAGGGGTTAGGTGTATTTCTTGAAAGAAAGTATCCTATGTAGAGCTCAAGTTATTGTAAGGGTTGTGGGATCCTTAAAACTACATTTTGAGCTTGTTGGGACCTTTTGGGGTTGGGTGTATTTTTGTATAAAAACATCCCTTGTGAAGCTCAAACTTTGTAAAGGTTATGGTATACTTTAATCTAGTTTTGTGAAGAAACAAAGTTTAGAGGTATGCAAGGATTCTATCCTTTGAGTATGAATGTACCCAAGTTAGGGAACCACATACATCTATGTGCAGTTTTGATTCTAAAGTTAGTGGAACATATTCAACCCTCCTTCTAAGTCCTCAACCTTTATATGTCATCCATTAAGACCTAGATATTATCAACAATAACTTCTATTTGTTTCACATAGTTCCATAGCACAAAATTCTAAGTTGTAAAGAGCTTATGCTTAGCTCTCAAATTTAGTTCCTAAAGATATGGAACATCAAACTTTTTGACAAGATTATTAACCATTTTTACCCTCTCTACCATTGGCAAGTAACTGAGGATCCTGTTGTCAACTTCTAGGAGCTACCTTTAGAGTTATTACACCTTATTGAGGAAGTTAGGTTCATTGATAGGTACCTCATTGTCATTACCCAAGTTTGCATATTTAAGTGTCACATCATTTGCCTCGACCTACACACACTCCTCCATGTTATCATGAGGGTTAGAGCTAGTAGAAGCCTTGCTGAAGTGGCAACTCCCCTTGCTCTTTTTCTTGTGCAGCATGATCACTAGGAGTTTAGGAAATGAACCATAAATGATCACTAATCTCAAACTATGAACCTCCATCTTTGATATTAAGTGTGATAGTGTCAACCTTGTACTTGTGTTTGAACTTGAAATAATTTGATTATAGGTACACCCCTAAGAAATTGTTAGAACCCAAAACTTTTTTGATAATATTTACTCCCAAGTCATATAGTTAACTTACCTCATCATTGCATACAAGAACCCATAACTTGGAGCTTCCAAATTGAAGTTTGACCATTAGGCTTCATCTCATTATTTACACCCCAAGACATATAGTTAACATGAAAGAGGAATATAATAATGTCTTAAGTGTGACTTGAATTAGCAACTTCTAGCCTAATATGACAATGATCTAACTACTTGAGTTACATATCATTGACCAAAGCACTCAAAAGACTAGGAAAGAGCTACAAAAGTACTAGCTAGAGTGCTAATGATCTAACCAATTGAGCCACCTATCATTGGCCCAAGGATTTAATAGGTTAGAAAAGAGGTACAAAAGTGGTAGCTAGAGTGCCTACCATGGAAGAAGTATTGCCCACCAAAATTGAACCCATAACTTGAAGCTTACAAATCAATAGTCTTACCACTAGAGTAACACTTCATTATTTCTAGTTTAATTATAACCCCAAAAGAATTGTAATATAGTTTAATTAGAACTTTATAACTTAGCATTACCTACTAGAATCAAACCCATGACATGGAGCTTTTAAATCAAGAGTGTAATGGACAATGTTAAGTTATATAATTATAATTAGACTACATATCTTGAAGTTGAAACACCACAAAAATTTGGGCTACTACTTCTCAATTGCAAATTTGGCTAAGTGTCAGAACTATGACACTTTTCGCAAATTTTTTTAAGTGTTGAGACTACACTCCAGAGCATAGTCAGCATAGTCAACACACAATTGCTAGTTTTGCAAGATTTTTCTATGTGTCAGAATGATGACACTTGCTAGAAATTTTTCTAAGTGCCAAGACTATGCTCTTCATTGTTGGGACTACACTCCAAAGTGTAGTTAGCATGGAACACTAGTGTTGCATATTTTCTCTTACTATCGAAACTATGGTTCTGACTACACTCTAGAACATAGTCAATGTAGTCAGCTTTGAAGCCAAACTTTGCAGGAATTTCTCTAAGTGTTGTGACTATGTTCACCCCTACTTGGGAGTGTAGTCAACCTTCCCTAGAGAATAGTCAAAACTTAACCACATTTTGCCAAATTTCTTTTAAGTCTAGGACTATGCTTTCACCCAGTCCAGAGCGTAGTCAAGCGTATACATGTAGAACAACCTCCAAAGGCCTCACAACATAGCACGAGCATTCACCTTAGCTCCAATGCATGTGTTGGCAAGCATTTGTATCTTTTTTGCATCCCCCTTCTCCCTGAAATTGTAATTATGCTTGACCCCACTCCAAGCAGTGGATAGTGTAGTCTCCAAAAGTTGCATTTTGGCATATTTTGGCATTTTCTTAGGTATTGCAGTCTTCTTGGCACTTGCATGAGTAGTTGGCAGCATAGTCATAGTCTCGTAGCCTCACAAAGTCTATCAGAGCACAACCTAGCCTAACACCATTTGTTGCAGTGATAGCGTAGTTAGTGTCAACGTACTCCCAACTACCTTACAACATAGTCTCAACTACCACACTACCACATGGTGCTTGATCCACATTTTGGGCTAACCTTAGCCCTATAAATATCCCTATGCCCCAATGTTTTAGGGGTTGGCAAGTTTGGAATTTTAGCAATTCGGGCATTTGGCATGTAGCATTATGGATGAATGAGACCCAAAGGCACTAGTAGAGAGATAGAGTTGCATTCCATGGTCCACCACAGCCCCATTGCAGCCCTACAAGACACCATAGCCCGTGGTACATTACAGTGGCTAACTTGATAGGCACGGACACCACAATGAGCACTAGACTTCATGGCCTGATGCTACCAAGACTGTGACTACACTCTCCACTACACCTATTGTACACTGCGTACCTTCTAAAACCCTTTTGGAGCTAACTATGCTCTACTCCATTTGGGGTGGTGTTTTGAATCTCTCTCCTACATTTTCTATGTTTTCTTTGCATTTTTTACATTTTTCATGCATTTTCACATTGTAACTATGCTTGGGCGATCATCTTCGTGGGTTGGCACCCTCATTTTGGTTGAAACCCTTGACTACACTTGCCCCCATTCTGTGACTATGCTTTACACTTAGCACTGTGAAATGCCACTAGAGCACTTAACACCATTTCACGTCATTGGCATTTGCATCGCAACTAACCACGCCATCCCTGATGACATCCACTACCCTGGTTACAACTTTCGAAGTCCCTATTTGATCAACAAGACTATTCAAGATGCTCCACCTTCATTTCTAATAGGCCCTAGCATGAAGGTGGTGTTAGGCTATGCATTCGCAAATCCCTCAGTGATTCTAGCCACTGACATTTTCAATCATTATAATTTTTTAGCGCTAGAAGGAGGGCCATGCTATTTCCTTCTTCAAAATTCATTGCGGTTGTCTTTGCGTGCTCTCTGCACCCCCATTGGTGTAGATTGGACCTCATTGTAGATCCCCTCAAGACCCTGTGTGACAACCCAAATCACATTGTGCTCCACTAATTTTTCTAAGTCCCTATCCTTTGAGCATAGAGAGCATAGTTGGTGGAAAGCATAGTTGGTGTGGAGTGTAGTTAGCTCTTAGCATAGAGAGCATATTCTCCATACTTAGCCAATTTTCTATAGTTTCAACACTTAGTCATTTTTTTGTAGTTTTATCACTTAGTCATTTTTCTGACTTAGCTTTTTTTTTTCAAATAGCAACTTTTACAACTCAATCTACCAACATGAACCCAGATCAACCTTCCACATTTGTGTCTAACACACTTGACACCTTCATTGTCCACCTAGAGCATGCCATGCTTAGCCACGAATAATACAACTTTGTTTGTGCAAAGATCCAAGCAAGGTTACCCGTGGATCACCTTGACATAAAGGTAAAATAGGGCTTTGAATGAATCCACTAGGATGGACAAGAGTACATCCCTTCCTCATTCAACATAATCCCACTCACGAAGTCCTATCATTGGTTGTTGTCCCAACTGATCCATGCAAACAAGCATGACATAGGGACTAACTATGAGGAAGCCTCACAAGAGGAAGAAGATGAGTTTGAAGCCCACTCTGAATGAAAGAGCCCTTTACACCGTCTTTCAACAACCACTCCCCATTTCTACCCCTCCTCGGTTGGTTCATCCATCCTTCACAAGATGGTAACCATGCTCACATAGCCATCTTTGCTAGTAGCAACCATGCCTGTCCAACCCTATGTTCACACAAGAGCCATCTCCATGTCCCAGATCACTTAGGCATCTTATGTCCTACCTGTCTTATCAGCATCCTTTGCAGTGGCCCAACCCACACATGCGTGGTTGGCCCCAGCCATTGTGCCTATGGCATAGCCTACATAGCAAGCATCTCACATGGTCCCACAACCTGCAACTAGGTCATGGACCACACAACTGGTATAGTGGGTAGCATAATTGGCGCAACCCGTCGCAACATCCTAGAGCTTGGATCAAGCATTCTAGCTCATCCAGACCTTAACGGAGGAGATCAACTGACTCAAAGTGGTCTCCTCCAAAACCATCAAAGTGATGGACTTTTACCAAGATGACCCTATAAGTTCTACAGTCCCACCTCTAACTTTGCCAACTAGGGTCCTACTACCTCAACTCACCAAGTACAATGGTGAAGGGAATCCCAAGGCACACTTAGTGACCTTTAGGTTTGAATGCCTATTGTTCCAAGCATTTCCCCATGCCATCATGCATATCTTCCCCATGTCACTCACTAGAAAAGCCCTCGATTGGTATCACATGTTACCTAGAGGCTCTATCTCCTCCCTAGAGGACCTCTTAATCCAGTTTGTGATATGCTTCAGGTACAACTTAAAGCCTGAAGCAACCCTTAACCAACTCATGCAAATTAAGTAGGGACTCCTAGAGCCTATGCCTAAGTTTATCTAATGCTAGAGTGCCTTGTTACAAGAGATATGAGAGCCAATAGTAGAGATGTACCTTTTGGCCATCTTCAAGAATGCAATTAATGACTTTATCAAATCAAAACTATACTACCTAGTCTCTCAGCCAAGCATTTTCCCAAATGAAGTGCATAGAAGAGGCAGCACAAGCTAGTAATGACCTAGCCTATGTGGCCTATAGAAACTAGCATGTGCACAAGTAAAACATAACAATGGAAATGGTAGCCACAGACACAAAAGTAACCAACCATAGGCTAATGGCTAAGAAGCCCAAAGCCTCGACACACAAAGCCACCAACTCTGGCACCCAAGCAACCAACCCAACCACATCGGTAAGGACCACAACACAAGCACTTCAAGGTCCAACTTTGAGTGCAAGGGTTGCTCAAAGTATACATTGTTGCCAATGAAACCTTCTAGAATAACTCCTGAAAGTTGGGAAATTTTAATACAAACAAGTATCAGAGAATTCCCACCAATGACACGACAAGTACTGCGAGCTACTGAGGAACCCTACCTTAGTAGTACCAAACAAGCCCCTGATCCCTGAACACTTCATATTAGACTAATTTTGTCACTATCACCGAATGTCTAGTCTTAGCATGGACTTTTGTCAGGCTTTGTAGGATGATTTGCAAAGAATGATAGATAGGAAAGAATTGGTGCTTGACGCAACAAACTAGTCCAACACAAACGTCGTCACCTATGTCATCAACACCATCAGCATGGGTGGTAATTCAGCACCAATGAAGTAACCTTTTGTGATCTGTGTACCTCCTAGTAGTGCAAAGGTTCCCTCGGCCTCCACGGGCAAGAGGCCTCCCTTTGTTATCAAAGTGCCATCTCAAGCACCCACAACATCCTTTGTGGTCAAGGTCCCAGTACAATCATCCACTAAGACATTAAACTAGCAGCAACCATCCACTACGATGTTAAACTGACATACAAACCATCTATCTACTATGACATTAAACTAGCATACCATAAAAATGATCACTAGACCGCCATTTGTTGTTAAGGTGCCATAACGAGTTAGTCCTTCATCCACTAAGATGTTAAACTAGCAACCTTTTTTTGCTAAGATATTAAAATGGTAGCCTCCGTCCACTAAGACATTAAACTGGCAACAATTATCTGCTACGATGTTAAATTGGCATATCACAACAACAACTGCCAAACAATCCTTTATCATCAAGGTGCCAAAACATGCTAGCCCTGCAACTACTAAACAACCATTTGTAATAAGGGTGTAACAACATGCTAGCCCCACACCTCCCCAAAGCCCAATAGTGGGCAATGTATTGGTCCCTTCTCCTCTAAGGGTTGACCCTACCAACAACACAAGTAGACCCATACAATGGCAATGCAAGAGGCTAAGGAAGTGCCTTGCAAACTAGATGGCTAGGAAACAACGAGATCAAAGAGCACTTGGTCTGCTAAAGCTAGTCCCTACCCCTATAGTCCCCATGGCCAAAGTGAAGGCCATAACCAACACATCACAACCAAGCACTAAAGCCCCCAAGAAGGCCAAGAAAATCAAGCCCAAGTCCCCTCAGCAAGAGATCCATCTCTCAAGCTGCATGGAGGAGGTCAAGGCCAACACAATGGCCAATGACATGGACTTTGCAGATGCATTAGCCTAGGTGAAACAAACACTCAAGAAAAAAATACAACACTAAGCTTGTATGACCTGGTCATGACCTCATTTGCTCATTGCCAAGCACTAGCATGGGTGTTGGCCTCCATTCCTATTACAAAGGACATCCCTACAAATGAGAGCGCCATCCATGCAGTGATGTTGCCCCCAAAACCATAAGAGTTGAGTCCAACATTCCTAGCATTTTGTGAAAATGCAGTCAAGATCAACCCCAAATAAGGAGAGGTTACAATTGCTCCACTATCTATTAGCATAGATGTTGGATAGTGTACCATTTGCAGGGTGCACATCAATGATAGTATAGCAACAAACGTAGTTCCATACACCATCATTAACAAGCTAGGCCTAACAAACAAGATTAGGCCAACAAAAATCCTGTGCCTAAAATCCTTCAATGGATCACACGTCATCGTAAGGGTTATGATAAACATAACCTTCGTGGCAGGGGAGTAGTTCCCCACCTTCGTAGAATTCATCATTATCGAGAAAATGTCAGGCTTCAACCTAATCTTAGCCAAGCCTTGGCTAGCTCAACTACAAGCTATCTCCTCTCCCATCCATCAAGTAATCCACCTTCCCTACAAAGGTGGTCAAGTTATCATTCATGGTGATAACGCCTCCCCTCTGGCCATCCACAACATAGACATGGGATAAGTGTTAGAGGTGGAATTTCTTGGTGATAAACCTACAATAGACAATGAAATAACTAAGGCTAACATACCTGAATGAATGCTTGAAGCTAACAACCTCCTAGAGGATCCTAGGCCCTACATGCCCCCTAATCCACACCTAATTAGGAAACAACTGCATGACTAAGGTGCCTCCTTGGCCCGAAATGCAATAGCCACCTCCCTATCCTTTATTGCCACATGCCACACATTTTTTACTTTCGTTTGCATTGCATTAGCGTACACATTTACATTTAGCTTGCTTGCTTAGTTTATGCATCATCTCACCTTGTTTAAGCATTTTTTCTTTATTTATGCATTTATCCACTTAGCTTATGCAGTACATTTGAAAAACATCAAAAATCATAAAAATCATAAACATTAAAATCACAAAACAACACATGGCCCACCATGACCTTAAATTGGCAACACACAGCCTACCATGGCCTTAAATTAGCACCTCCAGCCCAGCATGGCCCTAAAACTGGTAATGCTTGGCTCAGAATGGCCCTAAAACTATCAAACCCCCTGTAGCAGCCCAAAATGGCCTTGACCTAGCAACGCATGGCTTGCAATAGTCCAAAACTATCATCATGGCCTGAACTAGCCCACAACTAGTAACACATGGGGTCCATAATGGCCTTAAACTACTGCTGTGGCCCAGAATGGCCTAAAATTATTTCTTTTTGCATTTCTTTCCCTACATTTATGCATATTAACTTTGTTGAAATAGGTGCCACTTGATGTTGTTTCTCTAGTTGATTTTTGCAGGATTTTGCGCGCACACAACATGGTTATGCATGTAGCATCGTACTTCGCTAAAGCAAGGTAAGCATTCATCTGCCACGATGCTTAAATTGGCACCGCTCATCTACCACGACACTTAAACTAGCACTGCTCATCTGCCATGATGCTTAAACTGGCGTAACTTCTCCACTATGATGTTAAATTGGTACAAGTCATCCTTGGGTTATGACGTTAAACTAGCACAGTAGCTTATTTGCTATGATATTAAATTGGCACACAACAGTCTATTAGGACTATAAATTAGCATCCCATAGTCTTCTAGGACTTTAAACTGGGTTCACGATCTACCAGGACCTTAAATTGACATTTTGCTAATCTTTTGGAGCACTTGCCACTAGCATAACTTTTGGAGCACTTGCAACATTATCACCCTCAGCACTTTCACTAGCTTCCTAAGTACTTGCAACTAGTTCACCCTTTGATGCATTTGCAACATCTTCATAGCTAGCTTTTGATTTGCATTTCATGTTCTATAACTTTCTTATCTTCTTGGAGCTGTGTTTTCAGGACAAAGCCTTAGAGGTGATTGTACATAGACACATCTCATGGCAGTGGCAAGTTGCCACATCACTCTGATATGCATGATTAGACTAGCTAAGCCTCTTAAGAGTGCACATCCCTCTTATCTTGTTATAGCCTACATACATCCATCCTGCATCCCAATACCCTCTTGCATTTCTTGCATTCCCCCACCTTATTAAGATCACAAACCCCTCTAATGCATACGCACTATGACCATATGGCATTTTCTTCACGTCAACTGTAGAACCCAAGGTAGATGTAACACAACTTATTCTGTGGGGAGCCTCTGTTGGCTGGTCAAACCCTAAGCTAATGTAACAAAAATCATCCTAGGAAGGAAACACCTGTCTTACAGATGCAATGCAGTTGCATCAAAGCAAAGCCTATTAGGTGGCACACAATCCACTCAATGGCCAACACCTTATAGCTAATATTTAGCAATGTGCAGAACCAAACGTAGGTTTGCCTTGCAGGAAAAAGCAAAGAAAAAGGAAAAAAATTAAAAAATAAAAAATAAAAGAGAACAAGGAGATGCACATCCCCAGGAAATCTAAGCATGTTGCAATTTTGCAACTGGCCCAACCTTGAATCCACACTGACTCTCTCATGAGCACTTTGACGAGAGGTCAACCATTTCAAGGGCAAGTCACCCTAGTGCCATGGTCATTATCAGCCGTGTTGACTCCGCATCTGCATCATAGTACATTGTTTGCATTTCATCTCCCCTATTTGAATTTCATCTCCCTAATACATTGTCTACACCCTTTGCCCTCAACATACCCCTACCCATAGCACTCTTGAGCATGGTGAAATGACACCTGATTAGGTACTGATGAGTGATGTTGGTGCCATATCTGTTATGGTGTTTTGCTATTCTTTGTCAACATCTCTTGTGTCATTCCTCCAAATGTTAATAAAGAGGGGTCAATGAAACACCACAAAAATTCGGGCTATCGCTTCTCAACTACAAATTTGGCTAAGTGTTGAAACAATGACACTTTTCGAAAATTTTTCTAAGTGTTGAGACTATGCTCTCCATTGCTGAGACTACACTCCATAGTGTAGCTAGCATAGTCAGCACACAACCACTAGTTTTGCAAGATTTTTCTAAGTGTTAGAATGATGACACTTGCTGCAGATTTTTCTAAGTGACAAGACTACACTCTCCATTGCTAGGACTACACTCCAAAGCGTAGTTAGCACAGAACACCAATTTTGCATATTTTCTCTAACTATCAGGACTACGCTCCGGACTATGCTCTAGAGCATAGTCAACTTAGTTAGCTCTAAAGCTAGATTAGGTAGGAATTTCTCTAAGTGCCGTGACTACGCTCACCCCTAGTTGGGAGCGTAGTCAACCTCCCCTAGAGCATAGTCAACACTTAACCACATTTTACCAAATTTTTTCTAAGTCTAGGACTACACTCTCACTCAATCTAGAGTGTAGTTGAGCGTAGACATGCAAAATAACCCTAAAGGCCTCCACAATGTAGCACCAGCATTCACCTCAACTCCAATGCACCTTCGGCAAGCATTTGTATCCTTTTTGCATCCCCCTTCTCCTTGAAATTGTTACTATGCTCAACCCCACTCCATGTAGTGGATAATGTAGTCCCAGAGTGTAGTCTCCAAAAGTTACATTTTTGGCATGTGTTGGCATTTTCTTAGGTACATTGTGGTCTCCTTGGCACTTACACGAGCAGTTGATAGTGTAGTCACAATCTCGTGACCTCATAGACTCCGTCAGAGTATGACCTAGCCTAAAATTGTTTGTTGTAGTGAGGGCATAGTTTGTGTTAGTGTAGTTGGCGTTAGCATAGTCTCAAATACCTCATAGCATAGTCTTAACTACCACACTGCCACATGGCACTTGATTCACATTTTGGGCTAACCCTAGCCCTATAAATACCCTAGTGCCCCAACATTTTAGGGGTTGGCAAGTTTGGCATTTTAGCATTTGGCACTTAGCATTTTGGGTGAATGAGACCCAGAGGCATTGACAAAGAGGCAGAGTTGCGTTCCATAGCCCATTGTAGCCCTGTAGGATACCATAACCAATGGTACATCGTGGTGGCCAACTTGGCAAGCACAGACACCACGGTGAGCACTAAACTTCATGACTCGACACCATCAAAACTATGACTATGCTCTCCACTATGCCTATTATACATCGTGTACCTTCTAAACCCCTTTTGGAGCTAACTATGCTCTACCCCATCTGGGGTGGTGTTCTAATTCTCTCTCTTGCATTTTCTACATTTTCTTTGCATTTTTCACATTTTTCATGCATTGTCACATTGTGACTACGTTCGAGAAGTAGTCTCTGTAGGTTGGCACCCTTGTTTCAACTAAAATTCTTGATTATGCTTGCCCCCATTCTATGACTACTCTTTAAACTTAACACTGCAAAAGACTGCTAGAACACTTAGCATTGTTTTGTGTCATTTGCATTTGCATCTCAACTAACTACGTTACTCCCAGTTGCATCCACCACCCTGGTTGCAACAGGCAAAGTCCCTATTTAATTGACAAGACCATTTAGGATGCTTTGCCTCTATTTCTAACAAGCTCTCTTATAGAGGTGAGGTTAGGTTGTGTTTGCGAACCCCTTGCTGATTCCACCCACAGACATCTTCAATCATTACAGAAGTGTAACTATATTACAACTATGTTAAGCTTCCATACACACACACACACACACACACATATACATATACTAAGATCGTACACTGGATGAGTACCATTGCATTCAAGGAAATCCTTTCTGAAAAACGTAGTTGAAGAAAAATCGTGTGTGTTGCCGTGGGTTTGAGCTCTGGCAGGACTATGATGAAGGGAAGAACAGAGATTAAGTGATTCCGCAGAGCACTTCCGTTTGATGTCAACAGCACTATGATTTGAGAGACTCGGGTCAAACTTTTAGATGGGCAGATCTGAAGGCCCACCTTCGCAACATCGCCTGATCTTGATTTCATGTTTTACTGAGCCCGTGACTCATATAAAAAAAGAAGAATCGACGATGGTTTCTGACTACTCCTTGTGTTGATGCATTCTGGGCCCCAAACCAGTAAGCGCTGAATGGGGTTTTGCTGCATTGCACGTGGGACCTTTCGCCTTCTACAGTGCCTACGTCAATAAGCACCAGGTGAGTTTGTTCCATTGTGTTTTGTTTCTTTCTTTTTTTAAAATTTTCTCTATTTTGATTTTCTAAATTAGCTAGGGTTAGGCCCAATGGGTCTGCATGACCCAATCTGTTTTGTCTTCTTACTTGGATGTTGGAGAAAAAAAACGTAAATTAATGGAATCCTCCAACATTGACTCACCACCTACTGATAGCTCCACCAACATGGATGCTAATGATTCTATTTTACGTTTTGATTTCCCTAAAGACATCTTTGACCAAACCGTGCAAACATTTACTCACCTTTACATAATTGGCTTCTTCACTGGTAGGATTCCTCCTGCCTCAATGTTCCAGGATTGGATTAAAAAATTTTGGGAACCCCGTAATATTAGAATAACCCTAGCTTCCAATCTTACGAGAGGCTTTTTTCTGTTCGCTTTTGAAACTAAGGCGATGGTAGAGTTCGTGAAACAACAGTCAATTTGGGATGTTTATGGATCATTTTTAGTCCTTCAATCTTGGAAGGAGGATTTCGATCCTGAAAAAGCAAACAAAAGTATTTTGCCGATCTGGATTGAATTTCCAGGACTCCCTCCTCATTTTTCTCCCCATGTTGATATCCTTGTTCCACAAGTTGGGGAAGTCATCGGTATGGAAGCCTTTTCAGGTTTCCGTCCACGACCAACTCGAAGAGTGTGCGTTAAAATAGATATGCAAAATCCATGTCCTGATTCATTGGAAGTTAATGTGAAAGGAAAGACTTTTGTTCAAAAAATTTCATATCTTACACTTCCTAACCGTTGTTACTACTGTCTCAATCTGAACCACCGTAAAGCTCAATGTCCAAAGTTACTAGCTAAGCTTGAAGCTGAGCGAATTTTAGCAGAACAAGTTAGTGAAGAACTAAAAAATCAAAACATATCTCAGGACATAGGCAAGGATACTATCGAGGTTCACTCAACTAAATCTCCTTCTTCGGATTCTAAGGTGTCCGACATGGAAGATATGAGAGTCGAGGATACTGATGCCACTAAGACTCCTCTTAACCATGAAGGGGCCCCAAGAGATGCTACTAGTGGCTGGGAGAATGTTACCCCGAAATCTTATGCCTCAGTCACACGAGATAACCCTATCTTTAGTGCTTTCCCTAAACGGCATCGATCATCGACTGGTGCTAGCCAGTCCATTAATAAAAGAACAAGTGCTCGGCATCCTCTAGTTAACAACTTTGAATCTAGGAATTCTTTTAAGGCATTGGTGGTTGAGAAAGATCCTCCTTCTTCTACACAAACCCAATGAAGTGTTATTCATGGAATGTTAGGGGTCTCTTAGACCCTCGTAGATGATATATAGTTCGAGATTATATTCGGAGACATTCCTTTGATGTTGTTTGTCTTCAAGAAGTTAAAATCCAAGGATTTAATCTTCAATTTTGCTGCCAAAGCATTTTTCCCAATAGTTCTTATGTTTCTACTCACCATGAACATGGTAAAGGGGGCGTTATAATTTTTCTCCATAATAAGTGGCAGGAGTCTGTTCTTGATTACGGTTGTGATAATTTAGGGCATTATAGTTGGGTTCGATTACGGTACACTAATGAGATCTTAGGGATTGTCTCCATTTATGCTCCTTGTCACTCAACTGATTGAAAGCTCTTATGGAATTGACTCAGACACAACTTACCCAAAGCTAAATGGATTATTGCAGGGGACTTTAACATGACTGAGCATCCAAAGGATAAATTAGGAGGACAAAGAGGTGGTTTAGATAACAATGAGCTTTCTGAGTGGCTCTCGTTGAAATGTCAATTAAAGTTGCAAGAAGCTAATGAAAACTATTCCTCTTCTAGTACTTCTAACTGGTTTACGTGGAGTAACGCTAGACATGGTGTTTCCTACATCTCTTCTCAGTTGGATTGGGTTTATCTATCTACTCCTTATTCATTTTACTTCTACCAATGGTGCCCCTGTCCAAGCAGATTATATGCAGGTTTTGTCATATCATTATCCTATTCATTGGTCTCTTTCCCACTCTGGGAACTCCTACTCTTCTAACAATCTTTATATTTTTAACACTTCCTTTCTTCATAGTAACTCCCTTTTCTCTCTATTGATGCAAATATGGAATTTGCATCCTAAACCCCTTGGTGAAGATGGTTGAATTGATTGGTAGACTAATGCTTGTACCCCCTTCCAACAGTTTTCCAAACATGCAGGTAAATTGGTGGCTTCACGACTAAGTTCTCACAAGTCCAACCTTCATAAAGAAATCTCCTTACTTCAAAATACCATTAATAAAGATGAAGCTACTGAGGCTCACTTTAGTCATTTGAAACTTGCCAAGGAGAACCTACGTATAATGGATCACTATAAAGCTAGAGGTGCTCACCTCCATACTCGTCTCTCTTAGCTTCGCATGGGTGACTAGGCTACTAATGGCTTTTTTCATCTCCTCAAAGGGGGGAACCCGTCCCATAAATTCCAGCTATTCAAGTCGAAGATAATATCTTCACCTCCAAGGATGACATTTTACAGGCCTTCTTTGAGTTCTACTCTCGAACTTTTCGAAAAGAGGCGATTTACCCCATTGCAGTTAACACTTGCTTAGGAGCAATTACTCCTTTTAATCGCTCCATCTTTGGTGATGCTTCTCTTCTTTCAAAAAAGGATCTTGGTAATGCTCTTCAACAACTCCACGATGGTAAAGCTCCTGGTATGGATGGCCTTCCCACAGAATTTTTTAAGAAATTCTGGCCTACTCTTCAAGACAATATCTATAGTATGTATAAGGAAGCTCTTAGGGAAGGATCCTTTGGTAAGCAGATTAATGTTGGTATTATTAAGCTTCTCCCTAAGTCAGGAGATCGTATGAGCATAAGTAATTGGTGCCCTATCACTCTTTTAAATGTTATCTATAAAATAGTTGCCAAAGCTATAGCTAATAAACTTAAACCTTTTTTTCCTCATCTTATAAGCAAGGAGCAAACCGGTTTTGTTCAAGGCAGGTATATTTTAGACAACATTGTTACTGCTATTAAGGGCTTGCACTGGGCTTCTTCCACTAATCAAAATGCCATTCTTCTTAAGCTTGATTTTGCTAAAGCTTATGATATGCTTGATTGGTCCTTTTTAAAAAGTATAGTCAAACACCATAACTTAGGTAATGTTTTCAAGAGACATATCGATCTTGTTTTGTTAGAGGCCTTTTTAGTCATTTGCATTAATGGATCCTTCTCTAAGGTCATTGAGCTTCAAAAATCAGTTCGACAAGGGTGCCCTTTAGCCCCTTATCTTATCATCCTAGCTGTTGATGCTCTTGGAGCTATTCTTAGATCTCATAATGAATCTATGCGGCTAAGAGGTATCTCTCTTCCACAACAAGGACAAGATCTTGTTTACAACCAGTTTGCATATGATACTTTTATCACTTTGATCGAGGACCATAATAATTTTAACACTGCCTTGCACTGCATAGATATCTACTATAGAGCCTCAGGAGCTAAGATCAATTGGAACAAAATGCAAGCCATTTGATCTAGCTTCTCTCCTAGGCCTCCTTGGACTTATCATTTTGATATCAAGTGGCTATCTCCTATTGATAATTTCACCCTCTTAGGCATCCCTATTGCTTTATTTGCTACTCCCACTACCATATGGAACAATGTGGTGGAAAAGGTGAAACATAAAGCTTTGAAATGGGCTTCTAAACCCTTATCTCTTGCAGGTAGATTTATCGTAGTTAATCATATTTTGAGCTCCACTCATGTCTATTACTCTTCCTTTATGGCTCCTTCCAAATCTTCCTTTCAATGCATTAACAACATTCTTAGGAATTTCCTTTGGGGGGATAAGGATGATCACAAAGCTTTTCATCGAGTAGCTTGGGACACTTGCACTTTAAGTAAAGAACAAGGGGGCTTAGGCCTTGCCTCTATTGAGCACCAAAGTATTCTCTTGGCCTCCAAATGGGTGACTCGGTGTATTGAAGGAGATGACGCTTGGAAGATCCTTTTTAGGCATAATATCTCTTGTCTTGTTATTCACCATAGATGGCAAAACACTCATTGGAGCAATTGGATCATTAGTAAAGACTCTCAGAAGATCAAAGGTTCTTTCTGGTTCAAGAAAATTTGGCGGCATTGGAGCCAACTTAGAGGTTTGTTGCAATGGAAACCTTCCCAGATAAGCTTGCAATCTCTGTTGACTCACTCAATCTGGTGGTCCCCTATATTTAAAAAGAATGGAGGTTGTCTTTATGATGAATTTTCTCATAGGGCCGATCGTTTTGCTAACCACAATCTCCACCATATTGATCAATTATATACTGTTAGAAATGATTCTTCTACCCTCTCTTGGACACATGCGAAAGTAAAATGGGGGTTTCAAAGACAAGATATTATCATTTACCAACACATAGAGCAAGTTCTTTCCAACTTTGCTGTGCATAAGTTGCATACTAATACTCCTTGGTATGATGATTGGTTTTGGTCTGACAATTCCCCTCTTCGCTCTTTACACATCTCTAAAGCCAAATCTTGGTTTCATGTGCAAGTTTTTCAATTCTCCACTCTAAATAGACGTTGGAGTTTACATCTTAAGGACCACCAATGAAATACTATTTTTCGTCGGATTTGGACTTCCAACGCCCAACCTAAGCACCGTTTCTTTTTTTGGTCCTTGGTTCATCAAGGTCTTCCTATCGGACATAGGCTTCTTTTTTAAGGAATTGATCATCCTAAATGCCCCATTTGTAAAGCGGATGACTCTTTTCAACATGTCTTTTGGGATTGCTCATTCTCTCAACACATTTGGAAATGGTGTCAATCTCTCCAAGTTTTCCTTCCTAACCATTCTATTGATTTTCCTCAATGTATCTTTCAAGATGATTGTGTTAAGCATCACCTTCAAAAAGCGTGGAAAATCCTCTTATTTGAGATTATCTTCTTTATTTGGAAATGTCGCCTAGATACAATGAATTTGGCTACGGTATGAAATGCTCTATTGCTAGTAATGTTCAACTTCAATGTCGAGAACTAGGCTTTATCAATAATATTACCTTTTTCTAAATTTTGAGTTAGTTGTCGTCCCGGGGGGTCATCTTGCAACATTGGGCTTGGGGGTCATCTTGCAACATTGGGCTCTGTTAAGGTTTTGGTTATTATTAGCCCCCACCCCCTCCCCCCTCCCCCAAAAAAAAAAGATCGTACACTCACAACCCTAAATGCAGTAACCCCCCTCTCTATTGGCGAGCAAGAAAATTAGTTATAAAAGAATGTTCCAGGGGCGTGGGCTTAGAGGTCAGAGGGTAGGCTTCCCCCATGAAGCAAGCCTGAAGCATTAGAGGAGTTACGAGGCTCCAACGTGGACGCCATAACCATACAAATGTTGCTTCTGCTTCCTTGTCTCCTCCTCTGCTCTGCTCTTCTCTTCTGCTGTCCATGAAGCACCTTCACTTCCCTCGTCGGATGTGAAATGCCAATGTTGCTGCTGCTGAGGCAACTGCAGTCATCACCAAGCATTTGTCGCGCTCGGATGATCAACAACAACACAAGCAGTTGCAGATGCAGAACTAGAAACGATGCCTTTAACAACAACAACAACAACTTCTTCTTCAACTTGCTCCACATTTTCTTCCGCCAATGCAGTGGAACGCAGGGCCAAAACGTCGACGCCGACGCCGACGTCGACGCCATTGCCATGGATGCTTCTTCACCTGCACAAGCACAATCACAATCACAGACAGAATCACAAGTAAAAGAAAGCAATGACGACGATATCATGGTACTAGAAGCGTATCGCCTTGTGCTGCAATCCAAATGGAACCGAAACGCCGATCTGCAGCGCTTATCGGCGCGGCTCAGTCCGCAGCAAATGACGAAGCTTCTCGGCCGCATTCCGGACGCGGAGCAGGCGCTCCAATTCTTCAATTGGACGCAGAAGCAGCGCCAGCGCTCGCACGCCGTCGATTCCTACATCACCGTTCTGCAACGCCTCCTCTGCAACGGACGCCATGATCGCGCGCTCAGGCTCAGAATCTCAATGCTCAAGCATTGCAAGTCCAAATCCGAGCTCGAAACGGCGCTGAGGTTTCTGCGAGATTACAGCGCAGAGATGCAATGGAACTTATGCGGTTTCTCGGCGTTGCTTCTTGCCCTGCAACGCGTCGGCATGATCGAGGTCATGGAACACACCTTCACTGAAATGATTGCGCGAGGAATCCTGCCCGACGCGTTCGTCTTCAACATCATCATCAACGCGCTCTGCAACTGCGGAAGGGTTGCGGATTCGATTCCGTACGTGGATGAAATGCGGCGGCGAGCGATTGGACCGGATGTTTTCACGTTCAATTCGCTGATCTTAGGGTTTTCGCGCGTCGGCGATCCGGAACAAGCTCTGCAAGTGCTTGACGAAATGTGTCGATACGGTTGCAGACCGGATGCCGGTACTTGCACCAACGTCGTCAATGTTCTATGCAAGCAGGGCCGCGTGAAGGAGGCTCTGGCTGTGATTGATTCCATGATCGCCAATGGTGTCGCTCCCAATCCCAGATGTTTTACCATGCCCGTGAATCGCTTCTGTGAATCCGGGGATTTGGACGCGGCGCTTCAGCTGGTACGCAGGATGTTTGAAATTGGATGCAAGCCGGATATCATTATCTGCAATTCCATAGTGCATGGATTGTGCAGTCATGGGAGGATGGAGGAAGCGCAGGATTTTCTTGCCCAGCGTGTTTTGCAGGGGCTGGAGCCCTCCGTTGTGACGTTCAATATCCTTATCCATGCGCTCTGCACAGACGCCAAGTTCGACGACGCGTTTGCTGTGCTGGATTCTATGAAGAGTTCCCGCTGTGAACCGAATGAGCGAACGTATAATGAGATTATCAATGGACTCTGCAAGCGCGGCAAGATTCACAGGGCAATGGCCCTGTTTCACCGCATGCTTCTCAGCAGAATTCGTCCCGACCAAATCACTTATAATACTCTTATTGACGGCTTTTGTAACGTCAATGTTGAGAATGCATGGAGAATTTTTAGAATGATGCAGTTTAATGGATGTAGCCCTAATGTCCAGAGCTACAATGCCATGATCAAGGCTCTTAGCCGGGCGGGTGATTTGAAGGCTGCGGATGCACTGTTCCGGAAGATGTTTGATCTGGGCTTGAACCCAAATACTGTGACTTATACTAGTTTGATTGATGCCCACTGCAAGTGTGGAGGTGTGGAAACTGGTCTGAGATTGATGTCTGAGATGAGAGAAAAGGGCTGTGCGCCGACTGTTCACACTTATGATGTTTTTATGAATGTTCTATGCAAACAGGGCATCGTGCAGGCTACGTTTGCGTTTATGGGGAAAATGATAAAGGAGGGTCTGACTCCCACTGTTATTTCCTACAACACCTTGATTTCAGGGTACTGTTTTGCTAATTCTGTGGATATTGCTCTGGAGTTGCTTGGCAGAATGGAACTTCATGGTTGCTGTCCAGACATTGTCACTTTTAACACTCTCATTTGTGGTTTGTGCGAGGAAGCAAGGTTCCAGGAAGCAAAAGCCCTTATTGCCACCATCAAGGACAAGGGACTGGTGCCAAATACTGTCACATACACTTCTTTCATCTCTGGATTAGTCAAATTTGGTAAAGTTGATGAAGCATTTGGAGTTTTGAAAACAATGGAAACAGACAATTGCGTGCCAAATGGTACTACGTACAGGACACTGATGCGTGGGTTTCTTTCACAAAATGCTTACAGCAACCAGACTGTGGAGAAGTGTGGATTTGTAGGTACACAAAGGCCAGTGCTTGACTTTAATGCGGCTACAAAGTTTTTAGACAGAATGTCACAGAGTGACCTACAGCCCAATGCTGCTGCATATAAGGTGCTTATAGCTGAAATTTGCAGAACAAACAGAATGAGTGAGGCAAATCGACTGTTTGAAAACATGCAAGAAAGAGGAATCCTACCGGACAAGGATATGTACCGTGAGCTTGTCATAGGATATGCCAAGCTGGAGGAGTATGACACTGCATTGGGTTTCTTAGATTCCATGACTAGAAAAGGGCTTGAAGCTGATCTTGATTTGTATCAAAAAATGGTGCCTGGGCTTTATTTTAATGGCAATGTAGATGATGCTGTAAAATTGTTTGATGTTGCTCTGGCTAGTGGTTTTAGCCCAGATGAAATTGCATGGGCCATACTTGCAGACGGTTTTGTTAAGGTTGGAGATACTGAAGCTTGTCGCATGTTTCTACTCAGGATGGAAGACAAAGGCTGTCGGCCAATTGTTCAGATCAACTTCTTTGCTGAACCAGATCTAGTAGATGAAGATCGTAGGCGTGGAAATAGGAAGGAACTTGCGTCATAAAGTGAAGCAAAAATAACCGATACTATTTCACATACAGCAGCCTTTGTGCCCGTAGAGAAATTCCAGACGGTATAATCTTCACACCAATGTTGTTCCTCTGACCGCATATTTCCTGCAGCGCTTTGAGTTGCATGTTTGTGCTCTGTGGCAAGATTATTTGTGGGAAGATGCCATGGGCGGAGAATTATCTTGAGCCCCAGATGGAGATTTTCAGAAGCATAGTCTTGTATCATTTCATGAACATGGATTGCAATTCAATTACTTTACAGTAGCAGCAGATTTGAATCTCTTGCCATCCTCAGGATAATGTTGCTGGATAGATGATTGATGCATCATGCAAGGACGCCTTCAAAATAAAATACACAAAAGGTTTGTTCATGTCCTTGTAGCTGCTGTTGAAATGTTTTGTCAAACTACATATATTTGGATTATCTTAACATTAATTTTATTCTTTCCCTGAAATTGTTTTTTGTCATCTAAACATTTTTCTTTCCCTTCTGATAATAAAGTCCTTTTTAGTTATGATGATTAGTTAGCTCTAATAGCTTGAGGATTTTTACTGTTTGTGCTCTTTGAAATTGTATTTGGGCTAACTTTCTAGTAAATTTAAAGCACTAATGTTTTCCATGCGGTCTTCAGGATCTTCCTCATATAATTTTCTACAAAGTATATTGACATTTTAAAAAATCATCACCCTTTCTGCTAAACCGCAATTACTGGAAACAGGAAATTTTTATTATGTCCAGGAAAGCACAAACTGTAATTACTGGTTGCAGAATAATTTTCAAACATTTTGGATCAGGGCTGATCAAGAATAAACATTGAAAACTTTGAAAGTTTATTAAATTAGAAGTGATATGTGCATAACAATCTGTCAGACCATATCCATTGTTGTATGAAGAAGCAGCTGGGCGCTGTATTAAAATGGGAGTTTAAAATATTACTCTGTTCTTTTATATCTGAGGCCCAAGATTCTTTGTTCAGGGAGTTTGACATCAGGCAGACAGCCATAGATAGTAAATCATTGTTAAATCTCTTGTCTATATAGCACTGTTATTGCATTTGATGGAGGCAGCAAGCAGGCACTATTAATGCATTGATTTGATAATTTTGAGAGTCCAATTTTTAACATGTAAGCCACAGTTAGATTTAGGTAACATCTCAGAGTAAATGATGGTTATAGCTTGGTAAAGTATTGAACAGAATTCCATGCTAGCAGTTTCTTTAGATCGCAGTGTAACCTTATACAATTCGACTCTGAGACATCTAGGATGCATGTCATAAACCTTTCCGACTCTTGTACTATATGTCCAAATTGTTTTCAATATACGATGCACATTAATTCTACTGTATGTCATGCTAATCACGATGCTAACCATTTACTACATTGCTAAACTAGTGTTTCCCTTGCAAATTAGCGTTAAATTTCCTTGAAGCAAGGTTTTTTGATTGTTTGCATTGAAGCATTTTTGTTCTTGATATAGTACCGGAGAAAATTTTTAGTAGCTCAAGTATTTTATTTACTTGCACATCTTTGGGTTTTTAAGAATGTTGTGCTTGATCCGAAGGAAAGTCACAAATTTCCCGTCATCATTGCATTATGCAGGACCTAAAGAAGTGGCATGCCAAGGCAAAAATTCGATACAGGAGCATACTCTCATTGTATGAGAGGACTCGCGAGAATGATACAACATTTTACAAAGGGACTTGTACGACCTGATAATGGAAAAATGGTTTCGACTTTTTGGTATGATTCCTGCTTTAGACAGATCCAATATTTTACGGGACAAGTTTGGTAGCATCTTTTTAATAGATAAAAAAATTGTGTCAGTGCCTGCATATTATTCCTTTGGTAGATTGATTTTGCTGCCAATTTTGATGAAATCGAAACCAATTTTGATCTTAGTTAATTTCAATATTGTTTTATTTTTATAGTTCAAATCAATTTCGTTCATTCTTTAATTCAATTTAACTCAAAATGATAATCAATTTTAACAGTTTACATATCAAGTTAGCTCACTCACTTCATGAGGCAAATTCATGTAATTTACCGAGCAAATTTATCGTCAAAGCAATGACTATTTTTGCGGCCATTTCACTGCACCCAAGCGCATGCTGAATGACTACTGCCCAAAGAAATTCGCTTTTGGCAAAGTTCAGATTTTTGCCGGCTGAACAGAAGCTGCCATTGATGTAGCAACCAGCCAGGAAGTACAATCAATCGTGGGTTGAATGACTTGCTAGACATATGTTGCATAAAGCAGGGCAGAAGAAATCTAAATATTCAATTTGATTACCGTATACTCAGCATCAGAATTTGTACAAAGTTCTAAAATATTCTGGAGTATATTAATTTCTAATATTTTCCCAATCCATTAGCGGCATTAAAGTTTGATTTCTTGGATGCAACTGTCTTCAACTGTTACTGGGACTTCTCTGGTTGAACGCTGAAACTTTGGGATCCCTTGATTATGAAGAGATGAGAATTTGGTCGTGACATGCCCTGACTTGGCCCTAGATTCTATGCAAGCGGCTCCAATTGTGTGAGGTGTGCATTATCGGAACTCGAACTTGAAGTCGCTCGGCTCTTTCAATATGTCATGTGCAAAATGCTAGACAACTATTTCCTATAAGAAGAAATTGTTTAAACAAATTTTATTGCAAGGTTTAGGGAAGTAGCTTTTAACCCAATATAAAATAGGTCTGTTTTTTAAAATGCAATTGAGAATTGATAAGGAAAATTATGAATTTTAAGTTTAAAAAAGTGAACCTGCTGTGAAAAATGACAAAGTCAATTGCTCAAGATTATGATGATAATTGTACAAGGGAGAAGGTGATTCATATAGGGTGTTAGACCAATTGGGATTCATATTGTACAATTGGGATTGGGAATCCCTAGATGACTTTTTGGAAAACACATGGACAAAGTCATCTTGTCCACCACAAAGAGGGCAATTGGGATTGGGAATCCCTAGGTATTTTAAACGTTTACCAATAGCTAGACCATGGTGGAGGAGACACTAGAGGAACTGCTTAATTTTAGGGAGAGTTGGAAGTTTCCAAATGTGTTGGAAGAGAGGAATCCAAAATGTTATCGACTCTTGTTTGTGCCAATAGTTATTGCAGCAGCGTTGAATAACCTCGGATGGGTTGTGCATAAGATGAAAGGGGACAGATGGTCGGTAGGGCAAGAGTTTAACCCCATTAACATGAGATCCAGGAAGAATGATAGTGAGGGGGGAAAAGATCCAATTAACAAAATGGATGCCTTTCCAGAAGGGCTTGTTTTTAGGAAATGCTTGATGAAGCCTTAATTGGAGGAGGGTCCCAATAATATTTGAGGCGTCTAAATGTTGTACCAACCACTTAGCAACCAGGGTAATTCCCTGCTTATAGGAATTCAAAAGACCTAAACCACCCTTATTCTTGGGGAGAGTAACAATATTCCAAGAATCTTTGGAGGACCACATAAAGTCACGAAATAACCGTTTAAGCTTCTGGTAGGCAGCTTGGGAGGGGGCCCAACATGAAGAGTAGTACACATGGGTTGATGCACATATGGACTTACATACAAGGTGTTTACCCGCACGTGTGAGGGGTTTAGTCTTTCATTTGTCAAGTTTCTTTTGGATCCGATAAATAACTTGCTCCCAGAGAATGGAGGTTGAACCTCTAAAACAGAAAGG
The DNA here is from genome assembly GCA_015680685.1 of Gnetum montanum. Lineage (NCBI taxonomy): Eukaryota > Viridiplantae > Streptophyta > Gnetopsida > Gnetales > Gnetaceae > Gnetum > Gnetum montanum. The sequence continues at coordinate 520,122 of MNCI01020717.1, read as the reverse complement.
GATTCCCAGAATCTTAACAATGTCTTGATCCTGAAGTCCCTTCCAATTATTGTTGGTCACATGGTTGTAATTTCTCGTAAAGCTATAAACAGAGGATTTATTCCAATTGATATTGGAACATGAGAGTGTGCAATATTGCTCCACCCTTGATAAGAGGCGGTGCAAATTGGCGGCTGTGTTATGAATTAGAAAAAAAGAGTCATCAGCAAAGTGCATATTGAGAAGTTGTTGTTGAGAGGAAGAAAGGTGAACCCCAGTGAGGACTTTAGTTTGAATGTCCAAGTTAATCTGATGACAAAGAAAGTTTGCGGCGATGATAAAGAGATAGGGGGCGAGAGGACAACCTTGCCGCACTGATCTATGTATTGGAAAGGGAGAGGTAATGCCAAAGGTAGTGGCTACTCTTGCGGTAGCATCTGAGAATAAGCATTGCACCATATGCAGGAACTTAGGTCCAAAACCAAGTTTGGTCATGGTCTGTAAGATAAAATCCCACTTAATGTTGTCATACGCTTTGGCATAATCAAGTTTCACCAAGAGAATATCTTGACCATCATCCTCGGCCCACTTGAGACCTTCCCACGCCACAACCACATTGTCTAAAATATATCTACCAGGAACAAATCTTGTTTGTTGGGGTGATATGATTTGGCCAAGAATTTTTTTTAACCGTAGGGTTAGGCACTTAGCCTAAATTTTATATACTACATTGAGAAGCGTTATGGGATGCCAATTGGAGATATCGATAGGATCCCCAGATTTGGGGAGGAGACGAATTACCCCTTGATTTAGATTGGGCCCGAGGGAACCAGTGAAGATAGCCTCATTAATGACCTGCAGAAGATCATTACCCACCAAATCCCAATGATTTTGAAAAAATTCCATGGGGAAATCGTCATAACCAGGAGCCTTTCCCTGACTTAACTTGGAACAAGCCACCTGAAGCTCCACTAGAGTGATATCTGCATCAAGACTTTGCGACATAGTGGAGTTGATAAGACGAGGATAATTGGGGGTGGCAGACTTGAACGAAGAGATGTCCATTGGGGTAGCTGCGAAAAGGGTTTCATAGTGGTTCTTAAGAAAAGAGAGGATACTATTGTGATCAGTAATGGTGGTACCATCACTAGAAATTTTGTCTATAGAATGCGAAGGGGAAGTAGAGTTGAGGTACTTAAAAAATTCCTTACAGTGTTCATCTTGAATATTTAACCAAGTTAGCCGACTTTTAGTTAAGGCACTTTGTGCTCGGTACACATCCCAATGTTGAAAGGCTAATCATGCTATAGCTAGCTCCTCGTGAACTAGAGTGTTGAAGGGATCTTGAGCTAGTCTATTAGTGAGATGTTCAATAGTGAGGTGAATTTTATTGTATTCTTGTCTAGCCCGAGTAGCTACTACCTTACCATACGAACGAGCAAAGTTTCGAACTCGACATGAAGCACGATGCCACTAGTTAATCTAGCCCACTTGATTTAGGGGCCTAGGTTTAGCATTCCAAAGGTTGGATAGAAGAAGTTGGGTAGTAGGGGAAGAAAAAAAGTTGGTGTGTAGTC
>MNCI01020717.1:490568-518035 GCA_015680685.1 Gnetum montanum | reverse complement strand
AAAAGGATAAAAGATCGGCTGATACCTTAATTTCTTGAAGGAGAACAAAATCAAAGGCTGTATTAAGACTAGAAATAAAGTTGCCTGCTCGTTTCTGACGAAGCCTACCAATAAGGCCTCGAACATTCCATGAAAGGAGGTTCATGGGGAGACAAGAGGCAGTTTGGATGAGAGGTCAACAGAGGATTCAGAAGTCAAATTATCAACTTCCATTGTTCCTGACAAGAGGGCAAAGGAGTTGTTGGTGGAAACAGGGGCCATGGAAGTGTTCAATGAAGAGGAGCTGGAGGGAGGAGTAGAACCAAAAGAAGCTTTGACTTGTTTCCTTCCACTGCTCACCACAAACTCATCCACCGAAACTGAGTCCTTGACAACCATTGAGGGGATGACATGGGTGGAGGCGTGATTACCTGATTGTTGTTTCTGTAGCTTGGAGGGGCTAGACTGAGAGGAGATTTGTGGAGCTGTTGGGGCAAGAGATCCAAATTTAAAGGATACTGAGGATGGGTGTAATGGTGTGACTGGGGGACAGGTATTCTGAGATGCTACAGATGGTTTCTTTCTGGCTAGGATGGGACACGTTGAAATATGATGCTCAACCCTGTGACAATAGCTACATGAGTTTGGAAGGTAAAAATAGTCCACTTTTTGGATGAAGAGTTTTCCACCAGCAACGAGGGTTAATGAGGTCTTTCGAAGAGCTATGTCCAATTCAATACAATAACGGCGAATTTGAGTTCCATTGATCATCGTACAATGATCGGAAATAATAGGACCTAGGATGCTCACAATGTCCCTCTCAACAGATGAGAAAATAAGTGGAAGATTGGGCAATTCCACATAACAGGGAATTATATTAAAAGCTGGGTCGTTAACATTAAAGTCAAATTTCCAGGCACAGGCTATTAGGGTTGCATTATGTGTTGGAAAAATTTTTAAAGAGAGAGCCTTCTCAACCTGAGAGGCATTGGATAGTTCCACCAAAATAAAATTTCGAGCATAGTATCGTGCATAAGAAACCTGAATGCCTTGGGGTAGAAGGAGGCTTTGAACTTGAGTGTTGATACTTGGGGACCTTGGTAAAAATCCCACAATTTGAAAAAAAATAAAACGAGTTGCAAAATCATTGGAAACTGCCTCAAAAATATCATTAGGTAAAAGAAAATCAATTTGAGGTGAGGTAGAGGAACTTCCCTGAGGAAGAGCAGAATCTGATGAATCCACCATTGCGACTCGTCTGCCTACGCAACAGGCACAGCCTCTTCATAGCAACAACGTAGAGACGCCCAACCACCACACCAGATTGATTCAGATCTATAAACGCACTCTCTGGATTGTATTTTTGGATGTCGATTTTCCAAGAAAAACCGAGCAGAGTAAAGCAGATGTGGTGCAAAATTCAGAAAATTCAGATCCGTGTTTATTATCCCACTGCTAGTTTTTGACAAGATTTCTATGGACCTTGATGCTTGCTTTGCTTTTAAAAATTAGGAAACGTTTTCTGGTACAAATCACGTCGTCATGATAATGCATCGGCACGAAAATCCGCCTGCCATTTCTGCTTAAACGGATCTTTGTTACTGTGCGCGCAAAGAGGAATCAGAAATCATTCCACCAATCCTTGAATAATATTTCATCTAAAAACCATGGGTGGAGGATCTGCTGCAAAGTGCAGGCCTCATGAGCAGAATCGAAACCTATGGTTTATTATATGAAACATGAAATATGAAGTATGTATGTGAAAAAGGAAGATATGAAAGTTACATCTATAAAGAATGGGGTGAACAAGAAAAAGGGGAAGATGAGATACAACATATGGAATTAGGGTTAAAATTTCAAGAACATTCTCTAATTTTAAAAAATATCAAAATACATTTATTTATTGTTAAAAAGTGTAATTGGTATTTTGACAATTTAAAATTATTACTAGTTTAGCTATATATTATGATATATATCTATTTTTTGGGCTGAGAGAATCTTTTATATTTTTCAAATTAAAAAAATCTCAAATTGATTCAGTGAGAATTGATTTTCCAAGGGTAATGTCTAGGTTACAAAGTAGTTGGCCTCTTGGCAAAGTTGCTAGCCAAAATAATAATTCTTGTGAAAAAGGTCATCTCTTACCCTAATGTTAGATGATCATTATTTATTTACCATGGTAAAGTCTAGCAAATTGGTAGTTGACCTCTTGGACATAAATTTCCTCTTTACCAAGGAAACTCTCTCCTTACTGTTATGATGATAAAATTATTTTACCTTGATCAAAGAGGACTCTCTTGGTTGAAGTTGGTAGTTGTCCTCTTGGCCAAAATTATTATAAGTGAGAAATAAAATATCCAAGTTTGATAGCGTATATTGAATCATGTATTATAAATGATAATCAATATTAAATATATTGTTATTAGCTTTTTTTTTATAATAAAATAATAAAAATTATAAAAATATGTTGGGTAGCAATGTGGGGATGATTAGCCAATAGCATACATTCATTTTAGAAGATGATTACATGATTGGTGCGATCAGATTCTTCATTATACTTGGTGAAATTTGGTAATAAAACTCCTTTGAGAACTTGGAATTAGAGGACTAATAAGATTCATTTAGCTCAATGGGTTGGTTGGGATTTGGTGGCAATGGCTCCAAAGCATGGGATGTCTCATAGGCAACCATCCTCCTTAGCTCGTTTTTAGAGAGTCCTATACTCAATTCTTGCTTGGTGCATGTAACCTTGTAGTCATGCTTAGTCATGGGTAATGCAAGGGCTTGTGCCTATTGTACTTTCATTACTTTACAAACTTGGGAGGTGTGAGAGGAGTCAAAACCTTGGCTAGACATGACATCAACAAGTGTCATCTGCACACATTCTAGAAAAGAAGATCAAGTGCAAATGGGCAAAATAAAATTAAAGTAAAAATAATAAAAGTAAGAATACTAGGTAGTTGGTTCAACACACTAGAAACCCTATTGGCCCTCCTTGTAGTGCCAAAAATATTCTTGTAGAATTGTTCTTTTTAATTCTACAAGGAACACCTCCATGAATTAAGGGTTGGAAAACTTAATCTAAGGTCACAAATGGTCTTTGACTTGATATAACCTTTGCTAAGTCAATGATAATGATACAATAGAGCATAAATCTCTAATCAAATGTGAACTTATCTTATCACGTGAACTAGGAATAGTAGGGAAATGACATAAAATAGTAGATAAGAATGTTGAAATTTGACTAAATGTTTATTGTTGAAAAATAAACTATGGAATAAACTATAAATGATGAAATAAAATGGCATACAATATTAGAGCTATGATATGGGGAAGAGTTTAGGTTTCCTTCCTAGAGAATAAAATGCTTTATTGCCAAGAAAATAATCATTTGCCTTCTAAAAAGGGTTAAACTACAAGTGTTAAAGTGAGAATATAAGTGATAAAATTGATAATAAGAATCCAATTTGTGAGTAAGATATGAGTTTGGAGAGTGAAATTAAACCTTTGGAGGATGAGGATATAAATGTATAAGTCTTAGGCATTGTGCATAATCAAATTGGGGCTAAAATGAGGTTGTTTTATCTAAGTGTCCCATCACAAATGCTAATGTTGGAAAATTCTAAGTCTGGAGTGCTAACATAGATACTAAATTGATGCAAATACGACATCAACATTAGTACTAAAGCCTAAAGGAGCTATGGTGGTCATGGAGCACACTAAAGACATTGGGTGGTCTATTGCATGCACTCTTGATCCCTTGAAATCTTAGAAAGTGCTCTAGATTTTAAGAAACTAGCTTTAAAATAAGGGTTTTGATCCCATATTTATAGTGTTTGAGTTTCCAAATTTGACTTTAGAGTCAAGTCAAGTTCATTTACAGTTCATCTAGAATTTAAATTAGACAAGTTTGACCTTGAGTTTTACAAGCCCCACTAGAGGTGACGTTGATGCTAACACTAACACCAACACTAAATTTTTTTTCCCAAATTTGCCGAGGTGTTGGTCTAAGTCTTTCGAGGTCTTGTTTAACATCCAAATGGATGCCAAATAATGCCAAGCAACTTGTGAAGCCAATGAATAAGGTGGAATGTTGATTTGGAAGGTGATGAATGGCAAAATGTGGATCCTACAAGTGTTAACGTTGATGCTAACATTGATGTTGACACTAGCATTAATATCAACATCACTAGTAATTAGTCAAATTTTGTCACATTTTCCCAAGTTGTAGTTTTAAACTTCTAGAACCTTGACACCCAAAAATGATGTTAAATATTATTGAGATGATGCCAAGGAGTCTAAGAAGCCCAAGGATGATGTTGAATGGTGAGCTTGATGGTCAAGAATGTCATTTTGTAACCCCAAAAGTGTTAACACTGGTGTTAGCATCAACATTAGCTAGGTAGTTAGAAAAATTTTCATCACTTTTTCAAGTTACCATTTCTAGCTTTCAAGATACCCAAGATGATGCCAAAATAAGTTGTAATGATGTTTATTGGACTTCAAAAAGCTTGTAAACCTATGTAATGCTATAGACTATAGGTGTGAAGTGCTATAGAGGTGATGACACTGGCGTTAGCATCAATGTCACTTCTAGAGTTAGAAAATTTTTGGTTCCAGGGATCTTGGGATCAAGTTGCCAAAATGTTAAGATTTGACTCTTGTTATGTCATGAGGCCTTGTGTGAGCTATGCAAGACCTTAAAAGGTCAAAATTAGAGATGATATGCAATTTTTATGTAGATGACATGCATAGGGTAATCCAAGGATGTAGCTAACACAATGTGAGTGATGGAGGAAGAATTTTAACAGAAAATTTATGTCACCTCCAACATTTAGAAAAATTTTGACTTCTAAAACTTTTTTGGGATCACCAAAAATGGAGCTTATGTGCTTGATTATAAGTTGGGATGGTCCTTAGAGATCTTTGGGAGTTAGGAATGTGTCAAATGATGCTATTGTCAGGGATTTTTATGCCAAAACTCATGTGGGGCAATGTCAAAACCACTCTTAGTCTCAATTTTTGGTAAGCCAAACAAGTGAGTGTAACAATAGTTTTCTTGATTTGGTAGGTTATTATATGAGGTTCATTGAGAACATCTCCCACATATCTTGCTTCACCTATCATGAAGCTATTGCAAAAGGATGTTTAGTTCTTGTGGATACCACAATGTTAGGTTGCTTTTGATGAACACAAGAGCAGATTGATTTCAACATATGTTTTTATCTCACCTACTCTAGGTAAACTGTACGATGTTTTTACTAATGCATTAGGTGATGGCTATGGGTGTGTTCTCATGTAGAAGGGAAAAGTGATAGTGTATGCTTCAAGGTAGCTAAAATCTCATAAGACATGTTATTCCACTCATGATCTTGAGTTAGGAGCAATGGTATTTACCTTGAAAATTTGACATCATGATTTGTTTGATGATCAATTGATGATGTGGACTAATCACAAAGGGCTACAGTACCTGATGAATCCTTCATAGTTTAAATTATGTCAAACGAGGTGGGTTGCATTGTTGGCCAATTGTAAGTTTACCATATAGTATGAGATGGGTAAAACCAATGTTGTTGTGGATGCATTGAGTTGTATGATTGGTGAGCTTTACAACCTAGTGATTCAGTCATACATGCTAGATGAGATTCATGCGAGTAGCTTAGGTAGTTTAGTGGTCCATCATTTGTAGTAGATGCACATAAATTACTTTATTGTAAGGATTGGATATGTGTGTCTAACTTCTTGTGATAGTGTTTGTTAGAGGAAGCTCATCTTAGCATGTTTTAGATGCATCCTGGTAGCAACTAGATGTAATTGTTGAAGAGGTTGTATTGGTGGCTATGGATGAAAAAATGGGCTAGAGAATTCATGGAAAAGTGATTAATTTGCTAGTAGGTTAAGCTTGAGTATCAATGTTTAGGTGGCTACTTATACCTTCACAATATTCCATAGTTAAAGTGGAAGGTGATTGATATGGATTTCATTACTGGTTTACCTTGCACTAGGGATGGAAAGGATGTCATCTTCATTATTTTTGACTTATTAATCAAGTCAATTCATTTCATTTCTATGAAGATGATAGTTAGTGTAGAGGATGTTGCATAGTTATTCATCTATGAGATGACATTTCTATTAAAATTATCTTTGATCATGATGCAAAATTCACTTCTTAACGTTGCTAAGCATTCATGGATAGGTTAGGTACTAGGCTGAATTTGAGTTCAATTTATCATCCTAAGACAAACGAGCAAGTTAAGAGAGTTCACTAAGTTATAGAGGATATTCTTTGGTCTTGGACATTGTAGTTTTTGGATAGTTGGGGTAGTTTGATATTTTGGCTTAATTTACTTACAACAACATTTATCAAGGAAGTCTAAAAGCAACACCATATAACATTTTATATGTTAAATCTTGTAGGATTCCTTTGTATTGGGAAATGATCAAGGATAGATAATAGATTAGTTCAAATATAGTTTTATGCATATTAGATTAGATTAAGGTCTAAGAGTGACACAAAGTAGCTTAAGACTATTAGGCTAGTTGATGAGACGCGAAGATGTGATATCGCAGTCTGCCGTCAAATCTATAAATAAGAGGTGGCACTCCCCTCATTTGACATCCTAGGTGTAAAGTAGCGAAGCTCTGGCGGATTGATCACCCCAGAGATAGAATATTTTCCATGTGCCCGCAGTAGGAGTCCCCCAAGTGAATGGTTCTTTATTTGAGTAGCTTTGTGCCTGAACGTAAGTTGTGTATGGCAATAAAGACGAGCTTTTTGGATAAACCTTGTAGTGCATGGATAGGTTTAATTAATGCTATTTATCANCTGCTTGTCATACTTAGGTTAGTTAAGTGCCTCAGTACGACCGCTTCGAGCACGTGCATTATGTGTGGTAATCCCAGTAACGATTAGGGTTTGGTAGCCACAGTTGCACAGTTCAGGGTGTGTACGGCAAGTGGGAACGAATGCTGACGCTAGGACTTAGTGCTGTAGTTAGAGTTAGTTTTAGTTTCTCCACCCTTCACCGTTTAGCATAGGAGATAAACCATAAAATACCAAAAAAATCATATACCTCAGACTTACTTAACCATACACCGTGACAACAACAAGTAAGTCTGGGAAGACAACGAATGATTAACCCCAAGTGTTCCATGGGACGTTTAGGCATTTAGTCTACGGAGTTCGACCGGATCGCGCGTGCTACGCTCGTTTCGTATGGTTGAGTGTAGGGGTACCTGACCACTCATCATTGGCGCCATTGCCGGGGACTAAGTGTTTTTACGCCAATTAGAACATAAGGGATATCACTCACATCGTTGTGAGACTTAACGAACCTTCAGGTTAATCAGTTAATCAAGAACCCATATAACGGTAAATAGCACACCAGTAGAATGGCTTCTTCTCACAAAATTATCTCACCTAAGGACGATACAGAAGACAGTCAGCATCACACGCATAACCTAGAATAGCCATGTCCTAAACAATCTAAGGTCACATATACTCATCCTGATGAGTATGTCCTTGACTTTACTTTTATTCTTCATCAAGATGAGCAACTGCAATGGAGAGATTTGCAAGGTAACATCGTGTTACCCCCGAATAGATCAGTTCCTAACATGCTTTTCCATGCCTTAGCACAGATGGGCATGCAAGAACTATTTGCGGAATATGTTCTGGATAACTTTGACACAAGGGATTATCATCCCACAAATGCCCAACGTAGTCGGGATGAAAGGTAGGAGAGCCAACATTCATTGTTGAAGAGCAAGGTCCCCCATGTCCTTAGTGAAATAGGAGACGAGGAACCCCTCATAACGGGTTTCTTGGAAAATGATGTTCCTCCTCCTCACAATGGTAAAGAGGTTAGGCATCAGGGCCTTCGATCAACTATACATGCTACAGGCTCTGATCCCCGTGAGCACCAACTGTTCATGGTAGGAACAACCACTCACACTAAGGACAGACACTTAGATCGTTACAAAGATCAGGGCCGAAGCAGCCAAAGTGAAGGTAAGAAACATTGCCATGGTAATGGATCCCCTTCCTCTTCTCCTTCATCTCACCATTCACACTCTTCTTCCACATCTGGGTGCAACCATCGTGAGCATAACGGAGAGGGTAAAAGTAAGGAAGATGAAAGACCTCGACAGGAAGGTCGAGAGGAGTTAGGACAAGGGCAAGGACGTAGGGAGAGTAGGGAACCACCACGAAGACATCATAGATGTCATGACAGGGATGATCATGATGAACCCCTACTCGCAACCCGAAGCATGCTCGATATCATAAAGGTAGTTAGGATCCCCACAAGGCACTTAAAAGACAGCAGGATCAAGCGTTTGGACATAAATAATATCCCACGTTTTGAAGGGGGATACAATGCTAATCCTCAACATCATTTATAGGCATTCCACGATGCCTGTGCCTTGCAAAATATAGATAATGAGTGGCAGAAGCTCAAGTTGTTCCGAAGGACACTCATCAAAGAAGCAGAGAGCTGGTACTGGTCCTTAGAACCGGAAACCATCAGGAGGTGAAGTACGATGCTTGAATTGTTCAACAACAAATATCAAACGTACTCCAGAGTGTCCAATTTGCGTAAGCAGATCCAAGGCTGGAAATAATGTGCTTATGAACCCTTGGATGCTACCATGGCCTATTACTATACACTGCTACATTGTTGCCTGGGCCATGGGTACGCTAAGCGGGATCAACTTCGCCACATCATGGATGGGCTAAGAAATGAAACGAGAAGAACTCTTGGGACTTACGCCCAAGGGAGACTTTCCCAATTGAGAGCCCATGAAGTTGAAAGTTTGTTGGAACAAGTAGCGCAAGAAGTGGGTGAGCTACGGAAGAGGGAAAGTATGGAAGAATACAACCGCGATCCCTCCCTTTGCAAGAAGGGAGTGAAATTTTATGATGAGGAGGATGAGTCACCACTCGAAGAGTTGGTGAATCGGAAAATCATGCAGATCCAAAAGTTAACAATTGAGGTATCGGCTAAGGTAGACCAAATGTGGGATTCCTTAGACTCAAGAATAGAAACAGTCTTAAAAATTGTAGAAGAGTCTAAGGTAGAGCAAGGTAGTGACAAAGGAAAAACCAAGCGGAGAAACTTAAGCCTTGCACATAACAAGGGTAATGTAACGACGGAAAACATCGGCAGCTGGAAAATACCAAACGAATCCCGTGTACACAGTTTTAGCCACGGATCCGCGCGAGGGCTATGCTAGAAAAATGGATCCGTGGCGCCCTGAACGGTCTTGTTGATCAGATAGGGACTTACTAATCAGTAAACCGATGAATAGTTCGTGAAAAACGATATGATTCGAGGAATTGTAAAACGAGGGGAAAACGATGTAGATGAATTGCAACGATGATAACGCTAAACAAGATAAGAAGAAGCTGACATAAGAGAAGCACGTAGTTTTAAGATCTGCGCTTTGACTTGAAAAATGTATATTTTGTATATGTTATTACACTGGGGAATCCCCGATTATTGGATGTGAAGCAAGCACAAAACAACAAGAAAACGGTCCAAATAGAAGTCTGATCTACCTCGTGGGCTAAATCCGGGATGCAAGGAAGGCCAAGCTTTGACGTCTACCAATTAACTGTTTCTGACCAATAGAGTCTTCCTAGCAGAACGATTACTCCTGCCGCCGGTGCTCAAAGCGAACTGTGCTCTGTTTCTGTTGTAAGGTGATGCTGTCAACAATTGCCAAAGTGCTGCTCTCTGTATCTTTGCTCCATGAGTGATAAGTGCTCTGGTGCTCAGAAAAATGCCTTTTGCTTCTCTGATTTTGCCAAACCTTGTATCTTTGTTAACTGGGGCATTTATAAGCTGTGATGTCCTGTGGAAAAGGTGCAACCCTGATGATGTGTGCCCTGAATGTTTTGGATACTGTTGACTTGACCATTTTTGCATCAAACTTCCTGATTACGCACAATACGCTCGTTCACGTATTGTGCGTGCAAAGAAGAGACGTGCGTCAGGCATGTCTTAACTGTCTTTGAGTTATATTACGCTCATCCACACTGTGTTGCGTGTATGAGCGTACCATGGAAACAATGGAGTTAAAGCTATTTTACGCTTGCTTACGTAGCTGCGCATAGTGAAGCGTAGAACAATGTTTAGCTTGGCGACGCAATACGCTATGATACACTACGTTGCGTGATGAGCGTATGATGAGCAGTCGCATTTTCTCAGACCTTGCCTTTGACTGTTCTAGAGCTTATTATGCTTCCATGCGTAACAGAGCGTAAACCTGGCTTTGAACAAAAGACTTAGCAAAATGCACAAGAAATCGCATATCATGCTGCTTAAGCTTCTCCCTATGCCGAAGTACCTATCCTTCTGATGCCAGACTATGTTTAAATAGCATCACGCTAAGCACCATTACGCTACGTCACGTGATATAGCATAAACAGCAAAAGCATAGAAAGATTAGGAATCTGCACAAGAAGTTGTGGACTTGATGCTACGTGCCTCTTGGTGTTTCTCTGTCTTATTCCCCCCTCTGGAATGCTGAGATACACCCTTGCCTGAATTGCGAATCTTTGCCTAAGACCGACTCGCAATTTTCACGGTGTTTCAATGGCCTCTCTTTGTTGACTGTTGGAGGGCTTACCTGAAAGACGTTGACAAAGAACACAAAACACCGGATTGGTAGAAGTAAGAACATCGTCGATTCATGGCTACTCAAGGATTGCACTGTCAACATGGAAAAGCAAAGCTGGAGGGAATGGGAGATAAAATGGCATGGTAGGAAACAGGTTCAGAGAAGGTGTAGAATGAGGCAGGATGGTAGGAGTATGGAATACGCTTATTGCACGCACAGAAACGTACGCACATTTATGTTGATAGGAATGTTTTCAGACGAGCGTAGCGCGTTAGCCTGAGATCTCTCTGTCACTGATTATAGCAAGAATGTGTGCAAAAGGAGCATGGCGCATCACTTCTGCGATATCTCTACTAGTGTGAGTATGGAAAATGGATACTTGCGTATGTAGCTTTTGCGTATGGAAAGCGGGTGGTGGGGATGAAGGAAACAAGAGCTAGGGGTAGGACTGCGAGAGGTATAGGCATGCAGATATAAGTGGTCGGGCAAACCTGAGCAGCCATTTCAACATGCTGTTGTACTTCACCGCTCAGGTGGACGCACCTTTGAATGACATCCTCCAAGGCAAGTAACCTGCAACCACAAAAGAAAGCAGAGGACCATTGCTCATGCGAACAAGAGGCGAGGTTGTCGAAACGAGCGCCGTTTGATGCGAGAGAGAGCGATTGGGCCGTGAAGAAGGAGCTGGGGCATGAGGACGGAGCCGCCAATCCTAATGATTGGCCTAGCATATCTTAGCCAAAAGGCATCAGACATAGTGCAGCTAACTGGTTGTATAGGGAACCAGCTAGATGAATTTGCGAAGCTGGCGTCTGATAGCGATGATTGGCGGAGGTTCCTGAGGCCGTTGTCGACGAGGATTTCGTCGGGGCTTCGGCTGACGAGACTAAACTCTCAGAGGTACTACCACTGTGACGGGCGCAGTAGCGGCATCTCTGAGGGATCAATAAGATGCCTCTCAGCTTATCCGAGGAATCAGTAGGATGCTAGTGGGGTGGCGACGCTGGGACTATCCCAGTATCCCACCCCATTGGTTGTGTAGCTGTACAGAGATGATCACGCTCGCTTGATTTACATGGCAGCAGTCTGTAAGTCCCAGTTTTAAGTCTTGGTAGACCGCCGTTACTGGTTTTAAGTCTCAGTAGACCATGGTCCCAGTTTAAAGTCCGGCCAGATCAAGAAGTGCTTGTTTTACCTTGTAGCGGACGGTGGCATGTCTGATTTATGGTCTTAGAAGACCGTGCTATGGATGTCAGTTTCATGTCATGACCCATGGATAGAGCTGTGCTAGTTTTACGTCTCAGCAGACGGCTACTTACCTGTGCCAATTTAGTGTCGTGGTGGACGCGTGTAAAAGATGCCAGTTTTTCGTCTTGGCGGACCTGTACAACATTGCCAGTTTTACGTCTTAGCAGACGGTTGCAACCTGCCAGTTTAGTGTCATAACGGACGATTATTGCCAGTTTAGCGTCATGGTGGATGCGTGCAAGGAATACCAGTTTTACGTCGTAGCGGACTGTCAGTGCCAGTTTAGCGTCGTAGCGGACGTTCAGTGCCATACCTGCTGTCGACACCGTAGATGCTGCTAAACGTAATACCGCTTCAGATATACATGATTTACAGGATTTGCTAATTCATTGCCGTTGACGTCTACTAATTTGAACGCTCCGTTGCTGTACATGTCCACCACTAAGAAAGGGCCTTCCCAATTTGAAGAGAACTTGCCTACTGGTTCACGCACGGCCTTAAGAACAAGATCTCCTTTCTTGATCGGGCGTTGCTGAAGGTTATGACGATGCTTCTATCTCTGTTTGTCTTGATACCTTTCAATCGTGTCAAGAGCCTGTATCCACTTCCCTTCCACTGAATCCAGATCTGCGATTCGAGACTCGGTGTGTTGAGCCTCATTTATAACCGCGGAGAGGACCATTCTCAGAGAAGGGATTTGCAACTCGAGAGGCAGCACTGCTTCAGACCCGTAAACCAGGCTATAGGGCGTACTACCCGTAGCTTTCCTACACGTAGTACGATATGCCCATAGCACATAGAGGATCTGTTCGTGCCACCGCCTTTTGTTGCTGTCGAGCATTTTATTGAGCAAATTGATGATCACTTTGTTCGTTGCTTCAGCTTGACCATTCGCTTGCGGGTAATAGGGGAAAGAAAAAGATTGTTTAATGCCTAGGTTATCACAGAAAGATTTGGTTTCCGTGCTACTAAACTACGGCCCATTGTCGGTCACGATAGTCATCAGGAGACCAAATCTGGTTATTATGTTGTCTAGGATAAAATGGCAAATCTGCTGAGATGTGATCTTCTGCAGGGGAACAGCCTGTACCCACTTTGTAAAATACTCAGTAGCAGTAATAATGAAGCTATGACCCGCGGAAGATTTCGGCGTGATGGGGCCTACAATGTCTAGCCCCCATCGTTGAAATGGCCATGTTATCAGTGTTGTATGTAATTCTGTGGGTGACACATGTATAAGATTTGCGTGATGTTGACACGTGTCACAGGTTTTGACCTTCGTCAGGCAATCTTTTTCCATGCGTGGCCAGTAGTATCCTAAGCGACGGATTTTTAGGGCCATAGCCCGTGGTGCTACGTGGCCGCCGCACAGTCCCTCGTGAACTTCGCCGACTATATGCCGTGCTTTATTTTTGTCGACGCAAGTTAGCAGCATGCCATCAAAGGAGCGTCTACAAAGAGTGCTATCCTCGATGATGACGTATTGCTTAGCCAGCTTACGGATTGCGTCTTTCTGTGCGCGTGTCAATGTAGACGGTAGCTCGCCCTGTAAAAGGTAAGTCTTAATGTCGTCGTACCATTCAGACATGCTTTCCTCGAGGAGAGAGGAGGTTTGTGCCATCTGAATGATAGGATCTATGTAGTCTGTAATCAATGAGGGGAAGGTGTCAAAAAGATGTGCAGACACATTCAAAGCCAGTGTTGCCAGTGCATCGGCCAATGTGTTATCCGTGCGTGGCACGTGCTGGGCATCGATGGTCGCGAATCGTCTCAGGAGATCTTTAGCCGTATCACAGTAGGGATGCAAATGTACAGCCTTGCAGGCGTAGACTCCAGTGATCTGATTTATGACAAGCATTGAATCGCCCCTAATTGCCAGGTGTCGAACATCGAGTTCACCGGCAGTTAGTAACCCCCTGAGGAGCCCCTCGTACTCTGCCACAGTGTTCATACAGGGGAAGGTCAAGCGATAAGCGTGTAGGCGCACATCCTCAGGTGATAGCGTAATAACAGTGGTAGCACTGCCACCTCTAGCGGTTGAAGCGCCATCAAAGTACAACGTTGCTTCGGGGCCTGTCGAAATAGGGCTTAAACTATGTACATGTTCGTCAGGGAACTCTGGCTCTATAGTTGCCTGATTGTTAATCAGTGAAGTTATTAACTGGTCAGCTATCACTTGGCCTTTCGTAGATGATTGGCCAACGTAGTGCAGATTGAATTCTGCCGTGATAGCCTTCCAGCGCGCTATTTTACTACTCTCGTATAAGCTATGCGTAATGGCCCTAAGAATGTTGTTTTTACAGATGACGTTGACTTTGCTATGGAAAAGATAATGCCTACATCTCTTAAGCGTAAAAACTAATGCTAGGCAATTACGCTCGACGTCATTGTACCTCGTTTCGTACGCACATAGAGCATGACTCAAGTAGTAGATGGGCACTTCCGACCCATCATCCCTCCTTTGACAAAGTAACGCTGCTAACGCTATGTCTGAAGTTGCGAGGTAAATGTAAAATGGAAACTCCCTTTGTAGTGGGAAAACCGTTGGTAAATGTTGCAGTTCTTGTTTTAAGCTGTCGAATGCACGCTGGCAATCGTCGGTCCATTCGAAATTAGCCCCCTTTTTCAGCAAGTGTTGCATAGGGTGTAGCTTATTGGTTAATCTTGAGATGAACCATCGTATGAATTGTAAGCGTCCCTGTAACCCGCGTAATTGCTTGAGGTCTGTAGGAGGCGTTAACTCGACAATGGCCTTGACCTTATCAGGGTCAACTCATATGCCAATTTCTGACACCACAAACCCTAGCATGCGTCCGGTTTTGACTCCGAATACGCACTTCTTTGGGTTAAGTTGGAGCTCGTATTTAGAACATCTTTTAAGGACTAACTCCAGGTCCCCTGAATGATCCTCAGACTTTAAAGACTTAACTGCTATATCGTCTACATAGTCATTCAGTCTTCCTAGGAGATAATCACTAAAGATGTAAGTCATGGCTCGCTAATATGTTGCTCCAGCGTTCTTTAGACCGAAAGGCATCATAGTGTAACAAAAGGTGCCCCAGGGCGTCATGAATGTCATGGTCAGTTGATGCTCTAGATTAATGCGAATCTAGTTATAGCCTGAAAAGCCATCCATGAAGGATAGCAACGCATGCCCAGTTCTTGTATCGACTAGCTGGTCGATACTCGGTAGTGGGAAGTTGTCCTTGATTGTGGCCTTATTCAAATCCCGGAAGTCGATGCAGATGCGTATGCTTCCAGTCTTCTTTGGGACGACTACAATGTTAGACACCTAATCCGAGTAATCGACTGCACGGATGAAACCAGCCTGATACAGTTTAGTGATTTCATCACGCACGGCTAGCGCGATCTCTGGCTTGATTTTGCGTGCCTTTTGTCTAACTGCTTTAATTTGCGGGTCTAAGATGATGTTATGCTGGATTAGCCTGGGATCTAATCCAGGCATATCCTCGTATGACCATGCAAAGATAGTAATGTTGTCTTGCAAGACCTATTTTATGGCATCGTGCATTTTTTGGTCTAACAAAGAACTGACTTTAAGCATTTTAGCCTCACCCTTATGCGTAACGATAGGAACCTCACTGAGGGGGTCTTCAGTTATGTCCCCAACCTCCAGGTCTAGCGTGCGCGTTGACTGTTCTGGCCATTCTGGGGACGCCTTCGACGTAGCTATGGTTACGCCTTCTAAAGGGGGGTTAACGTCTACTAGCGCGGAGTCAAACTGCCTAATTACCTTCCTGTATGGGCCCGTCAAAGTTAGGGGTGCTGAAACTGTTGCGTCCATTTGCTGTCTGTCCTGCAAAACCGCCAAGTGCGTAAATGATTAGGAGACAAGTGACGTGATGTCGCTGAACGTGGAAGGCTAACTGAATTTTGAATATTATGGACAGCCTGTAATCAATGTAACCTGATTATGAGGCGATAAGAGATGGTAGTTTAATGTCATTTCGGACAGTGGTGTGTGCGATATCAGCCGCATTAATATCCGGATTTTTGGGTTCCATTTTAGGAAGGTCTCGCTGAAATCGGATATCAGGTCGGTGATCCTCGCATATAAGTAAGTAGTTTTTCGATGAGGATAGGTTGTTGGCTGTTGAGAATTAGAGCTCGTGACTGTCGCTGAGAGAAGGAAGAGCAAAAAGTTAGAGCATGTAATCTTGAGAAGATTTGCAAGTGTTAAGCTGTGAAAAATTCTGAAGCTATCGCAATGGCACTGAAGATCAAGAGGAAGAACACAAAACTGGCCAAAATTGATGAAGTGCAAGAAAATCTGAATCGTGTTTCGCAGGCGCTGGTCGATATTTGTGATCCTACGCCTTTGAACCGGTAGGCCATTCCTCATACGCTGATGTTTGTTCTTAATGTCTACTTTTCGTGATGTCTTTTGCGTGAATGTGGATGTCAAAATTGCGGACCTCGGGTTAGTGCGAGGGTTTAATGAGGTTGCGTCTACCACCGTTGTCAGGGACGAACCTTGCATTATTGCAAGGGTTTTGGTGATTTCGGCCTGGATAACTAGGTGTAATTTATAAGTTTTCTATATTAATCGTGCAAATGTAAATGTGGGTGTTGATGTATGTACTGGGTTTTCTGTACAGCGTTGCGCTAAAGCCTATTCTGGTTGTGTTGGATATTGTTGGGGTTCTGTGTTGTATAAACCCCATCGTCCCTAATGTCCCTCCCCCGCACACGCGGTTGCAAGGGAAGGCAATATGGTTTCGATAGGGTGCGTTGGAGTTTCTGTAGTTCTTGCTGCGCAACTTCAGCGTCATCGTGTGGTCTGATTTGTCTGATGACATCGTCGGTGCCCTATTAGAGCACCTGCTGGCGGGTTCTGCCCAAAGGATTCTGGCCTTTTTGACAGACGGGGCCATTGATACGGCCCATCTCGAGGACTGAGAACTTAGCGCCCAGGGCTTGCGGAGCTTAAACTGGATCTGGGAAATGGCTCGATTCAGCTGTTATCACGCATATAACACACTATTCGTGGCTCGCCATGTCTTGACCTGTTTTCAGAATCCACAAGGCACGGTGTACTACGCAGGCGGGTAAGCAAATTTTAGTAACTGTCCATGTTTCTATTTTGTTTTATGTCTGTTATCAGTGTGAAATATAAGAGAAGCTTATGCGCAAAATGTAAAATAAGCCTATGTTGTATGGTACAGGTTCTTTATTCAGGACAACAGGTTAGTTGGAGATGGGGATGTGTTATCATGGGCCGAAACGGTGATAATGGCGTTTACCGCAACTAGCAACGTGCGCGTTGGTGTTATAGAGCAGTTTGGCTTTGACATGCATGAGTACCCCACCCGCTACGCCAGGGCTTTTGAGAATTGCCAAAGACTCGGGTGGCTGCACGATGACTGGACCTTAGATCCGCCTCTTACTGTCGAGGACGTGCAGAGGGAACTCCCGCCATTTCCCTTGCCATTTGGCCCCGGTAAAGCTGTTGTATAGTTGGTTATTGTGTAATGTAACTGTAAATTTTGGATATTGCGTAATAGAGCTTTGGTTAATTTGTGCTTCATGTTGTGCAGTTAGGGAATCTCGAGAGATTACCCTTACGATTTCCGGCCACGAGGCGAACACTGTCCTCTTCCGCTACGGCGACATCAAAGACGCACAGCGCTGGCTCGGCCACTCGGCGGCCCCAGTCACGGTGACCTCCAAGATCCGAGCAGCAGGGCTAATGCACCTTTTTTTGGCTGCGACTCCTGATGTCCCCGCTAGTGACATGCTAACCCTGGTTAACTCCTTCAACGAAAAGGCCGAGCGTTTCTGGACGCGCGTACATAACGTGCGCGTGAGCTTTAACATCGACGCTCAGCTCTTCGCGAACCTCTTTGGCGTCCCCTCAGACGGCCCTCCCATAAGTGAGAAGGTGAAGAGGAGCGTCGCCTTCCAGAATTGGCTGAAGGAGTGGGAGAGGATCCCGAAGGAAACCAAAGGGTTTCCTTGCGAAAAATTTCAGATGGGTGCTGCCAAGATGCTTTATCCCCTCTTCCGGGCTCGGGCTTTCCCTAAAACTCTCTCGCAAGGGAGGTTCTTTTCTGTAGAACAAACCCGTATTATGCGGGAGGTTTTGGAAGAGGGGACACAGTTCAAATGGGCAAGCTATTTTGCCAAGGGACTGTGTAATGAGATGATCAAGCTTCGCCAGAAGCTTGAGTCCCGTTTCAACATGCATTACGCCTTCTTCATAGCTTGCCTCCGGCAGTTTGCTGAGTTTCTGGTCATCCAAACGAATGGGGTCTGGGTACAGCAAGACCGAGACCAGCTATCCAGACCTTGGATTGCCCACATTCTCAGCACTACCCGTGGGCAGGATCCGTCGGAAGGGATCGGGGAGTTGTTGTCTATAATGACCAAGGGTTTGGCGGTGCCCCAAGTGCAAGGCCTCGATAGTGTAGGCGGGATAATGCCTACTTACACCGACTTTGCCTCACGAGGGAAACGCCTAGCGGAAGAAATTGTAGAACCTGCAGCTCGGTGTAAGAGGCTCCGTATGGCCGAGGCCCCTGAGGGTGACGCAGGCCGCACTGTAGCGGTCAAAGTTCAGCTGAGTAAGCCTTCGCCTGGTAAGCGTGTAAGAATTATATTACGCAACATTTTTTTAGATGTTTTGTAATGATATATTGAGGTGCTATGACATGACCAGTAAAAATTATGGAAGAACTGACCCCTGAGATGGGGGCAGTAACACTAAGTCATAGGGAGGGGACCTCAATTTTGGAAGAAGAGGTCCCAGCTGTTAGCGTGAGCTGCATACAGGCTCTGATGCGTAAGGAGGCCCCAGCTACTAGAACCAGTAACGCACAGACTCAAGTGCGTGAAAGGGAAAGGGATGCGGAAGATGTCGGCGAAGTCGCCACTGTCACCGGTAGAGGTAATGGCGTGTTAGCGTGTTTGCAGGATTTCTGTAAGTAGATGAGATTTCTAACTGGATTACGCTACAGGAGAAGAGGAGGTACCCACGTCTGTCGTTGTGAGCAGAACGTGGAGAGACTTCCCTGATAAATTTGCCTTCATGGAAGGGGTTGTCGGCGACATGATCGAGCGCCTAGAACGCGTCGAACCTGGGGCGGGTACGTTATGGTTGTAGTCAATTTATGATATTACATAATGGTAATGTGTCACCAACATTGATGATTGTTTCTGTTAGGAGCTCACCTCTGATGGGATCCCACTGAACCCATTGATTTGGACACAGTGGAGCCACCATCCAATGAAGCAGCCGTGCCATGTCACATTTATGAGGAAATGCGTAAATGTGCGTTACGCTTGACACGCTCCTTATGGGAGAGTAAGGGCGTTAATGAGAATCTGTGGAAAAGGTTGCAGAGGTCGGAACAGAGGGTTGAGTCTCTTACCAAAGAGGTCAGAGATTTAAAATCACGGTGCGACTTCCTACAGGCACGAGCAACAGGGGATGAAGACTAGCGTACTGCTGTTGTCGATTACTCCCGGTATTGGACAGCCATCAAAAACAGCGTACAAACCAGTCGGGCGTTAGTAGAGCAGCGGATGCAGATAGAACTCCTAGCCCAGAAAAGCCAGGATTGGAGAGACTATTGTGCAAGTGTGCAAGAATGGGGGCAGAAGGAGAAGGACCACAAGCACTTGTACAAGCGGGAGAGCATTGCTTATCGGAAGCTCTACCACGATTTTGCTGTCAGGACCCAATCCTTGGAAATCTTTTTGGATGTCATCGGAGCCTCCGAAGCCTTCAAGAAGTTCAAAGAACAGGTGACTGTAAGTGCGTCCTCGGAAAGGGAGGTGACTCTCCCTGGGGGTCAGGCTACAATCCCTACTTTCTTCCCAGACCCACCCCGCTAGAGTAGTGTGGAGAAAGGGAAAGTGAAGGCTGGAGTTGCCTTGGGAGAGGATGTATAGCCAGATCTAATAGAGGAAGAGATTATGAAGCGCCTGTGGGTTGGCCTGGACAAGCTTCCCTTTGCTGCGGAAACAGGGCTGTCACAAGTAAGTTTACGCGCGACTGAGTTTGCGTTTCTAATTATGATGTTAAGTCTTGTGTAGCTAATGTGCTTACTGTGTTCAGGTACCAGCCGAGGATATGGAAGATGAACAAGCTGAGGAGTTAGCAGAGGGAGCGACGGAAGCATAAGAAGAAGCAGAGGAAGAGGTGGAAGAAGAGACAGAAGAACACAACGATGAGGAGCTTCCTTCCGTGGAGCCGGCGCCGGAACGAGGACCCCACAAAGAGAACATTCTTCGTGAAAGAATCATTCCTAGAAACGACGACCCATTGGAGGATGATCCATTAGCGCTGGATCCGGACTTAAGGGATACCGATGATAGTGGCAGTAGGGGAAATGCATAATTATAATTTACGCATAGTTTTACTAATGTTGAGTGCAATATCACTTTGTGAATAACTGAAAAGACATGTTATAGAACCTGGTGGATGCGTTAAATGTCAGTTACACATTTTTTTATTCCTTTTTTGCATTTTTGTGTTTAGAGTGTGAGCGTAATTGTTGAAAATTTCACCTAAGTGATAATGATAGAGCGTAATTTCTAGTTTAAGGCCATTGCGGGCCGTTACATGATTCTGCGTAACCTAGCGACTAGTTTAAGGCCATCACGGGCCAGAACTAGGTTAAGGCCGTTGCGGGCCAGAACTAGGTTAAGGCCGTTGCGGGCCATCGTACAATTCTACGTAATCTAGTAAATAGTTTAAGGCCGTTGCGGGCCTACTGCGTAAGCAAGCGCGAAGGGTGATAGTATACCATTCTGTGTAACTAGTTTAAGGCCGTTGCGGGCTGGTGCGTAATGCGAAAAGCGTAAATGATACTGGTACAGAATTTTGCGTAATTGTGCTAAGGCAATCAAGAAACGTGAATGCCATGCGTATGAAAGAGACAACAGTGTGAAGATAAATGAAAAGCATAAGAACTGCAAACGAAAGTAACGTGACAATGCATGAAATGAAACTGCTAAGTAATAACCATGACAATCCGTTAAGAAAAAGGTAATGTACGTAAAGACCATCGTTCAACCATTGATACGCAATTGTCTTTTGATGGCCTTTACGTTGAGCGCTGCGTAAGGGCGAGGAGACTTATGATTTGACTCCTCTACACTGTATCCGGAAATGGTAGGTTAGGCCAAGCTAGACCATCGTCATTGCTGTCAGCTTGTTGAGGGGTTTGGAGACAGGTTTGTTCATCAGTCGTTTCTATCTCTGAACCCCATTCTTCTTCAATGTTATTGATGGTCTTGGGGGTGATTTCGTCACCACGTATCACAACCTCCCCTCCGGCATAGGGTAGGTGTATCTCTTGATGTATTGGTGACGAAACTACCCTTAGCTGGGCTAACCACGACCTCCCCAAGATCAGGTTGAACCTTGGCATCTCCTCAACGACTAAGAAAGTGGCCTCTATTGGGAATTGATCCCCTACCACAAACTCAATATGCACCGTCCCCTTAACTTGAACCCGTGCCCCGTTGAACGATTTTACGCAGGCTGTCATCGTGGGCATGATCTGGTCGACCAGACCCAACCTATCCACGATGGAATAGGGAATGACGTTGGTAGCCGCGCCATCATCTACGTGCACTCTCTGGATCCTGTAGTGACCGACCCGGATAGTGATAAACATAGGTTCAGTGGTTACCTGACCTCTCTCAGGATCATTTTTGATAGACCCGTCGTGGAAGGTTAGCGAGGAAGGCGTAGGTTGCTCAGCTTCGGAAGGAAACATGATAGCATGTATCGCTTCCTCTTCCGCTGGCAGGCTTTCATCCACTGATATGGATGTCAGCATGCGAACCATAGCTTCATGGTGTTCTCGCGATGTCATAAGCAGGTCGTAAAGACTCAGCGTTGTGTTCTTTTGTTTGAGAGCCTATTTAACTTGTGTGAATGCGTCAAGGATGTCCTTCTCTCGGCTAGGTTGTTTTTCCCCCTTGTCCTCTTCCATTCGGCCCAAGAGATGGATCTCCCAAGGTGGAACAGTGTTAGTCAGAGGGTTGCTATTTTTCTTGCCAAGAGAAGGCAGTTGCGTTTCCGCACCTTTACCCTGCTCCTAAGGCGCAGGTGAAGGTACAGAAGCCAGGGGCCTAGGCTTAGGGAAGTCGAGCGTAGAATGGTCTTTTTCTGCGTTAACTAATGTGTCCTCTCGCTTTTGTTTGGGAGGTGAGGATTGACGCTTTTGGTTGGAGGGCTGCCCCTGCATGAGAGGAGTAGCCTATGGTTTTGGCACTCTGATAATAAAGGGTGCCCTAGGCGTGGGCGCAGACGAGGCCGCGGCTTGGCTATTACTGCATGACTGAGAGTGTATCCGAGAAGCTGCCCATATAATGAAGGGCGGCCTCGAGACCCCATCGGCTGTTGATGAAATGGTTGGCCCCCTTGGTGAGTTGGCAGGGATACGCAAAACAAAAGGTTGTTTTGGCAGTTCCCTCCTCTCATTGTCCGTACTTACCACATTGATTGTATAAGGATCATCGTTTGCGTTCAACGGGTCCTTATACACGTGCAATGTTTGGTTTTCTGGACACGTCGGGTTGCTGCTGTCTAACTTGAGTGAATCGTCGTCCAGCATACATTGAATGTCATTTTTCAACGCCCAACAGTAATCCGTATCGTGACCACACAGCTGGTGGTAGTCACGGAAACGATCCAGCCTGAAAGATCGCGGAACTGGTGGTTCATTAGGTAAGGCTAAAGAAGGATTCTTCAGTAGTTCACAATGACGTCTGTGATGCTTCAGAGCCTCCTCGGACACCTCCTTAGGTTGAATGTGCCCTGCCCCTAATAGTTGTTTCAGCAGTTCAGAATGTTTTACAGGTAATGCCGTGTACTTTGAGCGATCCTTACGCTCAAAGTTTGGCTTAGGCTGGGGGGCCTTTTCAGGAGCCGCCGTGTCCTGACTGGTGTCGGCACTAGTCATGGTTTCAGGAGGTGCAGTGGATGCCTTCTTGTTCTTAGTCTTTGTACTCTCAGTCATGGCAGCTACTGTCATTGTCGCTGCTTTGCCTTTATCTTTGTTTTTGTTATGTGCATTCCTATAGGCGACATACGCCGGGTCTTTGTTGGCCTCCGCAGCATCTTGGATGCTTCTCACTTGAGCGAAGGCCTGATGTAAAAAATTGGGGGAAAGGTAGTGCAGCTTTGACTTAAGGAAGTCATTGATTGCTCCCTTGAATATCGACAGCATATGTGAGTCCGCGATTGGCTCGCGGATCTCATTTAAGGTAGCATTCCAACGCTGTATAAACTTTTGGACCGGCTCGAGCAGGTCTTGTTTCACCCCCATGAGCTGATCCAATGTGACTTCTGGTTTCAAATTGTATTTGAAACGGGTCACAAATTGAGTCAGCAGCTCTTCCAGGGTTGAGATGGAAGAACGCGGGAGGGCTCGGTACCAATCCAAAGCCTTCCCTGTCAAAGACATTGCAAAGACTCGGATGATGGTGTGTGGCCATTGTTGCAACAACAAGGACTCAGATCTAAACGTGACCAAGTGCGTGTTGGGATCTCCCTCCCCATTATACTTGGTGAAATGAGGCAAGGACATCCTCGAAGGCAACGACAACATAGGAACTGCTGGACTAATCATATCATCCTGATAGAAGTCCATGATCTGAACGGTGTCAGAACCAGCGGCTTTGAGGCGTCGAACCTCTTCGGTAAGAGTCTATATCAGCTGGAACGCTTGGTCCAGGCCTGGTAACGGAGGTGTCTGCACGAAAGGCATAGGAGGTTGGACCGGGAGGGCAGCGCCAGGAAGTGGAAATGACGGAAGAGGTTGACTAGCTGCTTGTGGGGCGGGGATCCCCGCAGACAGAGGGGCCTACGAAGACCACCACCCACTGGTTTGTGAAGCGGGGTTAGCCGCTGCCTGTTGCGTAAGATAGGGATAGATGTATTGTGGGACCACTTGTGGAGCTTGCGTTGCAGGTGCAATGGAAGGTTGCACACCATACAGCACAGGCTGATTGCATTGCGCTGCAAGGTTGGGCCACTGACTTGGGGCGGGCTGTTGAGTGTATGTCTGCGGCTGAACAGCTGTGGTGATTTGTTGAGTTTGAGGCGGTGGTGGCGGTAAAATCTGCACTGGATGAGCTGTTGATATGGTGTGAGGTTGTATCTGCGGGATAAAATGGGAGGCGGCGGTCGCCAGGACCACCACTGGGATGCTAAGCACCCGAGGTGACGAAACCGCCCCCGTGTTATTATGCGGTATTTGCGCTTGTAGCCCAGATGGCTACGCAGTGGCCCACGGAAGGGTAGGGACTTGCATCTGCGTCGTCATGGCTGTGTTAAGAGAGGCAGCCTCTCCGTTGAAAGGAAACAGGGGATTTACGTACGTATGAGGGCTCAGAGTATGGAACGAATGTTCCGACTGGGCCGCCAATTCATCGTCCTCCTCCTCATTCTGAGGTTCAACCATAGCCTGGGCCACCTGGCCCTTGGCCATGACCAACTATGTGATGAGTTCATGTTGGTGCTCGGTCAAAGGGATAATGTCGTAAGTTGTTGGCTTGAAGTCATGGCCCCCTCGGTGGACCACCTCAAAGTCTCGTTTTGCTTCGACCTCGGCTCGGCTAAGGGCCAGCTTCGCCTGGATCTTAACACATATAAAATTATATTCTTCAGGGGTTATGATCGTGAAGATAGGCTCTTTTCCTTGAAGTCGCAATGATCGACGCAATGGTCCCTGAGATCCCATTGCGCCCTGGGTTGGTCAGGTGACCACGATAGGGTTCACGGATGTGGCACCCAGATCGGTAGGGACCATGGCAGTTGTGGTTGTGTACAAGGAATCCATTGATCAATGAAATTAACGGTAACTGGTAATCGGATCTAAAAGATGGCTGGCAACAAAAGCACAAATAGGCTTTCTACCCTGTAGGATTTTAAAGAAATCGTCCTTGGGACCGATCTATACCACGCGATTGACCGTAAACTTCCTTAGAGGTATTACGTCTACGGTTTAGGGTATGGATCGCTACCAGGGCTACTCAAAATATTTGGATCAGAGCCTGAAGGCCCTCCTTCTAGCGCCAGAAAACTATAACGACGGAAAACGTCAGCAGCTGGAAAATACCGAACGAATCCCGTGTACACAGTTTTAGCCACGGATCCGCGCGAGGGCTATGCTGGAAAAATGGATCCGTGACGCCCTGAATGGTCTTGTCGATCAAACAGGGACTTACTAATCAGTAAACCAATGAATAGTTCGTGAAAAATGATCTAATTCGAGGAATTGTAAAACGAGGGGAAAACGATGTAGATGAATTGCAACGATGATAACGCTAAACACGATGAGAAGAAGCTGACATAAGAGAAGCACGTAGTTTCAAGATTTGCGCTTTGACTTGAAAAATGTATATTTTGTATATGTTATTACACTGGGGAATCCCCGATTACTGGATGTGAAGCAAGCACAAAACAACAAGAAAATGGTCCAAATAGAAGTCCGATCTACCTCGTGGGCTAAAGCTGGGATGCAAGGAAGGCCAAGCTTTGACGTTTACCAATCAACTGTTTCTGACCAATAGAGTCTTCCTAGCAGAATGATTACTCCTGCCGCCGGTGCTCAAAGCGAACTGTGCTTTGTTTCTGCTGTAAGGTGATGCTGTCAACAATTGCCAAAGCCCTGCTCTCTGTATCTTTGCTCCAAGAGTGATAAGTGCTCTGGTGCTCAGAAAAATGCCTTTTGCTTCTCTGATTTTGCCAACCCTTGTATCTTTGTCAACTGGGGCATTTATAAGCTGCGACATCCTGTGGAAAAGGCGCAACCCTGATGACGTGTGCCCTGAATGTTTTGGATACTGTTGACTTGACCATTTTTGCGTCAAACTTCCTGATTACGCACAATACGCTTGTTCGCGTATGGTGCGTGCAAAGAAGAGACACGTGTCGGGCATGTCTTAACTGTCTTTGAGTTATATTACGCTCATCCACGCTGTGTTGCGTGTATGAGCGTAACATGGAAACAATGGAGTTAAAGCTATTTTACGCTTGCTTACGCAGCCGCGCGTAGTGAAGCGTAGAACAATGTTTAGCTTGGCGATGCAATACGCTGTGATACACTACGTTGCGTGATGAGCGTATGATGAGCAGTCGCATTTTCTCAGACCTTGCCTTTGACTGTTCTAGAGCTTATTACGCTTCTGTGCGTAACAGAGCGTAAACTTGGCTTTGAACAAAAGACTTAGCAAAATGCACAAGAAATCGCATATCATGCTGCTTAAGCTTCTCCCTATGCCAAAGTACCTATCCTTCTGATGTCGGACTATGTTTAAACAGCATCACGCTAAGCGCCATTACGCTACGTCACGTGATATAGCGTAAACAACAAAAGCATAGAAAGATTAGGAATCTGCATAAGAAGTTGCAGACTTGATGCTACGCGCCTCTTGGTGTTGCTCTGTCTTATTCCCCCCTCTGGAATGCTGAGATACGCCCTTGCCTGAATTGCGAATCTTTGCCTGAGACTGACTTGGAATTTTCACGGTGTTTCAGGTAAAGGGAAAATTCCTATCTCCGATGAGGCTGTAAATTCTGATTCAGACAATGATAGTGGATGTGAGGTCTGCTACTATGACCATCCTAAGGGATGTTGCCCAATTATCTCACATCTGCAAGAGTCTGGGATGTATGCATTAAATCCAAGACTTAATCAACGGCAAACACCCTGAAGGTTACCTTATCTACAATGTAACCCAAGGCAGTTCCACCAACCGTTAACATATTATCCAAGTGGAATGCCTCCACAGCCCATTGGACAACACCAGCAGTGGCAATACCCACAGTCATGGGGGATGCCACTGCCAACACATCAATGCCCTTACCGATAGCTTGATTCTTACGGTTATTATGTGCAGCAGCCAGTTTCTCCAGGTGACTCTATGGATCACACTACCCCCCAATGTCACTACCAAGCTCAGGAGTACTTCAGAAGGACTCCTTCTCCTCCGGGAGACATCCCACACTCAGTCCATCCTCTAACTCCACCTGCACCTCTTCCACCTGTAGTTCCCATACAACCTGTGCCAACAATGCAGGGGGAATTGCCTACCCAACCGCAGCAACGTAACGCCGCGAGAGCTGTAAATATTTAGCATGTAAATATCCAACCGGGTGCTAGTTCTAACAACAACTGTACAAAGAAGAGATCTTTTTTTAGAACTAGGAGCCCAGACAAACTCTCGCAACAAAAAGCGGATGGGTACATGTATAAGCCTCTAACCACTAACACTTCGGAGAACCCTTCAGTCCAAAAGAGCATAACGCATACGGTTATGTTAACACATACTGTAACTGACTGGAACAAGATAAGCCACCTTCCCAGGAAACTAACTGACCCTGGGAGTCCCTTTATTTATTTGCAAATCACTGGAAATGCACCACATCGAGCTCTTCTTGACTTAGATTCCGGAGTTAACTTAATTTCACAAGAGATGTATCACGCCTGGAACCTGCCACAACTTAAGAAGAGTAACATCCAACTAGAGTTGGCAGACCAGTCCATCACCATTCCCTTAGGATTGGTGGAGGATGTTATTACCACTGTGTGTGGTTGGTTCTACCCAGCTGACTTTCTGGTTATCGAAGTTAA